>JAVLVB010000602.1:802736-826745 GCA_032876305.1 Orestias chungarensis
TTTTTTTTTTTTTTTTTTTGGCGGGAGATGGATGTCTGATTCTTACGTTGCTCAGACATATCTGCGGTTGTGTCTGGTAGGTTTCGTGTTTTGCTCCCTCGGCCTGTCCTGCTGCCTCTTCGCTGAGTGTCTTTTCAGTGAATTACCAACAGCGTAACTCGGTTAGCAGGGAGCTGTGTGGACCAGCAACTGCTACACAAACATGATTCTGTAGGAATCCATCAAAACACACAGCACGCAAACATAACAAAACAACAATTTAAAAGTGGTTTCACAAAAAATGCTACCATCATAAAACCATATATGTCTGTCTAAACATAATGTAATAATAACTTATTTTAAAATACAACAAACTCAGTTCAAATACTCAAAGTTCAATTTGTCTCTGCCTTAAAAAATGGAGGAATTTCCAGGATCAAAGACGAGAAGTATTTAGAAAGACGGGATGGAAATAACAAATACGAATTAGCTAAAAATGCAGACAAAAGTTGCTGAAAAGTGATGGTGGTGCATTTGAAAGACCGAACCAAGGACATCAATGTGTGCTGATATATTCGCCCAGGACAAGAGTATTGATAGTAGTCTTTAGCTATATGGTAAATATCAGTTAGGACTTAAATGTTGATTTATCCAATGAGAAGGTTAAAGTTAGGAAAAATACTCCCTTAGTACTGAAGCTTGGAATTCAAACCAACACCCTACAGATCGGCTTTAAAAGCCTTCTGTCATGAGCCAAATGTACGTCTAATTCTGATTCTGTATGTGAAAAAACAAAACACAACATAGACACCATCATTTCTGCTGTTCTAGCCAACATGTTTCTCTTCACGGCTTTCTTATGAAACCAGCCAATTATGTATTACCAAGCAACTTTTATTATTAAATGTTTATATTTTCCTTAAAAGTGTTTGAACTTTATACATGAATGTATGTTTACTAAGAAGACATTGTGGTAACTGAACGTGAAGCTAAATATTAGGGTTCTCCCTTCTCCTGAAGCCAAATAGTGAACATTTTGGAGGTTGAGAATAAATCGAGAATAACTCGACATATCTTACCCGTGTATCCTGTATCATATTCAAAAGTCTACAGATACAAATGATATATCATCTAAATAAGCCTCCTGCTTCTTATTTTGTTAACTTTCACTGTTGGAATGCGGTTTTAAAATTAAATCTGCTTAGAAAAACAATGAAGAAGATAACTAGAATACGTTATGATTTACACATTCATATATAAAGTGAATACATACAAATACATGCACTTTACGTAACCCCATCACTTGCCTTTGCTTAGAGAAATAAACGGACTATATTCTGACTCTGGATCATAATTTAAGTCATATTTTTTGGGAGTGTGGGAGGGAGGCGAAGAACCAGGAGAGAACACACACATGCACAGGGACAACATGCAGGAGAACCCAAGGACAGTATTCAAACCAAACATCTTCTTGCTGAAAGGGAACAGTGCTTGTACCTTCACCACCAGTACAGCCTGTTTTTAAAAAAAACACGTTTTAAAAAGTTTCTGACAAAAAAATAAACAAAACATTCCTATGTTTTTTTATTTACCCTTATGAGAGCCAAAGAAAGGTTTGAAGTGACAAGAGCTTCCTCTGGATATATGGAGCATAGAGTACTGTGGCACAAACTTGCCCCTTCCTTGGTTGTTACTACAGACTGCCAGTCAGCTGGCTCAAACAAAGCAATTACACTTTTCTTTTGTAAGAATGAAAAGAGAAATGGGATATTTAATAAATATTTTCTGTCACAGATAAAAGCCATATTAAGCTCTGCCAGACAGCCTGACTACTAAACCAACTAATGCCAGCTTGTAACACTAAAGAGCAAAAACATACGTCAAATATTGTGTGCAATATTCTCTTAAAACCAATATGCATATTTAGTATTGTTCATATATTTGGTTGAATTTAGTAATAATATCATAATGATTTTAAATATTTGACTTTCTTACTTTATTAAGATTAATATTAATATTTAGGCTTCTGTTTGTAGAACTTGTACAGTCTGAGGTTTTATTTAAAAAAATAAAAATGTTTCTCCTATTTCTTAGTAATGATAGTTTCCAAAAGACAAATTTACTTTTCTGATCTACTCTTAGGCCAAACTCTCGTGACATGATTGTTTGTTTTCACCTGTAAAAATTCCTTCTGATGAGTATTAAAGAAGGTGGTATCGTCCCGTGCACACCTCTAGTTAACACGCAGGGAACTCAACAGGATTGCTGTTATCATTCCCGAAGCTCGGCCCCATTACAGTTATAGATTTTTCCCTTTGATGGGATAATTTGGTCTTTATATCTCTAACAAATGAAGTCATCCACAGCGCTCCTCGCACAGTTCAGTGTGCAGGTTCCCATTTTCCAACACTGCTAATTGCATTCAAAAGGAATCAATGATACTTCGGTGACAATATCATTATTTTAATGTCACTTAATTTCCTGGGTGAAATAATTACATCGATAGCCTGGAACCCATTTCTATCTTTCAGCATGAATTAATCTATTAAGGGCAATAATTACACGTTTGTAATGGATAGGTTTTTGCATTCAGAGGAAAAATGCAGACAGGCCTCCATTGTGCGCCCACATGTTGGCACTATCCTGACTGTCATTCATCCGGTTTATGAATTGCACTGAGGAATCTCTTATGCAGCAGCTTTCTTGTGCGATAGCCCTCCCTCTAGTGGCGTTGGTCTAGATGGTGGAGCTGGTTTTTGCACTGTGGTTTATGTCTGAGTGAGACATTCAACACTGAGAAATGAGGACATAGTAAAAAGTGTTTAATTAACCTGAAATCCGACTTTAATCACAATTCTTACATGTAAGAGTCTACAGAGGATGGCCAGCGTGTTTTAAAGCAGTAATCTGCTCCCTGTGTGTATCTGCAACTGTAATTCACTTTTAAAGAGTGTTGGTGATTGCATGAACAGGAATCTGCAGGCGTCAATAAAACCCTTTAATGGCACATGAACTTGGACATATCTCCTACATCCCCAGATTTCATAACAACGTCACAAACAGCTGAATGTCTAAATATTTGCTTTAAAAAACTCACAGGGTTTGGAGGAAAGTATAAAGCAGTAAAGAAAGACTAAAGATTTACACATTGCATCATTTTTGCAGCAGAAGAGTGATATTAAAAAAAACAAAACGATAAAATATCAGAACATTTCAGAAATGACGCACATCTGTACAACATTAAAGGGAAACATTAGAAGAACTCATATTTTAATATTAAATTGTGAAATAGTTTAATGAAATATAGAGATGCATAATTTGGAGTTGTCCTTTTTTTTCTTTGACTTTTTGTTTGCTGATTCTGATTTCAGAAAGTCTGCAACCAGTTACCTGATTAGGTAGGACTTAAAATGTCCTTAATGTACAGCCCCATACTCCTATTTATTTGTTTATTTACTTGGGTGAATATGCTTGCTTTACCCACTGTGGTACAGTAAATGATATTTCTATTATACTTGCACATGATATGCAGGAATGATGAGATTATTTGTGGCGCTGATTCAGTAAAAATTGAATTACTCCAATTTATGTGCGATTGGTTGGTCGGTTCATCTTCAATTATGTTTTGGTCTTATTTTTTGTTCAGAATGTTTGTTTCCTTCTGGCTATTTTCAAGCGATGCCTTTTTTTTATGTAGTTTTTTAGTACGTTAATCACACAAAGTATACCATAAACAAGTATTATGGTATACTATCAGTGAGTTTACATCTTTGACTCACTGATAATTTAACTATGAATGTGCCTAAGAAAAAGCTTTTTAATTTGATCAAAAGCTCAACATACACCCAAAAAAAAAAAAAGTCTGGCATTTCACACACCAAGGTTCACCAACCATTTAAATTAGTAGGTTTTATCTCAATTTTAGGACTTAACTTGCAGCAACTTTTCTTCAAATTTTTCAAATAAGAGTAAAAACAGCTTTAACTACTTGAATATTACTAGAACCTGTGTGGCATGGGGGATATTTCCTACAGCATGACAATGGAAGGCAGCATGTCCAATAATACTACCTTATCTAACATTCCAGGAAAGGACACAACAAAAAAAGTAGATTTTTCAGAAATATAAACTTCTTTTTTCAGCAACCTCCTTCCTGCTATGCTTAATATGTTCAAACTGCATATTTAAAAACAAAGTTTTGGACTCCTCTGCTGCATACTATCACGCTTACATATAAATCAAATTGACCTGAAGTGAAATCAGGTTTGCGTGATCTGTGAAGGCTGTGTCACCTGATATAGTAACTGTGATCTCTCCTGCACGGACAAGACGCTGCAATTCTCTCATTTATTCATCAACAATGGAAACTGACCGACTCACAGAGATCTGTCTGCTCTCACCTCTTGTTTTCTAAGGTGAAAAAAAACAAACAACCCACCCACCTCCACGCTCAACCTGGGGGAGGTGAAGGGGACAGAAAAAAACACGAGACAAACTAATAAATTACTTTGCAGCTCATGCAAACACGCACAAGACACCCAGGCACGTGGAAACATAAAGTTTTATTTATGAAATAAACAGACAACAAAACTTAGAGGTGGTTACATGTGGAGTTCTTCTTCTTTTTTCTTTTTTTTTTTTTCTTTCTTGAACAACATTTGACTCGAGCTCCGTGGATTGTGCAGGTGTTCGCTTCATCCACGGGGCGCGCACCGGAGGAGGAGTTCCCCCGCGCGTAACGCGGTGCGAGCCTGGTCAAACTGCGCGCTCAGACGCACGGACGCAGCGACACCAACAGCAACACCTGGAGACTCCACGTCCGCGCAGCCAGAGCGCAGCCTGTGTTTCAGTGCGCGCCGCGGAGAGGATGGGACATGACTTGTCCGAGTAAGGTACACATCCATGACACATTCGACACGTTAAGCGAGGATTTCCCCCTCATGTTCTCTGTTGTTGTTGCTTTTTTCTTCTTCTTCATGTTTTCACGCGTTTATTTTAAAGTCAGTTTTATCTCCAGTAGAGCAACAATCTTCTTCGTAGAACAAAAACAGATTTAGGTTTTCTGTTTGAGTTTTTTACGTTTGCAGCCAAGGCGTCTACATCTTTACTTCCACGGCATTAAGTTTAGATCTGAGTGCTTCAAAAAATGATTACAATTGCGTAAAGATAGTCCCTTAGATTTGTGGGACTTTATAATCAGGAGCTTTCAGTGTTCCTGTTTGATGAAACTCACCAGCTGCCAAAAGAGAAACTTTTCATGATTAGTTATGGAAAGGCTTAGTTGTGGTTTTTAATCATAATCTGAACTAATCTGTTTTTTTGTAAACGAGTCATATTTATGATGTTGTTAACTATTCAGAAAAAAACAAAACAAAAATGTTCCTGTTACAACAATATTACTAAGAGCTTCCTTTAAAACTGAAAATAATCTAATTCATCTTTTTGTTTTTTATCTAAACAATGATGCACTGATCAGCCCTTTACTGGCTTGTGCTGATTCCTGCTTGCTTTTGATTTTTTTTTTTTAATGATTCAGTTTTGCTTTTCTATAACGGACTATAATGCATAAAAACTGAGCTGGCCCAAGGCTGTTTGAGGCCCTTAAGCAGAAACTTAAAAGACTCTCACCTCCATCCATTACAGCTCTACTGATTCTTAGTTTATATTGTTTGTGCTTGATCTTGCTTGAGCTCAAACTGAAGAGATGAAATAGCAATAACTTATAACTTTTAATTGAACCCTAAACTAAGTGTGTTATTTATACTGTTTGCTTAATGTGTGTGCAAAAGTTTAACTGATTTTGTTTAGTTTTTTCTTGGGTGACCCTAAGCAGTCCCAAAGTTTGCTTTAAACATTCCCTGGTCCCACACAAACACAAACAAGCCAACAAAAGGACATTTTTTTGACACTTTAATCGAGGTACCAGATTTATTTCAACAGAGAAATTAAGGGAATTACAAGATTGTCATATTTATGCATCAAAGCTTATTTCCCCAGCCTTTATTTGCTTTTTGTTTTTGCTTTTTCAAACTTGAGAGAGCTGCATTTAAAAAAAACATGATATTGGTTGTTGCATTTTTAAGTCTTGATGCACTGATTAGGCCAGATAAAAAGACAAATTGCTGATTCTGATCTATAATAGAAACAACACTTGCAACAATTAAATTGAGATGTTCATTTATTTTTCTTCATGATCCACGTTCATATGCTTGGCAGCTGCATCTCTATTTGTATCTGACCATGTGCTGTAAAATCGTTGATTTAGCATATTTAAAAAAAAAAATGTGGGAGGCAACAATGACAGCAGGGATCTAGTGGCATACATAACATAAAGAAAGTAGGAAGTCTTTTTGGAACTACTGAAAAAAGTAAGAAATTAGATGTTTATCAGGAATTTAGCAAAAGTGGCATAATGCAAACTAGTATGAAACACTTGTGTCATAATATCGGTTCTACTTTACAAGCATTGTTTTTCATTCTTTTTGTTGCTTTTGGATTTGAAACGCGTTTGTATGCAGAGCTGAGCCAAAAAAAAAAACATTTCCCGTTTCTTTTGCGTATGGAATATTTTGTAATCTGAGAAAAGTTGAATTGAATTAATGGGAATCTCAATAGAATTTTCCTTAATGTAGTGGCAAAACGAGAGCAGCTGCTGCATGATCTGTGTCAGCGCGGAGGCTCTGCTGCTGCACATCAGTAGGCCTGTAATGATCAATAGGGACTGCGTGATGTTTTTGCATCGATTATAGAAACGTGAGCCGATGAATGGAACTGGATTCCTCTCCGGGGGGTTTATTCTGTTCCTGTTCAGCAGAGAAAACCAAACAGTAGCAGAGCGATGAAACACAGCTTTTTTTTTGCATGAATCATCTGGTAGAGAGCGACTCTTCCTTGCTCTATCCTACCTTTGCTGGAGAGGGCGGAAAGTAGTGTTTGGGCACCTCTTGAGTTTCAAGAGGGCAGACTACTGCTTTAGTTTGGCCGGACTCAGTCGAGTGTCAGGATGCCGTGGTAAGCTCTGTTTCTATAATGTGGGGATACAGTAACATGGAGACCCTCGCTGACTGTGAAATGCTATCTGCATTCTCTGCATTCTTACTTAGCTTGATCAACACTGAAACACAGGCGCTTCTAAAGCTTGGGTTAGAGTAGACAGAGCTGGATTTTCCGCTCCTTTGGAGGCCGATCGAGGTTCCAGAAGTATGACTTATGGCCTGAGATCATCTCTCACAGGTGGGGGAAGCTTTACAATGGTCCCCTCACATGCAACACTCAGAAATACAGCTAAAGCGCATAGTTGAGTAAAAGTTTTACTGGGCTTTGTGCGTGAGCTTTTATGAGAGAATGTAAACTGAAATTGTCACTGGACCTTTTATTAGTAAAACTAGTGTCAGACTGGATTTTTTTTATATCCAGACGTATCAATTGATGGGAAGGTCAGGTACGCAAAAATTATTATTATTATTTTTTTCTTGTTTTACTGTTGAAAGTAAAAATCAATCATAGTTTTTGAATCTACAAACACACTAACCAACAGCATGAACTTTGATGTTTTTCTTTTTAAGTAGAATAAAAACCAAATAAAGTATTTGTAAAGCTCTCATGCATAACTAGTGGTCATCTTTTTATACTGCTTCTATTAAAAACCCAAAGAGTTTCAGACCAGTCCCAAATCAGGACAGGTCAGAGTAAAGAAAAGCAGATGCAGGTGATGCCCATTACACCTTGACTCCACGTCTCCTTTTTGTAAAATAAGAACATTTAGAGTTGAAGTAAAGTTTAACTCTAAAAACCTTTTTTGTGATTTTGACTGGCAAGTTTGGACATGAAACATTTCTTAAAGGTTCTCAAGTTTTATCATTTGTTCCTGGTTTAACAGTTCCCACAATTGTTCTTTATTCACTCTGTACTCTTCCCTATGATAAACAACTTTCTTGGTATTTTTAGTCATTTAGCCATTTGTTAAATTGGTGCTTTTCATAATTCTCTCTTATTCCACTTCTTACGGTTTTCTTCCAAGCTGCCAGATTCTCTGGTAATCTTTAAAAGCTGATATACATTTGTTTTTTGTTGTTTTTGTGTGTGCAACTAACTTAAAGTTGTAATGAACCTGCATCATATTTTCTTCCTTTTGTATGATTTAGATTTTTGAAAAGAGTAAAAAAAATAAATAAATCTGAATTGATGTAAATCAGAATCAGAACCAAGAATCGTAATCCGAAATCATCCTATATAAGGGTGTAACTTCAAGTATTGCATATTTGGACGTTTTCCTCTGCCAGAATCAGCTAAAATCTATAAAATCTTCAGGAATATGAAATCAGAAAAAGATGAGAAAGTATTTGCGCTCTCTGGTTCTATGTTTATTGACATCTTTGTTTAAATTACAATTTATGGCCTTATGGATACGCTCTCTGAATAAAACTGAGCTCTTCTTGTTTCACCTCCGTTCTCAGTGTTTTGTCTACATGCATGTGAGCCGTGCTGCTGTATGAGGGAGTGAGCGATCGCTCGGATCCCTCCTCCCTGAAGCTCCGCCGGCCCCTCTGTCGCTTTAAGTCCTGCCCCTTGGAGCCAGCCAACAGCAGCTGTTCCATATTCATCAAGCCCTTGAGTCTTAAAGAGCCCTATCCCGACCATGGAAAGAGTCATTCCTCTCGCTCGCACTCTCATGCTCTCTCCATCTTAGCATTCATCCTGCTGTTGCCCGTGCTCCTCCGTCTCTCACCTCCCCTTTTTACCTCTCCGTCTCTCTGTTCCTCCTCCTCTCCCCCCTCCTTTCATTCTCTCCCTCTCTCTCTCTCACTCTCAAATTCTCTTACATACACTCAGACACGGACTCTTTTTTCCCCCCCTCTCACACACTTATAGATAAATAAACACACACACATGCACACACTCTCTAGTTCATCAGAGCCCAACATACCTGTGCAGGCTTTTGGGGGGGGGGCAGCGGTGCTGGAGTGGCTTTTTACAGCAGTGTTGTCTCTGAGGGTGCTCTGTTATCATTTGCGGAAGAAGCAAGTCTCAGTTGTTTTCTCTTTCCTCTTCCTCTCATTCCTGGAATGCTAAAACTGGGCTGATGGACATTTCCGAACTTTGTCTTCCAGACGCTCTCAGCTATCATAACCAGTAGGTGCAACGTTTTCTCTTTTCCTCCTCTGTTTAACCCAGCTGTTGCATTGAAATTAATTTACTTTTTGAATATTTCTTACTCTAATTCACTCTTCATCCAAATTTACTTGCACTTCTTAATTAAATAACACTTAATTTTTCTTATTACATTTGCCATGTTTTTTTTGTCCTTCATACAAACTTCTGTAAATTTGCCCCATCTTCTGTCTTGAGGGATTTTAAAACAGTTTAGATTTGACAAAGAGCTAAATAGGTGCATTTGTAAGCATCTGTCTTTGTATGTATAAGTCCCATTTGGAGCATGCCTGATTTATTTACCGTCGCCATTGAATTATACGGGTCTCCTGTCCAGTCGGGTTGAAAGCTTGTTCACTGATTACTTTGTTGGCCGAGCCGTCTGCCCAGGTAGAATGAGAGTGATATTGTGAGGGGATGAGATTAGTGTAAATGTGTGGAATTGGCAAGGATAACATACGAGGTAAAACTAACATTTTTTTAACTTGAGACTAAGGAGAGCCGGTAAGTCTGTCCCGCTCAGCGGCTGCCATGCATCCGAGCTGCCCGACTATCAGCTCCTGCTGTTGCTGGGCTGCCCTGGCTTTCCAACTTCATCAGTTCACTGTTGACATTACATTTAAGGCTAAATAAACTGCCTTTAGCTGGGGAAAAGATCCACATACGTTATGAGATAGTTTCCAAAATTACTTAATTGAGCAAGAAATAGAATCGGTTATTGCAAAAATGTAGTTTTTTATTACAAATAATACAAAAATGCATTATTTTCAACTTTCTGTAAAACATTAGATTTTTATAACAAATGTTTAAAGATATTGAATTACTCAGTGTTTAAATTTTTGCCCCTAATTATTCTTGTTATTATTATTAATAATATTAGATTCACTTTAAGATAACTGTTCATTTATTTATTTTTTAAACTGATGTTTGTTAAACATATTGGGGTTTTTGCCTAAAAGCAAAACTATTTTTGTGGTAATTTTACTCTCTAAACCTTTGCAGGTGTATCATATTTCTTCATAAAATTCATAATATGTGTATTAATATTCCATCACCTAAACATAAAACGTGGATTTTTTTAATTTTTACATTTAATAATTTTAATGCTTGTCACATTCTAATGTTACTTTTATCTTTACAACTCAAAATTTAAGTTGAATCTACTCTTCTGTTCTAACTTTTCTTTATTTTATTAAATATAATAATTTTACCTAAAGATAAAGTTTCCATCTAATATTTCATGAGTATTCATTTCTGTTAGATGAAAAAATCAAATAGTAAAGTTTCTGGATTTAACAGTTTTTTTTTCTTTGTTCGTCAGTATAAGCCTGTATTAAATTCAGAATAACAAAATATTGTTACGGTTAACCATGAGGTAAATCAATTAACCGTTTCTGTATGATGTTAAGTTATTCGTGCAGATTTTTTGTTTTTTCATTAATTTATCACATTCTGTATTATAGTTGTTTTTGATTGATGGCACCTTGTTTTATCTGTAAAATGGTGCATTTTCTTTTTTTTTCTTTTTTTAAAATCTTCCTCAACTAAGAAGTCATTTGTAGAAAAGGGTGTGTAATTTAGTTTTTTTCTGGATGATCCCGTGCAAATACTATATTTCTGTTTTGCAATAAAAGTTGGATACTCCGACAGAACCCTAATAATATATCTTTTTGAAGGTCAGGTGAAATATTAGACGCGTCTCTTTTCATTTGGAAATTATTACACCTGACCTGATGACTTTTCTACTTTTGAGCATCTTTCACCTGAAAGAAACCTCTCCACCTCTGGACATTAGTTTTTTTCTTTTTGTTGCTGTTTTCTAAACTCTCGTTGGGGGCTGGATATAGAAGTGATGCTTGGGGTAAATGATCTCTACTACATGTTTTTACCATTTCGCAGCTTGCGCAGCACTTTGGTGGAATCTCCATAAAATACCTTAGATTGCCTCGAGGGTATTGCCACTTTCTGGGTATCAGGCCGAAGTGAAGTTTTTAACACACTAATATCCTACTGTTTAAAACCTGTAATATAAGCTGTTTTCAAATCTTCACATAATGCTAATTAATTTTAGTGCTACTCTTACTGTTAAGTTTAAAGTAAATATCCCGTTATTTATTTGAGGACATCAGAGTGATGGTTGTTCACACAGATCTGAAGTCTGTCACGGCTATAAGTGTGAAAGGGGAAAAAAAGGGTTGAGTAGCAGCAAATTGGGATTTTGCTTCTTTCATTCCTAACATCTTTTCAACACCCACACTTTCCTTTATCACTGGCACAGCCACTGCAATAAACTAACAAGGCTATCCAATTTCCCGTCTTGAAATAAGAGCTTTTTAATGTATTTTTAGAGGGGCAGGAAGAAGTTAGCGCAGAGTGATGAATTAGATTTCAATTTATTTGACTTCATTCCCAGCTTGCTGCATTAGAGCCTTCAAACAGCCATCTCTGGCGGTCCGTCTGCTTGATTCTTATTAGGTTTCAGAAAACAAGGCGAGGGAATTGCATTAGTGTATCTTAAGTTAAAAGCTCCTTGCTCTTTGACCAAGTGTTTCATTGTTATTGGGTTAATCAGATTTTTGCTGTCTTCATGGAGATGCTATCGCAGGTTAGAGGCAGTGGTGAGTAACCAAAGCAGCCGCGCTCAGACACTATCCAGATGGGATCAGCTTACGGTAATTTGGTTTCAGAATACATTACCAGAAAAGCCTCCTGGATGAGGATGGCCACCCCACTGTGAACCAGGAGCTGCCGGCCCCGGTGGCCAGACTTTGCTCTTTCCGCTGGTCCACCTGTCGCTTTTGTCTCCCCACAACTTTTAGGAGGATTGCAGATGTTTCTTTTATTGCATACATTTGAGATTGTTGTCCAATTCTAAATACTTCTTCCTTGTATCAACAGGGCTTTGTTGTCCAAATCATTAGAGAGATTCCTGAGTCCAATGGCCACGCTGGAGACCTCTCATTTCTGGTATCTAGTATCATTACTCTTACTGTAAAATAGGAATGGGCCGGGAAGAGATCCTCTAAGTTTGATAACATGGTGTTAGATTACCTCAGATTTGCCAAATCATGGTATGACTTAAAAAAATATTTTAGTGGATAATATAATTTACTAACAGAAACCAACAAATATTCCCACTGCTTAAAAACACAATCTAATATATTTACTGGTATAATTACGATATTGAAATTGATACCATTTTGTTGTAACCTTGGTTTTTGTTCTGTAGAGCAAAAACACGGAACAATGCTTGCTAAATTTAGCAGTTTTTAAGTAAACATGTCCTGAAAGAATAACACAAGCTGATATTAAAAGGTTGATTAGTTGCCTCATTGGTGGAGGAGCCTGCAATTAGCTAGTGGTTCACGTACAATAGTTTTATATTCCTTGATAAGGATGAATGTAGTATTACGGCTTATTTAGTTTCTGGATAGTTTATTTTTACTGTTCGCAGAGTCACGTAGAAGCTTTTATTTTAGCCAGCTCACACACAGTGTCCAGCAATTAGCAGGGGAGGAAGAGTGCTGCTTTTTCTTTTATCCATACAGCTGAATTAGCTGGGTAGTTTGTCAAGCTATCACTATCAGGCAAGCCAGGATGCTTTACAGATATAATGCTTATAGGTTCTCCAAGGAAAATTCATTGTTGATAACATAAAAAAAAAAAAAAAATTTCAATTCTCTCTCAGAATGTTACAATAAATCGAAATTGATTTACATTTCTGGCTAAACTTCCATCTATTAAAGTGACATCCCATACATCTCCTTCTGTTTTTTTATAGTACACTTCCATTATGTCTTCTACAGGTATGTGTGAAGATGTGGTCACTTTATAGTGGTTGCAAAAGTAAGATCAAATTAAAAAGTATAAAATTACTGTTTACTTAGAGAAATGACCTTGTGGATTTAAAAAGAAACTCAACGTCACAAAGTTAAGCTGTTAAAACACATCTTTTTTTAGCGGTGACATGCAGTGGGCCTCTTTCAGACCAACAGTATGCAGCAACAAGTTGGGAAGGGGCTGTTTTGTATTCGTCTATAATTCAACCATAAATAAACCCTGGGTTGAATGTTGACCCTCAGGTTCAAACAGGTAAAGTATATTGACAGTCGTTGGTTTATTTTGTACTACCTTTAGAAGCGTTAAAAATGTATGGTTACCCAAAAGTTAGTCGGCATGAATCTAATCTGTTTTTATCTTTTTATTTCTTCCATTTTATCATTATCCCAGCTTTTTCTTAACCAGCCACCCCTTCAGATCTTAAATGTGCTGTTTACACCTCCCGGCGATTACCTGCCATCCTTCTTTGTTTATTTTACAAACACCCACCTACATGGAAACAAACAGCCTCTGCTGAACCCACTGGATTTTTGTATTTTTTTTGCCCATGGTAAACCTTGGACACCTCCACCGCAGTGTGAGAATCTGTTTAAAAATAACCAGGTCCATTAGTCTAGAAAGGATAATGCTGGCCTATGTGGGCTCTCATGCCCTTGTGGCAGCAAAGTGCTATCACTGACACGTTGCGTCAGCACTTCTTCCTGTTGCTCCGACGCTCAAGGGCTCCTCTTTAGTCAATCACGCACGCATATGCGCAGGTATTCAAATGCACAAACAGCAGAAAAGAAGCAAAAAGGGATAAATGAAGTGTTTTGGTGTTGCATAAGTAAAGTTTGCATTACTTGTGAAGACTGATACTTTTTATAGAGAGTTTGACTCTAACAAGAACTGCAGTTCCTATAGAAAACGTGACGTAATGTGGGGTAACTACATGGGTGTTTATCAGCGGAGGCCATTGGTATTGAGCAGCCAGTTGTTTGAAGGTTATGTTTCAGAGCAGTAATTGAAATGCAAAATAACATTAGGATCGATGGTTAGCTTTGTTTATTTATGAAATCAATATTTTAACCGTCCGTCACAGTTGCAGCCCTGATTCCCACTGACAGCTTCACCAGGTCCCCTCGGCGTGGGATGCAATGAGCTCTGGAGCCACTTCAGCGTTTGCTTTCATTGTTTGAATAGCGGCGTTAAAAATTCTCCGGTTTGATACGACTGGAACCGTGAGAGAGATGTAAATTTTTCAGAGTTCTCTAAAGACTTTTTATCAATCTGGGCATAAGGCAGAGGGATTCCTGTTAAGTTGATATCCCTTGATTTTACTGTCTTTATATTAAAAAAAATTTCAAAACACAGAATGTCTTAACGCTATTCTATTTAAAAAAAAGCCTGCAAACTAGGCCTGATTACTGACATCAAGGGAAACTCAACTTACATATTTAAAATGTGTAAGATTTCCAAACTTCCTGCTGTTTTAATTTAAATTTTTTTTTAAATATAGGAAAACGATCTACAGCAATTCAAGTGTTGTCCTCCTGTTTGAGGCAGAATTTACCCTCCCCCCATATGTTGCTGCACTGAGTTGGTCAATTGGCTTGGACAAAGCAACTGTACTCTTCCTCATATTAATAAAAAAATACCAGTTTTAAGCATGTAAAGTCAGGTTGTAAACACTAAATGAGCATCACAGATGACTGTCATTAGGTTAAGGTTTTTAAAACTACAGTTGACAAAGCCTAAGGTGGCTGTATATGTTTTTTGAAACTGGTGTTTTTAATCACTGTTAAACTGTGGAAATTGCTACAACTAAATTGGTTTTAAAACAGAATCGCTGTAGCTACTGCAAATATGCCTGTGTTCACGGTTACTGCAAGTATTTCTCTATTAGCCTTTGTATGACAAAACCATCATACCAGAATTTCAGTCAGCTCATTCACAGTGCACAGCAACAACTGTGTTAGGGACAATAGCGTATAATCACCATTATAGGGACTTGAAAACCAAGGAAGGTTAGAAAAAAATATTTTTAAAGTTTTGAAACTTGAACTTTTTAAAACTTTCTAGGATAATCTTTATTTTAGCAACAAGTTGGATGGAGAAAATGTTTGTTCATTTTCTCATGCATCTTATTTAAAAGTCTTGAAACCATCATACCGGCTTGAGAAAACAACTTTTAAAATTGCCGTATACCCTAATACCAGCCTCTTGCTAGAGTTTAGGAGCCTAATGTTTTAATCAAACACTTTTTTGGGTGTACTGATTCTAATAGAGGCTTAACATCATCAAAAAACTCAACTGCTCTTTTGATGTCTGCTTCTCTGCATTTAAATATGCAAAACTGTTTTGTCAAATATGCATAAACTGAAGTTTGAATTTCATTGTGGTTTAAATTACAGTCCTGTATTATCATTTTAACGTATTTATCTAATTGGATTATATAATAATTAGCTGTAGAAAAAATAAAAAAATAATTCATACTTAATTCTGACGGTTTATGCAGTTTCTAAGTATAGGACTACATTGTTGTACCTATCTTTTGACTTTATGATCGCCGGTTTCTGTGTGTGAGACACAGTGTGTCTATTTATTGGAAATTTAAGAATATTTGGTCTCTGATTCACCTTTCTGAGTTCATTAAAAATTATTCCAAGGTTGGATTAATTTAAATTTTGTGTTGCGCTCAAAAACATGGATTCAAGAATCTGATGCAAATTTCCTCTTTCTTTTTTTTTTTTCTTCCTTAAAAACGCTGTAAAAATTGTGATCTGCTCTTCAAATTTCATCTCTACCAGAAATTGGTAGCAGCCAGTTGAAATGTGATTGGTGCATCTCTTCGCTTTTTGATAACTCCCTAAAGGACTAAGTGGACTCAAATGGTGACACTGAGTGACTGACTGTTGTAACCTGCGACACGCGTGTCGACTGCACATCCCCCTCCTGACGGCGGTGCATTAATTCAGGAAATCTCCCCAAAGTTTAATTATTCCTGAATGGTGTTGTGGTGGACACAAGCGTATAAATCAGTTAGGCCCACCCGCCCTTTTTTTTTTTATTACCAACACTATTTATAGACGGTGTGTGGCAGCTGGTTGAGATGAGCCTGTAAAAAAAGCTGGAGGCTATTGCTGTGACTGTGTCGACCGCTGTAGCGTGTGACAGTCATAACAATTGAGTTTCTTTGGGAACATCTACGCTTAACGGAGTTGTTTGAAATGTGTTTCAAAAGTGCAATTTTTTATTGGGAGGGAAGATATATATATATATATATATATATATATATATATAATTATTTCAATGCCTGCAATTTGCCGTGATTACGCAGGGACCACGCTAAATGTACACTCTGATACGTCTGATTGTGTTTAAATCCTCACCTGATAAACCTGCAGATTTTTGGCCCCGTTAATTTTGCACGCTTTATTTATGTGCTCATGTGCTTGAACTGGTTTGTCTTTTTATGTTTATATCTTCTTCTTCTGCAGAGTAATTTATTTGGGGGTGTGGAGAGATTGGGTCTTTGTCTTAGGAAGGTAGAGTTTCCCCCCTAAACAAGGACGGCCTATCAGAGGAAGATTAATGAAGTAATTTCATGCATGGCTCTATGCCTTCGTCCTCCTATATGCACAGTGACTGTGTCTAAACCTGTGATTTACATTCGACTTTGCTAAATAGCCTTAACCCCCTGTAATAATATTTCTCTGTTTGTGACACACACACACACACACACACACACACACACACACACACACACACACACACACACACACACACACACACACACACACACACACACAAACAGTCGTACACAGTCGTACACCCAGTTAAAACCAATCAGCATAACCGAGACTCTGAAAATTTGCTCCTGTCTTGTTTTTTATTTGTATTTTTTACTCCTTTTAGTTGATGTCTATATTGATCTAAATTATCTCAAGTTTCCATGATTAATTTTTTATAATCAAATTATTTAAAAAAAAGTACAGTACCCTTTGCATTTATTTTCATTGCTGTGGTTTAAGGTCTTTTAAAAAGATACAAGCAAACATTTTGGGGCTATGAAGTATGACTGACACTACATGTATAAACCTTTCTACAAGACAGTTTGGCTGTTTCAGCAAGAGTGTGGCATCGTGACCATTCCCAACCAAAATAAAGAGGATCACATTTTCACATTTCCTTGCACGTCCTTTAACTTTTACAGTGCAAGTCTGGCAAAGAAAAAAAATGACTTAGAAGAAGGACATATAGAAATTTAATCACAGTGTCTCAGTAACATATCATGACATGAGGTTGTCTGGTGTTCTTTGTTCATTTATATCTTAATTTTCATTTTATTTATTCATCAAAAGTAAACATATAGACGTATAAATAAAACCATATGTTTGTGCAAACAAGTCCTTATTTTATTCTGGCCAGTCTCTGTAGTAAATTTTAAGACATTTGTGTACAAAAAATAAAAAAGGAAAATATTTTCTTAAAAAAAAAAAATATTGACTAAATAACAGATCGAATTTTATGATTTATATTGTAGGAAAAATACATCCAATACTAATATCACCTTTAATATGACTGGTAGTAATGAAATATGTTGTTTTGGTGAGCTTTGGCAGGAAGGATTTTATTCCAGTTGGTCGTCATTACATTTCATAGCTTTTAGGAGACAGTGAATATCTAAGTTGTTACATTAAACCAGTATTTTTGCCTATTAATGAAATAATAGTGAATAATAATAATCTTGTTCCCAATGTACTCCGTAGGAGGCTAGAATTATCTCTGATTTTTCCTTTTACACAATTTCTGATGAACAGAGTTTTTCCGCTGGGGTTGCATAGACAGCCTGGTAATTCCTTTCTTAGACAATTGCTCCCACATTTCCCCACTGACATTAGCTCTACCATTAGCCGGCTACTTCCTTTAACATTCTGAAACCGCCCCCCTTAGACGAACAGGATCTGCCCGGTGCGACACAGACAGTTTACGTCAGACAAACGGCAGCGCCTGTATCACAAGAGGACCTTGCTTTCCTTTCCAGTTGCTCCTCTGAAGGAAGGAGGCTAGATGGATCAATAGATGTGATCTGTTACTGGGCCAGCTCAGCTCTAAAGGTCCCTATGAGTGAGCTCATAGCTTTATAAATACTATAATAACATAACATAACTGTGAAGCAGCTAAATATAATCATTTGCTGCAGCCCTTTAAAAAAACATGTTTATCCAGTCTGCAGTATGTATGTTCACACATCTGGGACACTCCTTTCTTGTTGTAACACTAAACACTTCTCTCTCTCGTCCTTTTTAGTGTTTGTTTTTTGTTTGTTTTTTTGGGAAAGCACCAATCACACTTTTACTGGCTGATGCTGATTTCCGTTTTTACTCTCAGTCACTCGCTGATCTCAATGTTAATGCCGTTGCATTTATGCTTTTAGAGAAGCAGTGTAAAGTTTTCTCCAGCTTATTTTTTGGAAACGGTCACATTTGAAAGTTTTAAAGCCGATAATGAATAAAACTTATTAATATCCAATCAGAGTTGATCATGTCCGATTTCAATCTAAGTGTGACTGATCGATGTATCTTACATTTTTTCCTTATGTTGTCTTCCTGATTCAACTTCTTTTAATCTTTCCTTTAGTTTGCCTCTATAGATCTGCACATCATAAATATCTGTCAGCTTCTCCAGAGTGTCTGGCATATCTGTTAATAAAGAGGGCCCTCCTCCCTTTCAGGTCCACCTCCCCTCCCCTCTGTCATCTCTCTCTGCCAAAGCAGGACTAATGAATGAGAAACTCCAAAATTAGTGGCCTCTCCGTCATAGATTGGATTGGTCCCTATGGAGTGCCGGATTTGCCTCCAAACTAACCACAGCCATCAAACCAACTCTCCTCCCCCAATATTTCCATTGTTTATATTCAGTATTTAGCACAAACATTCATTTGAACACACTTCTATGCTAAGTGTCCCAGGAGTAGGTTAGTCACTTTTTCCCCTGATGGTCTTGAAATCAGATGTCCAAAAATCCAGACTGCTTATTTAGAAGAATTGTAGGGTTGTAAATATCAATCATCTTCATAGCTGTTTCTGTTACAACATGCCTAGAGCAGCCAAAGGTGGTGGTGTTGCTCTGGGATCAGAATCGTGCAACTTTTCTTTAACCGACTCAGTAAAATAAAAACAAAACAAACAACTTTCTCCATTTTCAGTTTTCAAATTTGTTTTTGATGATTTATATGTTCAATTTCAACCAGCAAATCAGCTTTTCATCGAAATTACTTGATTTGTTTTTATAGTTTTTTTACTCAACTGCCTCTGATCAGCGATTGGAAGATCAAATATTGAGGTGAAATACACCAAAACTGAAAATCTGTTTCTGTAGGATTGTCTTTAAATACAGATTTAACAACCCTCATATTAAAATCCCCTACCATTTTCAGTGTATAAATCACCCAACAGCAGTAAATAAA
Organism: Orestias chungarensis; assembly: GCA_032876305.1. Taxonomy (NCBI): domain Eukaryota; kingdom Metazoa; phylum Chordata; class Actinopteri; order Cyprinodontiformes; family Cyprinodontidae; genus Orestias; species Orestias chungarensis. Next base: position 822,157 of record JAVLVB010000602.1, read on the forward strand.
ATATATCATAATTTATCTGGAATCAAATAGTTTCTTTATTTGATGTAGTCCTTGAATAAAATACAACATAATCGGCTCTTCCACAACAAAGACAATTGGGATTTATTATCAGCCAGGAAAAAGCTTGATCGTTGTGGTTTTTTTTTTGTTTTTTTTATGTCAGGGACCGTTACTGGGACTTTGGTCTCCACTGTCACAAAAATGAATCCCCGCCTGTGCATGTTGGAGCGCTAAAAGGTGCCGGTGGCCCCTGGTGGAGAGGTCAGCCTGGCAGCTGCTTGAGTGTCTGTCTGTGGTGGGGAGGCTGAGGGGAGCTCTGTCAGGAGCTAATTGAGTTCGTCCTACCAGTGCTGACTCTGGGGCCAATGGCTTATCAGGCCACATCGCTTGAGGCCCTCAAGACAGATTTGCCCCCAGTCGGGGCATCTGATATCACAATCTCCCTGCCTGCTGATGTCAACCCCCACCATCAAATTCCGCCCGAACTAACACGGTCTGAACGGGTAGCAGGGATGTCGTTCAGAAGTGTGAAAATATGATTTTGGTACAAATAACAATAGTTTCTTTACTGTTCCAGCTATGGAGTCAGAACGCTGTCAAAAAGCTGTGTGCACAACTCTTACATTTGTATTCGTATTTATATGTCAATAAAGTTCTTGTACCCAAATTTCTGCTGAAATATTTGTGAGTCTGAGAGTATGAATCTAAAAGCTGTGAGTGCAAACTCTTATGAGTACAACTCATTTTTACGACTACGAACTCTCCCTTTCTCCGTGGACAAGAATTCAACTTTGTGGGTACGAGTAAAAAATTGTTACAATGACGTCAAAAGGTGGAGTAATCGATCAGCGATCACATCAAACACGGCCATATTTAAAGATGGCGGAAGACAGTGGACCGGGTGAGCAACTGCCTCAGGTGAATCATCACAGGTAAGATCAATATGTATTTCTCTATAAACAAGTGGTTGCTCCACCCGGTCCACAGACTTCTGCCATCTTCATATTTGGAACGGTCTGTGTTTGACGTGATTGCGAATCGATTACTCCGCCCTGTGACGTCGTCGTAACAGTTTTTTACTCGTACCCACAAAGTTGAATTCGTCTCCACAGAGATGAGTTTGTAGTCTTAAAAATTAGAGTAGTATTTATAAGACTTTGCACTCACAGCTTTGAGATTCATACTCTCAGACTCACAAATATTTCAGCATAATTTTGGGTACAAGAACGTTATTAAATATGAATACGAATGTTAGAATTGTGCATACACCTTTTTGACAGCGATCTTACTCCATATCCAGCAGAATCTACTCCACACTTTTTTGTTTGGTGGTCAAACATTAACAAATGAAAGAACTAGTCCTCTCTGTGGGAATATTTCTGAATCCACCCTTAACAAATACTATTCGTGCTCATGTTTTGAATTTCATTCTCAGGTGAGAAAGAAGAAGCACTTCACAGCTCTCGTTCTGGAAGCTGAGGAGCTGCAAGTGTAGTACGAGCTGCTAGATCATTAGTCTGGCTAATCCTGGCCGCAGCCACACCGGTGGAATGATATTAGGGATCTGAAATGCTGTTAGGAGGGCCAGGTGGAATCAGATTAAAACCAAACTGCGCAGTGTGCGTTTACAGGGCCCATAACCTTCTACTCAGCATGAATTTTGATCGGTACAAAGGGAACAAAAGGAGGAGGAACAGAGAAAGGAAAAGACAGGGGGGAGATACTGTGTCTTAGAAGAGCGCTGCTCCTTTGGGCAGCCAGGCAGCAGAATCTGAAAAGGCTCTTAGCTCGAGGAAGGAAGAAAGAACTATAGATTTTAGAGCATCAAGTCTCAGATAGTCCAGCAAACCCTTTCCTGTCGGTTCTGTCCGCGCACCACATGAGCTAATTAATACCTGCCCCCCACAAAATGAATTATTTATCGGAACTATTGCTGCTGTCAAATAATTTAGTGCTCATAATTCATTTTATGCTTAGAATTGTATTTATAGATTTAAATTGGTCGTGTCCGGCTGTAGATTAGGAGTATTTATAGAAATATTTTAGACTATTTGATTAATACAGCAGGTTTAAGTGGTTAGTATTCGCACAGCGTCATTAATCAATATAAGCGAGCTTGTTATAAATACAAGCATATAGTGGTGGTGGTAATGTGTCATACCAGAATGAGTTAAAGAGTTTCCAGTATGCACATTTATTATAAATGACCACGTTGAGCTGGAGGGGAAACAGTTAAGACACTTATGCAATTATGCTAAGTGTCACCCTGAGGATGGCCTTTGAACCGAGGTTAAGCTCACTCTGACTTTGTGAAATAAAAGCTAAATGGAGCCATCTTTTGCCCCCACGTTTTAATATATTGTCTTTAATAAGCCGAGTGCAGGTGGCCTGTCGTGCAGGTGCACATATCCGTCTGAAACATAGAGCATAAAGCAGATGAACGCAGAGGTGCGCATTAATTTATGGGGATGCAATCTGCATTCATTATCGAGAGCAGCAAGATCTGTTTTAGGAAAAGGACCTGAAGGATTAACATTATATGGTACTGAGATGATGCTAAAGGGTAAATTAAGCATCAGAGAACCCAAAAACTACAGTATATACAAGAGATGCATTCATTCAAGAGTTTGGAAAGACTTGATCAGCTGATTCTGAACTCAGACTGTTTCTGTCCAAAGACTGTCATTAACATAAGCAATTTTTTTTCTGGTAAATTGTGCTAATTTCATAGTAAAACCATGAGAAACACCAAGAAAAACATAAAAAAGGCAGATTATAGTTTACTGACTTTTTAATTGTTTTGCACACATTGAAATGTAGAATATATAATTGCTAGAACAAGAACCAATCAAGATGTTGTATGCGACATCATATTTGACAGACGTGGGTCTGGTTACCTACCATGAGTTAAAAAAACCTAAACTATTAAATGATTCTAAATCCATAAGAGGTGTCGTAACTGGCCTAAAGAAAAAGTAGTTAATTCGTAATATTTTTTACTTAAGGCAAAATTTTGTGGTTATAACATTTTAGGGTGTTTTTAGCATAAAAATAAGCAGTTAGAGCACTTAATACAGCTACCATTGCAAACTTTGCATTCCTCCTTAAAGTAAATACTCCCATTATTTATTTGATTTCTTAAATACTGACAAATTTGCCCCATGTTTTATGACAAAAATCTGTTGACTTTTCAAAAAGAAGAAAAACTGAGTACGTGCACTGAATTAGGTTAAGCCTGTTTGCTGATGTTTAGCCTTAATTGAGAATCTGAAGAGCCTTTATGGAAAATATACATACCTTCTTACTTTAAGCACTTCACAATACTGAAAATATCATCTACCTTCTATACAAACCTCTGCAATGTGGAATGTCGTCAGTGGCATCTCTTAGCGCTTGGTATGACAGATTGTAGTCACAGATTGGAAAAAAAGGTCAATTTTTTTGGTTAATATTATTGGTCAAGCGTAAAATCATTGGATTCCAGTTACCCAATGATTTCTCGGTGCATCTGTGCTAAATTGAATTTCAGGGTTTTTTTTCTAACAGGAAAAAGCATGTCTGTTCATTTTTATTTTATTTTACAGTGAAGGCATTCTGGAAGAAGGATTTCAAGACTGCCTTATAACCACAAGGTCAACAGATTTAACAGGGGACATTTTTTATTATTTATTTTATCAGTTAACCTTTTTGCGAATTTCCAGAACTGGGGGGCACCCAGAGCTCTGATGAATAAACATGACAGCAGGGAGGGGAAACCCAGGACTGAGATTTAATTTGACATGCTGACCTCCATCTCCATGGGCCCGGGAAGCCGGGGTGAGAAAATAAGGTTGACCCATTGACCCCCTTGGGCCTGAACTCCTCCGTCACCCATCCTCACAATTAAATCAGCCTGAGAGAGCAGGAAGATGTTCAGCCAACCAGTGCTGTGATTTTTCTGTCTCATTTCCTGTTTGTTCAAAGGAGCTTTGAGACGTGTCACCGTCGTTCGATCGGACATGTGGACCCAGTTGAGAGCACTAATCTCTTGCGGTTCAGGTAGCAAACTAACCATTATTGGGCAAAATACTAACAGAGGTAAATCACAACTTGAGCTGTGTTGCAGCCACTCTTTCTGAACTCTTCAAGATGCATTTGCATAAGCGACTCAAGGCTCAATTTTGCTAATGTAGGCAAGTGCTAGCAACCTTTTACCCTTCCCATGGTGCCTAATGCAAAGCGTGTGCATACAAGTTGGAGTACGACCTCGCCAACAACCCTAAGAGGTCACTGTGAGTCTAAACAGCATCCCCAATACATTGAGTAATTCATTTCCCCGCCTTGTTCACCCGCTCATCTCACTCTAAAGAAAATGTGTGCGGACACCACGCGCCGACACTCCCTCTCCCACCACGGCCGCTCACTCAGTGCAATTTCAAGTTGAAGGTTATAGAGCAGGACTGAAATACATGTATGTAGTCATGGAAAGCCTCTGAGTGCATTTTCTGGCCACGGACAAAAGGCTGCACTTTAGTCTGCACAGGTTACAGCATTAGATTACATGTACTCCAAAATACAGTTATAAGGCAGACAGTGAAAAAGTCAATATC
>JAVLVB010000602.1:844367-872434 GCA_032876305.1 Orestias chungarensis
CACACACACACACACACACACACACACACACACACACACACACACACACACACACACACACACACACACACACACACACACACACAGACTCGCTCAGGAATTCAAACACCAGGTAGTGGTTTTTGACACATGCATGAAACAAACTGCCTTTTAAATACAGAATCTGTTTTTAATCTTTGATTTAGAGTTGCAACCAGAACATTTTACTAAAGATGTTTTCACTTTGTTTTCCTGCTTAATGACTTCATGTGTTTTAAACCATTTGAACCTTTCTATATTTCATGACATTACACAACATTCAAAAAAAAGGTATGTGCTACATGTACCTAAGATATGTTAGAAATACCCAATAAAATTATAACCATGCATTTGTTTAAGAATTTGAGAATCTGTTAACGATTCAAAAATGCTTTCCATTGAGTTTGTCGCAACCTGAGGTATTTTGAAAAGATGAAAGGGCAAACATTTCAGCAAACAGATTTGCAAAAATGGAAGGATGTTCAGGCCAACTAGCAGTTGCATTGATTGACTATCTGACTATATTGATTAACGTTAATATTATGAGGGAGCAATACAAATTAGCATCACTTCAGTTTCCTTCCACTCCACAGATATGCACTAATTTCTTTCCAAGGAAAATGTTGTTTGAAAAAAATATATTATATTATGTCAAACAAAATGTGAAAATATAAAACTGGTAAGATATTAGTCAAAGGTGAATAAGGATGTCTGTTGATTTTATGTGCATGAATGATGGTTGGAATTGAACAGATTTAATTATGATATTAATTCTTGTTTTTCCGGATAAATTTGTACAGGAACTGATGCCTAAAAAAAATTATTTTTTGCAACATATTAAGAGCAAAATTTAGCAAATTTCTGACCAACCTTACTGCAAACAACCATAGAAATGATGCCATCTAGTCTGAAGTTGTTACATGACACAATGTGAAACAGTTCATGCAGTTTTGTAAGATACTGCCATTGATATTCCTTAACTTCTGTCTTCGAAACAAAATATGCATGTTTCATCTGATGCCTGTTTGGTCTTCTCTGTCCCAGGGGTTCGTCTGGACCGTGTGCGAGGGGGCAGACAGAAGTACAAGCGGAGGCTGGACACAGAAAACAACACATACCTGGGATTGACTCTCCCCCCTCCCACTAAAAAGCCTCGTGAGTAACACTTCATCACTAACCCATTGTCTCCCTCCTCTCATCCACACAGCAAGCCTGCAGGTAAAGCTAGGCGAGACCCATGCTCCTCTGTCACTGCTATGTTTGGACACTTGAGCGATCATTGGTCACAAATATAGGCCATGTATTGTTCCAGCCAAAGCGTAATTATGTTATGTCTCTGAGCAGGTATCTGATATCATACAACTAAATCTTGAAGATCACATTTTCAGTCACATCTTCTATTTAATTTTCCAATAAAAAATGTTTTTATTATATTCTCACGTTTATCAGAACTGTCCATCCTTGTGGCCCTGTAAGTTTCTGTGACCTGTGACCCTGTCTTGTTGTTGACATCCTACTTCCCCCCTCTTCTGTTTTTAGTCACAAAGATTGTGTCTCACCTGTTGGTGGCCGAGCCAGAAAAGATCTATGCCATGCCTGACCCGACCATGCCAGAGAGTGACATCAAGGCTCTCACCACGCTGTGTGACCTGGCTGACCGAGAGCTGGTGGTAATCATTGGCTGGGCCAAACACATTCCAGGTAGACAAGCATATTCTATCTTCTCCTTATTCTAAACCATATTTAACCTTGAATTTTTACTTTAAATTTTACAGAGATAGCATTTTGGATACTTCTTGAATCAATTTTAATTCGATAGAATTTATAGTTTTTATCCCCCTCACCTACAGTTTTAGAGATCTGCTACAATTATTCTAATTTATTTTTGTCATTAATGTAATTTTCTGTAGTTTGTTGCTTTATTGTCCTTAAAAAAAACACCACTTTGAACTGCCTTCTGAGATTTAAAGCAAAGTTTGGGACCTGCCTAAACAAAAAAAAAGACATCATATCGCACATGGATGCACCGAAGAGCAGGAGCGCATGCACATCTCTTGAATTATTGATAGGCATAATCATGTTTCTTCCGTGCCCCATAGACATGGTGATAGACGAGGTGTTGGGTTATAAGAGGCTGTTGAATTAAGGATACACCATTGAGAATACACCGCCTCACGTCAGCAGAGATTTTGCTTCCTTCAAGAGTTTTCCCTCTGATTTTGACAGGGAGCGTGTTGTTTAGCCCCTCTTTTTTTTGCAACCCAGGCAGATTCTGGTTGATCTTGCGCTTGACCCCCATAACTCTGCAGCATTATGATGCTGTAAGCGCAAAAGACTAACCGACTAAATGACAGTGTCCCTCAGCGGCAACCCCACAGCCTCCCTCTCTCATCAGCATAGCATGAAGAGGGACACAGCTGTCAATGTGCAGGTCAGCTCAAACAGCTCCATGCTTGTATTTTATGTCAATAACTTAAAAATACAATCTAAATCCAAGGTGATAGAGAGAACTTATTTTTAATCAAACCAGCTTGTTTTATTTTATTTTATATATAATGCCCAAAAGGTATTAGAGTACTTCTCAGAAGCAAGGGTATTAATCAGGTACAGATCTGATAGTAAGGAGATTAGAGGTGGATATGCTCCCCGGCCCTGGCCTATGCTCCGGTCTCCTACGCGTCTAAACTGCTTGGATCACTCCACACATGGCCATGCATGGTCAGCAGCCTGAGAGTTTAACCAAGGAGCTTACTCAGGACTGGATCACAACTGACCCGATAACACACTCCCATCGATGTGACCCAAAAATTACGCCAGCGCCGCAGACAGCCACTCTAATCCCTTGATAATAAACTGTAGGGGGTTGGAAGTAGAACGCATCGACTTTTTGATGGAATAAAGAGAGGGAGGAAAACCTAAATATGTTTACATGTTTAGATTAATATTACTTCACTTTATCCTTGTGCTGTAAATGTTTTACTTGTCACACATAATAATAGTGCATAGGTTCATAGTGTTTCTGCTATTTGCCTAACATTATGTGGTACAAAAACAAGTTAACAGTGAGGCCACCCCCCCCCCCGCCCCAACTCTGCTAGCCCACGGTGCTGTTCTTAAATTAGCAAAGGTATCTGCCACTTAAAGGCTACACGGAATAATCTGCACTACCTGTGGGATGATAGTCTTTAATCAGATTACTGTGATCTCCTCTCTTGTAAACACGTACAGACTCACACTAATACCTTTGTTTCCCAATGTTTTCATTGTTGCGACAGATGTCCTTTTTATGTTAGATAACCACTGAGAGGAGTGGGCACAAAAAAAGACGTGTGGCTCTGCTAAGTGCTTGGTCTGTGTCTGTCCCTGTGGCGGCGTTTGCGTTAGGACAGTGGGTGTCCTCTGGCCATGAAATGGCTGCATAATTGAGTTGTACATGGCTGAACCTGATCAGAGACGGTTCACTGGCTGAGCGAGACTCCGTGCACTAACACTCCATGCACCGGCAGCACCCCGGGGCAGCCTACCACGCTCATCTTCTATATTGCTCCTCCTCCAATACAGGACCAGACAGAGGCAGAAAAAAAAAGTGCTGATTGTATTCTGATTTTTGTGGCTTTGGGCGATGGAATTAAAAAGATTAACAGTTCATTATGAAGTAGAACACACTTATTAGGCCACTTACAGATGGGCCAATAACTAAAGTTCAAATGCAACAGTTTAAATGTTAGAGAAATTGGCACTTAGCTGCTCCCAGTTGATTTTTAATCTCATCTATTATCAGAGAACATATGAAAACGTGTTTCAAAAGTGGCATAATGTGGAAAAGAATGGCCCTATTGCACTGTAATGGGAGGGTGAGTGGTTGATAACGAGCTGTGTCGTACAGATGTGGTCCGCTGTCTGCTTTGGTTCGGAGCTGTGAAAACGTATTCAAGTGTAGCAAAAATATTCATACCCTTATAACTTTGTCACTTCACAACAACAACAAAAAAGAATTTATATTTGATGTTTTATAAAATGAGCCAAAGTAAAATGTCTACCATTTTTACTTGTAATCTGAAAAGAGTGGCATGCTATATTTTACAGTCCTACTTAGTCTGTACTCAGTGGAATCAGTTTTTTAGTGTGTTTTGATTAGTTTTGCAGGTGTGTGGACAAACTTTTTTTTTTTCTTATTCTAGTTGCAAAAACATTCCATCTGGATCAGATTACGTTAAAAAACACAAAAATGTCACGTTTTTCCAAAGATTCCAAATTAGATTTAGGTCTGGACTTTGACTCATCGTCTATTTAAGTCAACTATTATGTTATGTTAGGTTTGCATTTGTGCCAGAACTGAATATGATTTTTAAGATGTTTTTAAAGCTTGAGATATTATTCTTCCAACTAATCCTTTTGTAAACTTTTCCACAAATTTCTCCATCGCTCGTTTTCATGATGCCGTTCGTTCACTAGTGTTACAAACCTCTGAGGCCGTCACAGAACAGCTGGATTTAAACCGTGATTAAATCGCACCCTCTATTTAAATAATTAGGTTATATCTGATGGCAATTAGTCATACCGTATTTTATTTTGGGGTGCCAGAGGAAATAGTTCTGGATGCATACAACACTTGGTTTTCGGGTTTTGTTAAACAAAAAAAAACTAAAAAAGTTAAATACTTCCACTTCAAAGTCATTGTCCTATTTTGTTTGTCCATTACGAAAATCCAATTACTGTACATTCAAGTGTGTGACTGTGGGTTTCAACTACTATGAATTCATTTGGAAAGGTTTGGTATTGATACGTTCAATCAAACCAGTCGGGTAGATTTTACACCAGTTTACCATGACAGACTGTAACTCTGCCCTCATTCTGGTTTTGCTTTTGTTAAATTGATCATCACAGCAGAACATTTGAACACCTCTCTTTGAGTCACCTCTCTAAATAGTACCATCGGCCACCATCTTCAGCTGCCTTAAAAGGAGCTCCAGGGTCATTAGCAGGAGCAGTGTTACTGGGACGCTGATGGATTGGGTTGTTGCTGCTGAGGTGCTAACAACCTTTGACATACATCGCTGTTTACTGCCCACCCCCTTTTGGCCTTTTGTTTCCATCGTGCAAAGCGGTATTCACTATGTCCAGGTGTTTTATGGGGGAACTAAGCTTTCTCACAACTTCTGTGCTCTAAAAACTCCTCACCACCTTCACACTGGCAGCATAACTGTCCTGGATGCATTTCCCCCTGCAGTGGTAATGTCATGTGGAAAATGGGATCCTTGCCATTAAGAGGTGCTCTTTGTTCTAATCTCGAGTCCTTGAATCTTAACCGTAACATTTTCAAATCCCAATCAAAACAGGTGTACGTTACCATGCAAACGTAATTATATCCCTAAAATATTTTTACTTTATTTCATGTTAAACCCACCAACGTCTGGAACTGGGTTATGTTGTAAAAGAAGAAACCAAGTGTTTGACATCTAACAGAGCAGTGTTTAATCCAACAACTGCAGACCTTCCAATACAAAACTGAAACAGCCGCATTTCGTATTTTAACTCTGGAGGAGCAGCAGAAAGCGACATCTCATTTGAGATAATTTGTCGACAAGGCTATGAGTGATAAATTGTTGAAGGAAAGCCAAAATCTACGTGTGTTGGGGCTGAGAAGTTAACCTCAGGGTGTGAGGTTAACTTCCAGCTAGACGACCTCTCTAAACATACAATCAGGGAATACTTAAATTCAACCAGTCATGTTTTATAATCGTCTTGTAAAAGTCCAAACCTAAATGCGGTTAAGAACACCTGTCTTCAGAATTGCAATGAGATGCGCAAAGATGTGAATGTGTAGACGGGCACGCTATGCACTTTGATTTCCTTCATTACATAAACTCCTGATAAAAAACATTGAACTGTGAGTTTAACATCTAAATGGTTTATATGCTTTCTGCAAGGCACTGTATCTTTTATTATTAGGTGCTTGTAAATGTATTCCTCAACTCTTCATTATCCGTGCTTTATTGAATCCCCGCGTTTGACAGACAAGTGGGTGCCGTATTACTTGTTAACACAGAGGCAGCGAAGTCGAAAAGAGATCACACTTTCTTGTATGTTGTCGTGTTTGCACCTTAATCACCCCCCCTCCTCCAGCAATCCCCCCTCCCCTTCATCATGGCTCCCTTTTTTTATTTTCCATTAAATTGTAAAAATCTACTTACTGTGTTGCCAGCCTGATCCCACTCAGGCTTCCTAATCTCCCTGTAATAGAGTGTGAATACTGCCCAGTGATAAATCAGCACCTCATCAGTGCAGTTTATTAAATATAGACACCAACAGACAGCTCTTAGTATATTCAATTTACCCTCTGACGAAGGCTTCAGCATAGGGGATAAAGATGGATTGAGCAATCAGGTGAATGTTGAGGCTTGAACCCAGGCAGAAGCTCTAGAGAAAACCCGAGGAAGATTGAGATGGGTTGTGTATGAGAAGGAAAATACCAGAAATGGGATGTTTGCCGGGCAGGTACAAAAGGCTTGAAGGAGGCATGTTTCTCACCTACATGGAAGATTTTGTATAAGGTTGAATTGTAGCATTCATGTCAAATTTGTCTATTTCATCTGAGTCTCTTTTATCGATAGACGCTCAGCCTTGTCTGCTGATGTGCCTTGAAGTGATCATTTTCAGAGCGCCATCCCTCATTAAGCAATGTTACTTGATGGCAGCGAAGATAAATTATATGTAATTACGGCGATAATTAAAGCTTGATTCGTCCCGTCGTTGCGGCTAAACAGAGATTTTTAAAGTTAGGACTGGCCAAGGGAGACCCAGGGGAGGGCTCAAGGCTCCTTTAAGATGCTTAGGGTCGGGAGGTCATAGGTTGCAGATTGAAACAAGGGAATTACTGTATTCAACAATTCTCAGCCCCGTAGCACCAGCTATCTACAATGCCGCACTTTGTAGGAGATTCTTAACTCTTTTAACTGTATCATGTTAGCTATATTTGAGATTTATAGCTTTTTAACAAACAGTGAAAAGGAACAGTGATGATGTTTAAGATAATGGAAGAAATTAAAGAATACATGCAACAATCTTTTTAATTGCTGCACAGGTCATTGTTGAGGAAGATGTGGATTTATCGCAAACCAATACCCTCATTGCAATATTTACTGGTAAAGCTCCAATCCCATGATTTCAACACATTGAGGCTCCAATCTCTGTGTGTCACAGATGCAGCTGGATTTTGGGTCAAAATATCAACATTGAGCTCAGCAAGTTATTACCAAGTTATTGATTGGATTGCCCTCAGGCTTTCATTTTAATTCAAGACGAATCACATTCTCCAGCTTCCAAAGAGCAAAAATAAAGCAAATGATGATAACGCTTTAGAATTAAAACTCATCAGAGGTGCATCTATTTGTTGCTTTTTTTTCTGTCTTTTAATCAGAGGTTTAGACCGCAAAGCAGAGCTTTGATCTCTGAAAAAAGCTTATGGCGTTATGATCACTGGGCCCACCTTGAGGTTAGAATAAAAAGGCGTGCTGAACCTCTCGGGGCCTGTCGGGGAACAGTTTTTCTTCCACCGGTTCCCGGAGAGCACTTGACTTGGCTGAGGTGAGATTGCCGCCGGGCAGAACTCTTCAGGGGCTGCTTGTCCTTCTGATAGTTAGCTATGATAGATCAGCCAGTGTCCAGCCAGAATTGCTCTCCTTCCCCCCTTTTTCTATCTCACATTTCCTTTTCCCTCTAATGCTTTGGTCCTCTTTAGTCCTCTCTTTTCCTTATCTCCCTTCTCTGCCCCATATCTTCTCTTTTATCCCCCATTTCTCTCTCTTTCTCTCTGTCTTGCAATTTTTTTCTCCTTCCCTCTCCCCCCTCTGTCTGCTGTGTTGTCTGATTGAGGGTGAGTTACGAGGGGGCTGCAGCTGGAGGGGACCGCCGTGCTTCGTAATTACATCTCTTTTTATTACTCGCGCTAATGGCCCTCGGGGAGAAAGAAACAATAATAAATTAATAGAATATGAACTCCAGCTCAACAGAAATCTCCAGCATTTCATTTTGGACCCTCCTGTTCTCCAGCAGATGAAACACTGCACGGATTAATCTCTGCTTGGGGTTTGATACGGCCATCCGTGGGTTTTGGCTGCCCCCTCTTGCTCATAGCTGAAGGCAATTGGGAAGATAAACATAGAGATAATGGTTTTTCAACGTTTTATTTTTGCAAGCTTAACTTATTAGATACTTCTTTGCTAGGTTTTGTACTTTCAGAAACGACAAATCAGACATATGGAATAAGGTGCTCTGATAAGATAAGATTTAACTTTTTTTTTTTTTTTTTAAATGTCCCATGTTCTCATCAAAGCATGGAGGTGGCAGCATCATGCTGTAGCAAAAGCAGATTGCGGTTCACTAGAAGATGGATAGAGTTTTAATATTAATATCCTGGAGATTAAATTTTAAATGTTCTTTCTTTTCTTTTCTTTTTTCGGATTTTAGGTAAAAACAGTTTGACAGTTTCTTAAAAGTGACCAAATAATGAGCAATTCAGAGAGAAAATCTGCAGCTGTTTGAGCCTTATTTGATTTTTCCGCTCAAATATACTGTAAATTCAACAAAGAGAAACGTGTGATAATTATTGCTTTGAAGAATTCCAGGCAGAAACCTGCTGGTGCGTTCAATTGTGGAGCAGAAAAGGCCCTTCGAGTGCACAGAAAGGCTCCTCTGGTTTGGTCAATATTGTGTCATGTTTGGTCAAACCCCGCCAAGGCAGTGGGCTGGAAATGAAGATGTAAATATTGATATTTCATTAGGGGAAATCACCCACTCTGACGGCACTTAACCGGGACACCTTCAGAGTGTGGCGGCCGGAGCGCGGCGTGACCTGTGGAGTCGGGAAGTCACTTCATTACTCGATTAAATTGAGTGGAAAAAGGCGAGGCAACGACATAAGATCCCATTTAGAGCGATAATTCAGGCTTTGTAGAGAGGGGATGGAACGGGGAAAAACACCACCTCTCCATCTCACAACACTGGATTAAATTCAAGGACTTTTAGCGTCAAAGGTAATTGCAGGCTGCTGGGATGCAAGTTTGCATATGGCTGAGAGGTGTCTGTTGTATCAGAACAACTATAAAGCCACTCCAGTGAGCCCTGAACAGGGCCGTCATGCGAGCTGTCATAGCGGGAGCAGCAGTTTAGTTCCGCTTCAGTCCTCAGTGGCATTAAAAGGCTTCACAAAACCTCGCCTGTGATTGTGATGCCAGCCTGTTGCGGCAATCAGCACCACGTTCATCCTCGCATGACAATTTCTCTCCGGCCAGTCCACATTCTGTCCAACCTAATGGGTACGTATGCAGACAAGGAAATAACACAACAAAGCATTTTAAGATGCCGCTTGGATAAGTGTAATGGTTCAGGCCGCTAGAAAATATGGCATATTGGCTTAGCTGATAATAGTCAAGTGTTTTGAGTGCTTTCGGCAGTCTGCTTTGTTGGCTCTAATTTGGGATCAGATGGTTCTAGCACCTTTCAGTCTGTGCTCTTTTCTAACCACTATTGATTCCACTTCAAAATGTGAAGGCCTTCACATTCTGATCACAATCTGTTAATTAATGTATCCTGCAGCTCTTCCCCTGCCGTGGTCATCACCACGATAAGGGAAATTGAACACTAAGGTATTTCTCTTGCTGCCTTCTTTTATTTTCCCTGTTGTCTCTCCTTCTGGCCTGTTTCTTTTCCAACCACTCCTACATTTCTTTTTTCTTTTTTGTCTTCATATGTTGAGAGTGACTGCAGTGTCCTGGCAGGGAGAGATAAACATCGGGCTTGTGGCCACGCCATAGTAAGGCCATTGACATTCAAGAGAAAACATTTAATGCACGCACCCTGGTCAATACAGTAATCTATCGTCTGTAAATTACACTGTGACAGGTACCATGGCACTGGCAAACTAGTGAAAGCAATCAGGGGCAGTGCAGGGGAGCCTTATATGCTGTCAGAATAAGCTGCCTGCGAGAAATGCAAAGCTGGTGAAGGGGGTTGGTTTCGAGCGCTTTGGGGGTTTGTATAATTTACTGACAGGTAAATTGTAACAGAAATGGAAAAGATTACAACAGTGCCTTGCACATATATTATTAACCATCGAAACTGCTCACGTTTTGTTTTATCACTACCTCATACTTCACTGAATTTTCTTGTGATTTTATGTGAAACACTGGGAAAAGAAATAGAAGTAGTTTTGAGTTTTTATAAATACCCCCCATGGTAACTCTCAGAGGAGCAGAGCTCCACTCCTCTGATGGCAAAATCTGTTGACAAACGACAAATGTTTGGTTGACACTTTTAAATCTATCAGTCATGACACAGGGTCAAATATACAGCTATTACTGAAGGCAAACCACAAAGTTTCCAACAAGCCATGAAGATGAAACAACGGAAAATGGAAGAAGGTCCACATATAAAGTTTGCTTAGCCCTTCACACAAAGGAGAAAGCTTGGAGGAAACCCTTAAAAAATGTATATCCTCCATGTTGAATTTTTATGATGGCAGTATCAAGCTGTTGGAGTGCTCTTCCTCAGTAGGGACCAAGAAGCTGCTGAGAGTTGATAAGGAGAAGGTTGGGCCTAAATAGAGGGTTATCCGAGTAAAAAAAAAGAAACACAGCCAGAGCTACTTTTAGTAAGGAACGTGAAGATTAAACACATTTGTGTGTGTCAGTGGTCTAGTTAAAGGCCACGCATAAATCCAATTGTGAATATGGAACAAGACTTAACCGATTCTCCCCATGCAAACTGACCGAGCTTAAGTTGTTTGCAAGAACAAAATGGACAAAGGTTTTAAACTCTAGATGTGCAAAACTAGTTGGGATATATTCTAAGAGATATGCAGTTAGATGTGTTTTTAAAATGCATTGAGTTAAAGGGCGCTAGATAAAACACAAGGAACACTTTAAGTTTTCATTGGAATTTTAAGAACTGCTTCCTAATAGAACACATTGAAGTTTGGTGTATGCTTAAGTAAAGGTATAGGACTGCTTAAGACTGCCCTTAATTTCCTTCCACCTTGTCTACTTGCCTTGATTCACTTTTGTTTGTATTTCCCGGAGCTCATCTGAGGGGGGATATAGCAGCTTGTTTTATTTGATGTTCTATTCTGAGCATATGTAAAGGTGTCTGTAGGGAAAAGGACAGTGGTTTGAAGTTCCCATGCCAATTTCAGCTCATCCAGCTGCTGCTAAACTAGACCCTGTGTTTAAGTAGGTCTTCAGCCCTGGTTTGAACTTCCTGATCCCATTGCTTTGGGTGTTTTTTATGTTTTAGGATTTATGGGCATACATATAGATGTCATGATCTCAATGTGCACGTCTCTGTTTGTTTTCTTGGTTGACAGGTTTTGTATGTTTGCAAGCGCGTGTGTTTGAGTGAGTGTGTGTGTGTGTGTGTGTGTGTGTGTGTGTGTGTGTGTGTGTGTGTGTGTGTGTGTGTGTGTGTGTGTGTGTGTGTGTGTGTGTGCGCCGCCTCATCACCTCCTCCTATTACAGCGTGCATGTCATGTCCTCAACCCTTCCAATATGAATGTGCCTAAGTGCTAATCCCCCCTAACACCAATAGAAGAGGGTAGGATACAAGGTGTAACCACATGGCTTTATGTATCTCAGACCTTTGCACTGATTTACCGTCCTCACTTGCAGTAAAGCCTAGTGAAGTACTTTGAGACAAGCTTCAAAGAGGACCTTCCACTGTGCATTTAAAACTAAGCGCTTGTGCCTCACTGTGTACTCTGAGCTACTTTGGCTTGACAGATCATGTTTGTTTTTCTAATTAGCCTGGTTTTCATTTGCCTGAATTTACCAAACCCTGTTGCCTTTTCAAAATCCGATTCATTCCATCATTTCTAACGTTGTCATTTTTATGGTTTACGTCTTGTCTTCCAGGCTTCTCAACCCTCTCCCTCGGAGACCAGATGAGCTTACTGCAGAGCGCCTGGATGGAAATCCTCATCCTCAGCATCGTCTTCCGCTCGTTGCCGTACGAGGACGAGCTCGTGTACGCCGAAGACTACATCATGGATGAGGAGCACTCTCGGCTGACTGGCCTGCTTGACCTCTATGTCTCCATCCTGCAGCTGGTGCGGAAGTACAAGAAGCTCAAGGTGGAGAAGGAGGAGTTTGTGACCCTCAAAGCCATTGCTCTCGCCAACTCAGGTGGGAAAGGTTAAGCATAAATTCCAATAATAAAAACATTAGTTGAATAGATAAATAAGCTTTAATTTTATATCTGTATTGATTCATTTACCAGTTTTGAGGATCAGCTAAAATATGCAGATAAATGTAAAACACATCTTACCCAAATGCTTTAGTTACACTCATTTTAAAGGAATGATTTGGGATTACTCTAATTGTGGCATAAATTAATTAAATTATAATGATATATGAGCGATCATATTTTATAAAAAACAAACAAAAAACCCCCTGATATATTTAAAGAAAAGCTTTGAAACGATTTGTTTGGAAAAAAAATTTTTTTTAAATAAAAATGTCTATGTTTGTATTCCTATGCTGGTATTAGCTCACAAGTTATTGTATTTTAAAATATGAAAGTATTCATTATTATTGTCAATTATTGAATAATTGTTATGGCCTATGCAATTACAATTGTCCAATGGCTAAATTTAGATCTAATAATGACATGCTCTGTAACCTTTTGCAAAAGTTTAATGAGCAATGTAAAGTACATTATCTAACGGATAAAACTGGACAGTCTAAAACCGGATTTGAAGTATTAACTATTGCATTTGTAGAAATGCCATATTGCAATTTTTCTAGAATTTAAGACTAACCTTCCGTTTTCTAGAGAGGGTAAAGCTTATATATAAAAAAAAACTATATATATTTATTTATTTTTGTAATTGAACACTTTCCTTAATGTTGTATTTCACATGCGCTCTCGCCCTCTTTCTCTATCTCCATAAACGTCCCTGTAGGGCACAACAGCCATGAGAGGT
Organism: Orestias chungarensis; assembly: GCA_032876305.1. NCBI lineage: Eukaryota > Metazoa > Chordata > Actinopteri > Cyprinodontiformes > Cyprinodontidae > Orestias > Orestias chungarensis. The sequence goes on from JAVLVB010000602.1 coordinate 857,362, forward strand.
AAATTTGGCATTTCATTAAGAACATCGGGGGTTGTCAATAAAATGTGTTAAGTCGAATGGAATGACAATCAGGGAGTAGTGGGTCTCCGCGCCGCTTCTGATAAGTCACCTTTTGTGGAGACAGGAGCTGTCCCACTCTGATCAATGTGCCCCTGGGTCATCCGGCCGTTTTTCCCTTGTTTTTTTTCCCGGGCTGAAAAAGAAAATGCTGATGCAGGGACTTTGCTTTCAGACAGCAGAGCTTTTGGGAGGCAGATAGAGCGGGGTGGGTGAGGCAGAGATGGGGGATGGGGGGAGGGAAGAGGAGGAGGAGGAACAAGGTCTCTGGGAGATCACTCTCCTGGGAACCCCACTGTCTGACAGCTGTGAAAATTCATAGCGATTGATTTTGTAATTAGCAGTTTATCAATTCGATCGACGTGGGCTCACTGATGGATTGCAGGGAAATTGTTTCTTCAAAGTTGTTTTTTTTTTATTCCGCCCCCTCCTCCACTGAACGGAGCAGCGTGTGCACTACCCTCTTTTCTTTCCCATCTGTTGAGATGTCTCCATTGCTCTTTTTATTTTCCCTCTCGCTGTAAAACATTTTATTAAAGCAGCTTTATCACAAAAGTGTGTTTGTCTGTACGAAGGTGTTGAATAGAAAGGTTGGGGTGTGAACACATGGTCTCTGAAAAAAACATAGATAATTATTTCCCTCTACATCCCTTTTTTTTTGTACTTTTTTATTTTTTTGGGGGCTTTTCTTTTCACCCGACAGCCCCTCCCGCATTCACTTTACAAAAGCGACCTACTTCGTTTTACCACTGTGGATTTGAAAACCGTCAGGGTGAGAAATGTCTCAAGGTCTTGGGAATACAGTTGTTCCAGCCAATGAATCTGGGGCGAAGCCTGAAATCTGTTTTGCCTTTTATTGTCCCGCGCGGTAAAATATGCGCCGCCAAGGTGAGACGAGTCAGGCGGCCAATGACACGCTGTCTCCCAAGTGCGAGGTGCCAGTTAACCGGTGAGGAAGAGTGCCACCCCAATGCCCTCCCAGAGAGAGAAGAGCTGGAAGACAAAAGCGGGGGGCCAACAATAAAAGTCGAATCTGGAGGAGGAGGGTGGTGATACGCAGGGAAGCCGAATCAGTAAAAAGAAACTAAAATCGCATAACAGAACATTACAGGTGTGAGAAACACCAGAGGGGAAGCCTGAACGGATTGGGTTTCATTCATACCATGTTTACTGGAAGACATTTATTTTCAGTCGAACTGGGCAAGACCCAAATGAAAACACTTTGCCTGCTTGATCGAATAATTAAAATGAAAAAGTTAAATGATGTGCTATCTTCTTTTTTATTGTATGTTGTTAGGTTTTTATTTCATAGACCAACAACAAATGCAAATCCAAAAAGTGGGCCATGCTCATTCATTTTAATTTTAAACTGCCTTTTACTCTCAAGTGTGCGTTTACCAGCCTTTGAATTTTAAACTTAACTTCGTACTGAATCATTGCCCTTTGTAAAAATAAAAATAAAAAGTGTTTTGAGTCAGATTAAATGTCCTTAAAAAATTTATTTTTGCAGACTTGTCAATGACTTTCATTGGATTTAGATTTTGATCTAGACTCTGGACTATACTAAACCATATATAATCTAAACTGTTTTCTTGTAGCTTTCTGTTAATGTTAGAGATCCTCTGTGGTGGTGTAAGGTTGAAGTCTCAAGTCTTCTGCATCTTCTAGCAAGCTTTCTTAGAGAATGGGCCTATAATTGGCTTCTCCATCTTTATCTTAACTCTGATCAATTTCTCTGTTCCTGCTGAATGAACTCACCCTCACATCATGATGCTTCCACTACCATACCTAACTAGAGGTGTTTTGTTTTCCAACTCATGTAGTATTTTGTATTTAAGCAAAAAAGTTTAATTTTTTCTCTGCTGAATACAATTCTTTTATCACTGTAATCCTTCTTGCCACCATTTTATAAAAAACAGATTGGTGGGGTATATAGGAAAAACACTTATTTAAAAAAAACTATGCATACAGTATTTGACTTTTCTAATTTGTTATTGGTCATTTGTCAAGTTGACAAAAATAAATCTACTATTCTACTATTTGCTGTTATATTGGAACTGCAAGTACATTTGCAGTTTCCAGAGCATGTCTCTAGTTGACTGTATATTTGATCTTTTTTTTTTCCTCTTGTCCCTGCAGACTCCATGCACATAGAGGATATGGAGGCGGTCCAGAAATTGCAGGACGCTCTCCACGAGGCCCTTCAGGACTACGAAAGCAACCAGCATCAGGAAGACTCGCGACGGGCTGGCAAGCTGCTCATGACGCTGCCCCTGCTGCGGCAGACGGCGACTAAGGCTGTGCAGCACTTTTACAGCATTAAGGTGCAGGGCAAGGTGCCCATGCACAAACTCTTCCTGGAGATGCTGGAGGCCAAGGTCTGATTGGAGGCAGAGGGCTGCAATAATGAGACAGACACTGACTTCAATCATGGCTGAGGGTTAGCAGAAGACAGAGTCAGCCATGTAGTCCGCAAACAAGAGACTCCTCTGAAAATTAAAAAAAGTGGAAAAACTTGATTATTAGTATAAATATAAAATGATGCAGATTAATTTAAAATATATAATAAATACTATGTACAGTAATACTTTTCTTTTGTAATTGTCAGTGTTCATGCTGTATATGAAGGACGTTTCCGCCGCTTTGCGTCTTCAGAACAAGTAGAAAGTTCATAAAAAACAAAACAAAAAACACAAAAGATGTTCTGAAGAAAGCAAAGCCGTCAACAACCATAATCAGACTCGTGTGGTGTTTTTTTCGTCTGGACTTGACCGGGAAGTGTAAATAATTACTACTTGGAAAGCTGTGTGTACAGTTCAAAATCCGACAAACTTCGTAACCATTTTCTTTTCCTCTCCTACTGCAAAAAAATACAAAAAACTAAAATGTGTTTGAGAGAAATGAGGAAAATTGTTACATAAATGTGAACTCTTATCAGTTAAATGTCCTTGGATAATATACCTCTCCTGAGCAGTAAGAAGTGTGATCTTAGTGTATCCGTCTCTGACTGAAAGACTTGCTGAATCCATGTTTAACCAACCTAGCATAGGCAGGTAAAATAGTCTTATGTAGTAATTCAGCAATAAGGGGGAACTGCGTGAAAGCCAGGCTTAATTTCATGTGTTTCATGTGCTTTTGTTTGCTGCTGATGCCTAAGGACCATGCCTGTTCGTATATCACTTTCACCTGAGCGAGACACCACTCTTCCCCTGTTGTACACTCACATTTCTTCTCATCTTGTGAAGAACTTTGTGTTGGTGCTTCTCGGTTAAGCCTGTGGAAATTGCTTCTCGACATGCAAATGGAGGACCGGATTCAGTCTAGTTGAGAGATAATCAGCGTTTTCGGTGTGGAAGTTTCAAAGGATTTATGCCCGGTGGCAGAAGTCTATGAGATTCCTTGTTCAAACAATCAGAGGCCTATATGTCAACCGCTCTATTTTGGGATCTTTAAGCCAGAGGGAGCAAGGTGTCCGGCATCTGCTCTCAACCTTTTAGACACCTCCCATCTTTTAATAGCTGCGCCTGCATTTATAGGGCTTTAACTGAATAGAGGTAAATAGCAGGTGCGAAGCAGGAGCTGCCGAGCTTCACACTGGGTTTATTTCTTCCCGCTGGGGAGGGCTACTGTCCGTAGAGCCTTTGCAGGGGGAGTACATAAAACACATGACCCACTCCTTAACCTCGTGTTGACACGACAGGACAATGCAGGATAACACCCTTCTGAATGGCATCCTTGAGACTCCTTAGCACCCGATCATGCACATGTGAACAGCTATGCAAGAAACAAAGTGTCCACGCCTCAAAGGGCAACTGTGTGTCTGTGCAAGGTGCGATCACTGGTATTCTCCTGCTTCTCTCCATGTTTAGGTCCATTACGCTAAGTGTGAATAATGCTTCAGTGCCATCCACCACCTTCCACGTGCAAAGAAATGTGCCGGAAGGGGATGCTTATACTGCTGTAGTGATAAATTGTGGCTATGTCACAACAATATGATACTGTGATCTAAGGAATCCCTGACATTGTGTAGGTTAGAGTTGCGGCTATGCTTGTGATATCAAAGGCTAACGGTGATCGAGCGGTCAGCAGCTGCCTGAGTGGCCACTTAATGGAGAATAACTACTCCCCAGATCACCCTACACCTTCCTACTTGAACTACCCAGTGAACAAACACTAGTGTAGGAGGTCAATTTTATGTTGTTTTACTGCTGTGCAATACAGCGGGGACCAATTCTGACTGAAATCCCGCTAAAGGCATGTGTTTGGAGTGAGCATATTTTCAATCTTTGATTTAATTTGCACTTATTGCAGTAAAAAAAGAAAGAGATTGCATAAACACTTTTTGGGAAATATAAGAATGAGTTTTCTTTCCTGGAAAATTCCACTGTTTTGAGTATTATTTATAAAATAGGCATTGCAAGGACGAGTCTCAGTTTGTAATACAGAACTAATGGTTTTTTATGTTATTTCCTACTGTAGTTTTAAAATACTTCATTAGAGCTTGTTCAACTTCCACAACCCGATGAATTCTTTTTGTCAATGCCAGACATGGTTTCAAACAGCCAAACTTTCTTGTTAGTATGAGGAAAAACAGTCAAACTGTCTTTCAGCCTCCTCACTGGCAGTGTGCAGTCACAGAAGGGGAAGGGTCAGGAGTAACACAAGCATTTTTTTCTGATATTCCATTATAGGGACTTGCGACTCAATCATACCATTTAGATACTGTGATTAAAGGAATCCCTGACTTTGCTTAGGTGACGGTTGTGGCTTTCCGCCCCACATGTCCACACATCCTTACCCATCTCTACTTAAACTAGCCCCTGTCCACATAACACCCCTCGTGAGCTTAACATTATTTTAACATTGAACATTACTGCAGGATAAAATCTAGACTCACCCTAAATTCATTAAGGTGAGCAACATTTTAGAAAATTTCTACATTAGTTACACGGCTTTAAAAAAAAACATACTGTAGATCAAAATGTACCCTTTAATTTGCAGTTTTACAAATTTAAGCAAGAATGAAATCAGTTTCTTGTCTTTCCTTTTTTTTTTTTTACATAGATCTAAATGAAACCTAATAATTTTAAACTTTTCCAATTTTTTTCTCATGATTCCAAGATACTAAGTAAAGGACGCGAGCCGGTGGTGGGTAAAGACTCGAAGCAACAACAGCTGATATGAAACAATTTGGCATATATGTATATTCAATAAGATTGATGGCTGGACCATGCTTGCAGAAATATTACCAAACACTTGGTCCAGTCTTTAAGCCAGGTGATAGGTGTTGTGCAGCAGATGGTCTGGGTGGGGCAGAAAGGCTCCATATAACCAGAGAAAACTCAGTTTGACAGTTTCTCTGGCGGCTCACGAAAAGTACTTTGAACAATAGGAATGGTATGGCGAATGCCTGACTCTTTTGAAAACGTGATTATAGTAACCGGCCCTTGACTTCATTCACTACAAGACATTTCTGTATGTGCATTGTAAATATATCAACATTAACAACAGTAGGTTTGCGAAAATACAGCTGGAGAACAAAGTACGCAGCGCCCTGCTGGCTACTACCTCATCCCCATATTATCAATTCCTTTGATTCAACTTTCTGCCCTCATCTGTGACATAGGCTACCTGAGCCATTATTGTTTTGTATTAACAATACACACACAAAAAAAATCTGTCTCTCAGTGCTCCTGCCAAAACATTTGTAATTGTAGTCATGTTCTCCTCATCCCACCTCATTTTCACAGGCGTTTGTAAAGGTAACGCATGCTTCATGTTGACCGTACAACTTTATCATTAGGGCGAAGCGAAGAGGACGTGTGTTTATAAGAGCATTGTTGTGTCAGAATTGCTACCATGATAAGACGAACTGCAAACGGGTCAGGCGACTGATTTTCCTGCGTATGTTTCGAGTATTTATGGTGTGAAATATATCATTTGGAGATGGTGTACATTGATATCTGATTGTTGAATCACCAATATCTGTGTAACTTCTGTTTTGATTTTCAAAAAGGTAAAGGATCAATGAATTAAATACTCAATGAACTCTACAGTTTTTCTGTGCTTTTATTTAAAATCTAAAATGTGCATTAAACGTGTTACACAATTTGTTCTTTAGTCTGTTCTACATCTTTACTCAAAAAAGACACATCAATTGGGATATTTTGCAAGTTTGAGTCTTGTAAAGGGTTGACATGCCTATACCAATCTAAGCATATTCCTGTTCCTCTTTAAAATAAATATCCAGATACAAGACCCAAAAATACTTATGTAAGCCTTGCTGCTATGAGGAATTCTTGTTCATGGTATTAGGAGCCAAGAAAACCATCATGCCACTTGTTTTTATGATTCTTTCTGAGGATGTAGCTCATCTGTTGCCATGTTAGCTATTATTTGACAGATGCCACTCATTTTGGAGGCTAACTATGGACTTTCCTCTATTGAAATTTAGTGGCAAACTATAATACACAGGTCTATTCACATTCCTAATATATTTTTATGTGTATTGTCTCTATAGGGCTTTGTTTATTTGACTTCATTTTAAACAACTAACATATTACTAAAAGCGTACTTCTTTACTCGGTATCAGCATCACAGTGAAAAGTGTTTGCAGCGTGAACTGGTAAGACCTAGTGTTACACAGTTCCTGATTGTAGAACCTATAGGATTTTTGAGTGTCTAAATAGCTTACTAAATGAAAAATGATCAGGTTTCGCTCATCATCGCAACTACTAACATAACCCTGTCCTTTACTAGGTTTTAACACGAACACACTGAGAGGATTTTTAGCAGTAGGAAGGAGACAAAGAGCAGATCAGCGTTCCTAGACGACCATAGATTGGTGGTAGTGACTGAGACACGCTAGTGTGAGATTCACCCGGATCACCCAACCATCTAGCTATCAACCACAGACGCTGCAGGCTGGAGGACTGTTGAAAATGGATCCGTCACAGGAAACAGACAGACAGACAGATATGCTAACACTACGGCGGGGAAATGGGAGGGTGGGTGGATACAAGGGAGGCTGCTGCTCCATTATTTCAGGAAGCTGATATTCCAGGGAGTTAAAGTATTCCCTTCACTATATAATTATGACAGCCAATTTCCCTTTTTGAAATAATGTCTTGCCAGCCAATTAATTGATAATCCTCTTTGTTGAAACAATGGCGTCATACGACAAGAAATTAGACGAACTTAATGGATTAGGTGAAAGAAAAAGGGGAAACATCTCGAGCGCACTGATGCCAAGAGCGGCGGTTTGTAAAAGCGTTGTGAAACTCGTTTCCCATGCAAATCACCTTGCTGGACCAGATATTACCATCAATAAGTTTCTCACAGATACAGTAGAAGGGCAATCGTTTACCCACCCTGACAGGTCAAAACGTCTTTCATTAGAGTTACGAGGCATCTCATCGAGATTCGTCTCCTGCTCACAGCTGTACGACTGCTGCGTACCGGTTAAGTGTGTTTCATTATTCCCAAAGCAGCGTGATGATGGTGAGTGAAAGGATTACACGTCAGGGTGAATGATTGGGTTTAAACAGAGCTGCTGCATACATTTTGTATCAAACCCAGGCCTCAAATTACACTTAGGTTGGAAACGGAGCACGTAAAAGCCCAGGAGAGCTTGTGGCACAGAAATGAAGAGTGGGCCACCATCTTCCTCCGTCTGCTCACTCTCACTTACATGCATGCACTTTTTATCTCTACTCCACACTCGGATTTTACTTGGACCTCTCGTGTCTCCGCCCCTTTGCAGCCCCTGCTCTGCCGCTCCTTCTTTTTGAGGCACAACTGTTCTTTATGGCCATTCTTATTGTTCCACTGATTCCGTTATGTGTATTTATTGCTCCATTTGTGAAATTGGAGGCACTGGCCGACAAGCCTATTACTATTCAATAACAGAAGCTGGGCGTTTTCACAGCCATAGAGCTATCAATGTCTCAGACAGAAACATTACGTCACATCAATTTCAGAAGACAGACTGTTTGCAATATTGACTGTTGTATATTATATGGGAGAAGAAAATTTCCTCCTCCCGAAGGCAAGCAGTCAACATGTCTTTAACAAAAAGGACAATGGTATGGGCTCAAAAGTAGATTTATTTCCTAATAGATCTTGTTTACTCATGTGCTGGACCTGTCATACTAGTAATATCCAAGCCTTGCATCGACACACCTCTGAACCAGCACAGGCTTGATCAATAGACTGTCATAGTGCCTAGGAGGCACACAGTCCAGGGCATCTGGGATTTCGCCCCCTCATTGTCCATCATTGCTGTTTTAAGTGCATTTATCAGGTTACACTCCTCCACCGCTTAATGCATGGATGAGCTGCTGTCTTTAAAAACTAGATGGCCATCAGCAGACCTTTGCTTTGTCCCAGTTTGTCAAAACACTTTACTTATTTAATTGATCATTTTCAGTATCATTGAATGAAATGCATTTCAGCATGGTTATAGAACATGCTAATGTTTAAACGTTGGTCACTGCTTAATAATAATAAAAAAAGGATATTAAATTATATTCCCATGCAATAAGTTATCCCATATACAATTTGTGGTATCATGTTTCACATTTGATAATTCATAATTAAGATATTAAAACAGTTATAAATGTGGAACTTTTTAAAAAATTACATTAAATGATATAATGACATGTTGGAAAACCTTTATCGTGTAGAATAAAAAACAATGAGAAAGGTTTTTCACATTTGCATGCGGCTACACAATAATTCCTACAATTGAAACATGTTTAAAAAAAACTCCTATGAACATTTGATCTGTTTTTCAAAGTTTATTCCACCTGTGTTCCCATGATACCACATTATACACTTTCTGCATGTGAAGCAGAAGTTAATACACAATATTGTTTTTATGGGTTTCACATCCTGCTACAAAGTAGTAGTAATGTGACACATGAAAACCTTTAACACATGAAAAACATGTTTAATACATTATTAATACAACAAAAACCTTTAATTTATTGAACAAATTGTTATTTAAAACAGTTTGAAATATTAAAAATGTTCCCAAATTTGTTACATGTTTTAACACAATTTCCACATTTGTTTTGTTTGTTTGCTAGGGTTTTTGTTTTTGTTGTGTTTTTTCTGCATGTTATTACACAGTAAATTTTCACATTCAATAAAATGTGGGGAAAACATTTTATATCCAATACCAAAAACAAAAATTTAACTCCAAGCTTTGGTTTTTTTTCCATTTACAGTGAAATTGCATGTTAATTTGTTTGCCATCCGCAGAGGAGGAGGCACTGCAAGGATTATGAAAGATCTCTGTGAAATAAAGAACACACCACATTTGACAAGTTAGGAAAAGACCACACTAATCCACCACTGTTGCAGGGAGAACAACTAAAATCAGCGTGCATGTTTTCCAACGCTTACAGATTGCAGAAACACCAGAAGTCTGCGAGAGGGCAAGAAGGTAATAAAATAAGTTGCATAAACACATACACACACCCCACACACTCATTCAGAGATAAGTGCATGTTAAGGGTTTTGTTCCTTCGTTTGAGATTTATTTACCCTACTGTATCTGTATCCGTTCCTCTTCCTGATATAAAACTGTAGAGGAGAAGCGTATTTCCAACTATCAGCTGGCTGAATGTTTTTCCTCCCCTAGGAAAGCACTGATGTGAAATGTGTTTAAGAGAGGACAGATGGTTTTTCTTACCTTGTGTTTTATTTCTTCTGCCATGTATTCATACGTTCTTATGGGCTTTTTCTATATAACCACTGGTTTGGAAATAATGAAGGAAGATTGGAAACTCTGATAAGGATGAATAATTCCATCAATCTGAGAAAATATTACACAAGGCGGTATGTGTGTTCACTTTACAGGCATTTAACAGAGTGACATTGTTTTTATTTCAATGGTATTGAGACATTTGCTTTATTCAAGTGTGCAGATGTGATTAGTCAATTGTTTTGGTTGATTTTCATTTTCTTTTGCATTAGTTTTTTTCATATAAGCAAGGAAAGGTATTAACAGTGATGGGCTTTTGTACATCCAATATGTTACTTTTAACTGGGAGGGAAAATTAAAAAAGTTGGGAATACAGGAATAAAATAAATGTTTTACTATAATTTTACCTAAAAAATAGTTCCTCTGCAAGTGGCATAGAAAACCTCACTCATTTATTTTCTGTTAACAAACCTTCATTATTGCTTAATATTTGATGTTCTTATCTTTGCTGCAACCCATAAATTTTGTCCATAAGCTATTTCAATAGCCTAAGCCTATCCTGCCCTCTGTTTTTCAAAACCAGTTTTGATGTGTTTGTATTGGTGTTCTGCAAGAACACCAAAGCAAAGTTATATCATTTGGAGGTAGTTCTTTTTTTAGTATACCAGTATTTCACTTGTGCCATTTACCAGTGCCATTGACAGCAAAACAGAACCTGCGTAGGTGACTGCCACCACCATGCTTTGCTTTTAGGCAAGGCAAGGCAAGGCAAGTTTATTTGTATAGCACATTTTCGTGTACAAGACAATTCAAAGTGCTTTACATAAGAAAAAGATCAGAAAATGAAACAATAAAATCAGCTTTGAATTTAAAAGAAATAAAATAAAAATAAAACTATAATAATAATAATAGTACTCAGTTGCTATATGCACAGTTAGATAAGGCTGTTTTTCAGCTCGATTTAAACAACGGCAGAGTTGAAACCTGTCTCACCTCTTCAGGAAGACTGTTCCAGATTTTAGGAGCATAAAACTGGAATCAGGCATTTTGTAAAGCCTGGCCTTTACTACACCAACCTTTGTTATTGTTAACAAATAACATTTCTGTCATATGCGTAAAAGTCTTTCCAATGATCACAGCTGACCAAAAGTCGGGAAAACTAATTTTTTAAGGAAACCAGTGAGTGGAGAGTCATAATAAGCATCAGAATGATGTGAGGTTCATTTTCTGGTTTAAAATCAGGTGTATGGGAGCAGGCTGAAGGAAGTTAAATAAGAAGCTGAACTAAAAAATTAATAGAATGATTACATAGACCAGAAAATAAAAAATAAATGAAGAAATTAACAAAAGGGAATGCAGCTATATGGCAAGATCTTTTGAACAATTCTGACCTACCGTAATTGTGACATAATCTAAATTAATAAGAAAATGAATGAACACCCATAGATTATAACTAAAGGACATGTATCTATATAATAATATTAAAAGCCAAATTTGTGCATTTAAGTGACTTGATGTACAACCCTCCACCCTGGAAATAGATTGGTACAAATTTGTCTTTAAAAGATATGATATTCAGTGACTGGAATTTGTAAACTTTGCATCTGGGTATTGTGTTTTATTTCATTAAACACGTCGTTAATATTACAGCTTATATAAAGGGACTTGAATCGTTCCTGTCTTTTGTTTTTTTTAGCTGAGAAATGGAGGGTATATTTTGAGTTCCACAGACCAGGAAGAAAATGTTCAGGCTCAGCCCCCAGTGGGGAGCAACGGATGGACCTGACCTTTTCCTTGTGTCAGGCAAAGGTTAGAAATCTCCAATGGCCTTAAAGCGAATGCACTTGTTTGCCATAATGGAGGAAGCACCTGCCTTTTTGGAGTCAACGACCGACTCCAGTCCCAAGAGACTTCCCTCTGAGGGAATTCTCCCTTCTACCACACATACATTTATAAATGTGCTAACATACTCACTCCCACTGAGTCGTCCCTCTTCCCTTTGGTCTTCTTAACTGTATAATTTGATTCAAGCGAGAGCTGTGGTTTTATGTTTCAAGGCAGATAGACGTGTGAACATTTTACTTAAAAATATGCTGCATCATATTTTACATCACGGTCATCCCTATTATCATTTTCACATCATCTCAGAGGGAGATGAACAGGGAGTCAAACAGTCAACACAGTGATTTAGCCACACGTGAAGTGAGAAATAGATACATGATCAGCCTCGTAAGACCTCAGCACGGAAATCACCCATCCCTTATCCTTCTATGAGCCTCACCATAGAATCTCATAAATATTGGCGGGGGCCACATAGACACGCTGCACACCGTATAACGCAAAGGCCGCTCGTAATTCACATATATATATTCAGAAACGGGATTTTGTATTTAAAATATGACTCATAAAGCCTGATATATGGAAATTGACAGATCATATGTGATTCCTGAATTAAATATCTCGGAGATCACATGTTTTATGTTCCTTTCTCCCCTTGCTGGGGAAAGAAGCCTTGACCATGCAGGTAATTTACAGTGTTATGGGAGGGGCGCAAAACATGCTGTAAATAAATAAGACTCGACTCATTTCACTTGAGGACCGCGGTTGGCACCCCTCCCTGCTAGATGTGGAAACATTGATGTCCCTCCACGACATCTGTTTATCACCAGGACAGAGGAGGGCTTTACAAATGGGTCAACAAGCGACACTGTGCAGTTCTTTTGCTAATTTCAATATGGTCGCCCCTGCATGGCCTCCGGCTCGGACACAACCCCCCCTCATAGTCGGGTATTGCTCCCCCCCGTCCACTCTCTTAGTATACTTTTGACCTCGCACTCAATCACAGACCTCATATAGCAGATATTGACATTTAAGAAACTATGCACACCTGTTTATTGTCACGTTCTGTCACTTTAAAATCACAAGATCAATTTAAAATTGTGGGAAGTTGGTAATTTTTAATTTGCCGAACCACCAAATAAAAAAAATGTTTTATTTTTATTTTCATATAATGTGTGGAAAACCTTATGACGTTGATTTCTAAACTAACTGCTTTGAACCTGTTGTGGTTTTAAGTCTTTATGATGCTGCTTTGGGGACAATATCTTCTAACTACATCTTCTTAAGGTGTATCAGAGTAAAGGGGGCTGAACAAAAATGCCTGCTGCACTGCTCAGATTTTTATTGTACAAATGTTAAAACACTGCCCTGTTTTCCTTCCTCGTCACGATTATGTTTTCTTGTAAAGTTCTCCCAGAGACAAATCCAGAATAAATACATGTATGCTTGTGGTTATAACAACGGAAAAACTGAATTTTTCCAAATAGCTGTTTAAAAATATATTCACATAATCTTTCACTTTTTAGTTTAAAAAAAAAGCAAGCGGTTATAGCAGTCTAACTATAAGCATCAAAAGCATTTATTTCTACAAGCATTTTGTGTCAAGTTTCAGTCTCATTAACATCTTCTAGTGTGCTAAATGGCTTCCCTCCTGGACATATAGCTGCATTTGAATTGCTTTTATTTTCCTCGGTTACTCTGTGTAGTGTTATGGCAATGATCATTGCCCAGCTGTACAAACCAAACAAGCAAATTAAGGAGCTTTTACTCTAATTGTTCGCTTTCACGCTGCTGGTATGAAAGAACGAACACAACTTATTTTTGCTCCCAACATAAACACGTCACTTTCTGATCATGTTGTCTTTGTTATGTCCTCCCAGCTCGGCACATCTGACTGACTGCTACTTAAAGGTTTACTAGCCTATGAATCATGATTAAAACACCTCCTGTTAAACATTTTGCCGTATATCCACGGCTTCCTGACATATCTGCATCTTATCAGTTAGTGAGAGTGTGTATGTGTGTGTGTTGCAGGGATAGGTGTCAGAGCAGCAGGAGCAGAGGGAATATTACACAATCCTCTGTGCATTATTGTAATTAGATTTCCCAGGATAGCTCAATTAAGTCATACCGCTGCCGGGGACCCAGCGGTTTGTGGTTTGACTTTCGCTCATAGTACATGAAGTAAAGCAGAGAAGCACAACTGAAGTGGACAAAACAGGTCCAAAGTGTGTTGATCCTCTTTTCTGATTAAAGCAACATGTTTATTGATTTTTTTATTTGCAAGGCAGATAAAGGTAAAACATGCGAAGCAGAACAGCTTTAAGCATGCTGCTGCTGCTGCTACTGCACCCAGTTACCCCAGGATAACCTTGTAATGTAATGCATATTGTAATGAAAATAGCTCCATCTATGGACAACCTGTTGAATTACATTTAGGTTACAAATATTTTGAAAAAAAACAACCCAAAAAACGTAGTGTTTCTGTTTCGGTGTTGAAGGAAAATTTTGAAGGTGGCGGATAATTTCCAGACTTCCATTTTCAGTTGGCGCAGTATATAATTGACGGATACTCAGAAGTACTGTAGAGGTCAGCTTTGAAGCCCTGTCCTAGATCTCTGTGATTATTTATTTGTATGAATGGCAACAAACATGAATATGTTTTGGAGGAATTACATGTCATGTGTGGTGACAAAGGGAGATTCAGCAATTTTGATGATATGTGGTTACATTACTGTCCTCAAGGCTGGCGCCGAGTTTAAATGCTCCAGTAACATTTCCTTTTATTTATATCCGCAGACCTTGGCTGAAATAAATGAGTTGAGACAAGTGTGAGGGGGGCCCGATGTTACGAACAATTTCTTCCTGACATCGGGAAGCGAGTGCATGTGCGAGACATTCAGCTCTTTCACTGCCAGTGGCTGACAGGCCCTTCCTGGCTCGGCAGCAGGAGGCCTCTTAAAAAGATTCAATGTCGGCATCAACGTGAAAGTCGTTGTGTCATTATCTTAAATCTTAACTATTCGGCAGGATGGAAGTGTGAGAGACAACCGTATCTGTCAGAGGGTCGGAAGGAGGTGTTTTATTCTCTGTGTACAGTGAGTGCCCCCTCTCACATGCTGAGATTAGCAGTCCCAATCGAGGAAGTCACTCTGTTAGGGTCATTCTGCAGCCTGTCTTTGATTTACTGCCACTTTTAATATTCTGTCATAGTTAAAAATTTTATTGCCCTCTTTTATGATCATATCCTTATGTCCCATGCTTATGAACTTTTCTATGCAAATCACTCACCAGAATCAAAAATGGAGCTCTTTGCTTTCAGGTAGCTGAGGCAACAGGAAAGTCGGAGGCATTCTTTTATCCATGCATGTCCCGTTTACACATTACAAACACCTTAATTTCTGTGTGTGTGTGTGTGTGTGTGTGTGTGTGTGTGTGTGTGTGTGTGTGTGTGTGTGTGTGTGTGTG
>JAVLVB010000602.1:876101-924091 GCA_032876305.1 Orestias chungarensis
TATCCTGTGCTTCTAATTTAGCTTTCTGTCTTTTCAAACCCCCAGTCGGTCGTGGCAGATGGCTGCTTGTACTGAGCCTGGTTCTGCTGGAGGTTTCTTCCTGTTAAAGGGGAGTTTTTCCTCTCCAATGTCGCTACATGCATGCTCAGTATGAGGGATTGCTGTAAAGTCAACGACAACACAAGCCATTGTTTCTGCCGGCTGATTCCAGAGGAGTGAATGCTGCAAGTCAATGACTCGATGCAATCTGCTGGGGTTCCTTAGATTGGAAACTTTTTCAAATTGATTTGTTAGAATGTATCTTTGATTTTAATTGATTTTCTGTGAAGTGCCTTGAGACGACACCTGTTGTAAATTGGCGCTATATAAATAAAATGATTCTTGATTCATGGATAAAATTGTAGGAAATTAACAAATTAAGGAAATCGACCGTAGATGAAAAAAATCTAAATTGTGAAGTGTGCATGGAGATTATGCAGCTCAGAATACACAGAGTACGCCCGAGAATGTGGGAGACCTAACTTAGCTAAAATTAAGGTCTAAACACTTTGTCAAAAGTTCTTCCACTCATCATTTTCCAAAAAGCAATCGAAAACGCAACAATCTGCCCTGGCGTAACAATGCTAGTGTAAAAAGCCTCCAATAGACGCCATCTTTCCGTAAGATTTTTTTATTTCGATGCCGTAAAATACCGTAACCATAAATATAAAATTGGAATTAAACTTTACATTTAATGCCAATCCCTTTTAAAGTAACATCAGATTCTGTTGTAACATGATTGTTTATACCATCATTTTTATTTGTGTTTTTGTTCATGTCTATCTCACAAAAAGAAGTTATGCAACTTTTTTAGAATATAAAGCATCTAGATTGGGCTTTGTGCTTTCCACAGACGTCAAACCTGACAAACTGCATTTTGTTTGATCTCAATATTGTAAATACAACAGGGATCTGAAGGTTTTGGTGCACGAAAATACTCTTTTTATTATTTTTCAAGCTGATTGATTGCTGGCTTAATGGCATTTTATAATGTTACATTAACACTTTCATACTCTTGGCTCTGCAATGTAATATCCAGTCTTCATTAGAAGTAAATCACAAACTGCCACTGATTATGCTGCTGCAACTGAAATTTTAATTCTGATTCATATCTAACCAAAAGACATGGCTTAATGGAAAAGTCAGAGATGCAAATGCAGACGTCTTGTGTTGTTTTATAAGAGAGAATGTAATAAAGGAAATGTCAATAGATTCAGGTCATCCAATGTAATTCTTGGCAAGATTGTGTATGTGAACACTTATCTGATAAAAGGGATGCTGGTGGGAAGAATGGCTTAGTGTGATTAGTATGCTGTTTTAAATTATATATATATATATATATATATATATATATATATATATATATATATATATATATATATAAACACTATGCCCAGTAAGGGAGTAGTATCATACTTTTTTCTTGTTTATGCATTTTTCTGTTTAGTTTAGAGGCCACTTAGTAAAGTTTTATTAACACTAGGTAGGGTTTGATGTTTCCACTCCAGGCTGTAAAATCATCTTTGTGCACAGAAGCTTCTAAAGATATATATTATCTGTCAAGTTTAACAGACTAATTTGCTTCTATTCGATGTGTTAATTTTACTGTAATATAGACGTGATTTATAGTTACGATTCAACAGTGAGACAATGTAAATCATTTAGAAAATATGATACTTAGTATTTATGATATTGAAAGAAAATTGTTCTTAATGCATCATTGCCGCTGTTAACATTTAGCATAGAAGGTTGTTCTGACCACTTGGCGTTACTATATGATTCCAAACAAAAGCTTTTTTTTTTACAAGAAAGCCCTCCTCCTCGCCTATGAAAGCCTTTTTAGGGTGTGACAGTTGCACTATACCTCCGCAATTACTTTTCAATTAGCACAATGAACATTTCCAACACTGCAGCACAATTATTTTATAGCCCAGTGTCTTAGCCCATTAATGGTGCTACCAACAGCACAGGAGGCGATAAACCATCTGGCCAGGCTCCCAAAGAGATAGAGCACACTTAATGGAGTGAAAAAGTAAAAGCAATTAATGTCACATTAATATAATGATAATAATGCCTTCCCTTGCAGCTCTGGCAGGCAGAGCAGGAGACTCGGACTGGTCTGACATAAGTGCTGCCAAGCTGTGGAAAGGAACTCCACTGGGACTCTTCCCAGCCCCAAACAGGGGTGCTGAATGGAAAAAGGCATCCAGTGAAGGAAAAATACCTGAATGGAGAATGAACTGGGGCAAAAAGTGGAACCTGTAAGTCTGAAACAAGTATCTTTGATTATTTTTATGTTGCTTCTGTAAAAGTCGGCACTGGTTAGCTCTGTTTTTGTTTTTTTTATTTACGTTTTAAGTTAATTGTTAACCTGTTAAATGCAGGTTTCATTTAATTTAAAACCTAAATTTAATTTAATTTAGGTTTAATTTAATCGTGAGCATGTTTCATTTTACTGGAAGTAATCATAAATTTAGAGATCCCAGCAAGAGTCTTGACTTGAATCTGATACAGAAACTGAGAAAGGGGATAATGATTAGGGTAATTAAGAGTAGGTCATCCAACTTCTATAATATCTCAAGCATATTGCAAATCATGGATTTACACTGAAGGAAACAGCAATTATAATTGTATACAAATGTTATACTTCTGTATTACCAGAAATGGCATTTACAGATAATCTCAGTTTATAATTTTTTATGTTATTTTTTACATTTAAATTAGATTGTATCTCCAGTACATTGATGGTTTCTTCAGGTATATTTTTGGATGATGTCTTTTTCATTTCAGACCCCATACGAACTTAGTGATTGAATTAAGCTAAATATGAGGAATATGAAAAAATTTGTCTGTATGGGTCAATATGAGATTCTCAACAACTGAAACTGATCTAAATATGTGATAGTTTTCACAATATGACAATACAAGTCAAACACATGAAAATGTATAGCATGTTTTTGTTGTTGTTGTTCTTTGTTTGTTTTTAAAACTTGCCAATAGTCTTGTACCTGGTTAACCATGGTTTTTGAAATATTAATACTTTTACTTTGGATTTCGGACTGGTAACTCACCTGTAAATGTTTAGATACACTGCTTTAATAAAAGTAACAAGAATAAGGTGAGCTTAACATGTCAAAGAATTTGCATTTTTATCCACAATGTCTTTCAACATGCAAGGGAATCAGTAGACAGCCCTCTTGAGTCGCATAGGTGGATGTTGTGTTGGTGGAAGCTCTAAAAGCCAATAAAGCAGCAGAAGTGAGCAAGTTTGACAAGCCTAATTCTCGAACTGACTTTAAACTACCATATCGATATGATGGGATGTTTTAAGACCATAACATCTTTTTGAATTTAGGTTTAGATGGTTTTAAAGATTGGAGTTGTTTGTTGAACAGCCAAATTGATCTTACCTGTAAGTTTGGGGGTGGCGTAAGACTCCTCTTTTGGCCAGCTGACTGGCAGTACACAGCATCTTTTTTTTATTTTTTTTATAAAAAGACTAATTTAATTCATAATTTAAATCTGTTCATGTTTTAAAGAAATTAAAACATCAGAAGCATGATGGTGTAGATTGAAGAGTAACATTCAGTTAGACCCAACTGTTGACATGAACATTTTTGCCATGTTTTTAGTTGTTTCGAATATTTAAGCTGGGAATGATGTCAAACTTTAACTTTCACAGTTGGAATATCAACTTCAAGAAGGTGTTGCTGAATTGTTCTTTGGGTTAGGGACATCAGCACATTTCTGTAAGCTCCATAAAGCCAGAGCATAGAGTTAAACATCTGGTATCTTGTTAAAATTATTTTAAGCAGTAAATGTGTCATAATGAGAAACATTTAGTGGTTTTAAATTGGCAACTTTTAAAAATCTTGCTATATTTTTATCTCAGTATGTGCGTAGTCTGCAGGAATGAAAATTTGTACCTGCGCTCGTGCTAAGAAACATTTGTGTGTGCTCAATTTTATTGGAAGCTTAATGTGTGTGTGCGCCTGTCTCACCAGTAGCTCCCCGTCCTATCTCCTGACCCCTCGTGTTCCCGTTGCCCTGCTCTGTTTGTGTTAATTCCTCTACATCTCCTGGGTGGCTTACATTAGAATATCTTAACCACTGGGCTGCATTAGCATAGTGTGATGGATGCCACTGAATCTCCATGCCAGATAATGTCCACATTTTGCATTTTAAACTAAGCTACGCCATGGACGTGCTATCCATTTTCACAGGCGGAAATTAGGTCGTGGTGGGAGAGCGCCCGGCGCTCTGTCATCCCAGGCAAAGCTCCCTGCCCAGCGTTTATGACACCTCTGGGGCACCATACAGAGACAGGTTGAGGGTGAATGTCTAGCAATGGTCAGCTGTGATGTCACATAAGCATTTGGTAAACTTGGGTGTCAGCTAACTCTCCTTTAAAAAGAAAAGCTTTCAAAGGTTGTGGACAGATCAACGTCTTGTCCAGTTTGCAATATTCATGTGTTGTTGCATCTCAGCAACAGTTTTCAACAAGTACATACTGTACTTCTTTCACGGTTGTATAAACATAAAGCCCAAATCATGCATATTTATGCTAAACAACACAGGTTTATCTCAATAAAAAAAAGTGGATTTATTTCAAGGATTTCTTTCTAAAAGTGAAACTCATGTTTACATGGTGATAAATATCAAAAGTTTAGTCCTGTTAATTTTGATGATGATGAAATGTTACACAGGTATATAAAGTAAGATAAAATGTAAACCGGAAAGTCGTTGAACGCATGGACAGATTTGTTCAACACATCGACCTCAACTGTCACATTTCTTGTTTTAGGCCAATGTTGAACCAGACAAAATCTTGGGAGTGTCTTACACACCAAACACAAAGGTAACAGCATGTTGCTCAGTGGTCCAAATTTTTTGCAAATAAGTTAAAATGTATCACTTTATTTAAAATCAGAGAAGAGGCAGAGAGTTCAAGTTGCTTAACATTTAGTCTGAAGGTTTATTCAATGTCAGCGTAGCCGTGTCTCAGGACATCTTAAAGCGCCTCATGCTTCCCTATGCTGAAAACCTTTTCTTGATTTCATTTTAGAAGCAGGACTTGTCTCTTGTCTACATGTTTCAAAAGTAACAATGCATCCTGTAATTACCTTGGAAATACTGCGCTTGATAGGCTAGTAAACTAAAACCCATATAGAATTCAGAGAGTGTTGTCGAATGGATGATTAGACATCCGAGTTAATAATTTGAAGGTCAATATTACGGCAATGCCGTCCCACACCACACTAGTGCTGTAATCCACTTCCTGAATTACTGTGCATGCATACACTGCACAGTAGATTCTAAGTACTTTATAGGAGTAGAAACAAAATTAGTGGTTTCACCCAAATTGTAAGAAACTTAATATAACAAATGCTTCAAATAAAAAACTGTAGGAGTTATGAATCCGTCCTTTTCAATTTTCAAATTGAACTCTTGAAATAAATTAACTTTTAAATATTCAAATTTATTGCGGTTCACCTGTAGTGTCCAGCAGACGACTCACGCACACGCATGTAATGCTTTTAAATGTGAGCGGAGTGTTGATTTCCTTTACAAGCCCGGCTTGGCTCCTGGCAGTCAATCAATAGGAATAAATCAGTGGATTCCTTTATGAGACATGAGATAGTCGTACATTTATACACGTTTTTATAAGACAGCGTGTCAACACCTTGAGCTTGCGTCATGCACGGGGACATGCGCTCTCTTGGATTCGAGATACTCGTTAAGCAAACGAATGGCAGCGTGTCTGTGTGCACATTCGAGGGTGGGTCATCCCACTATAAACACGTTCAAACAGGTTGTTATCTCACCAAGCGTCAACCTTTAAATGTGATTGCATTGTAAAATAAATGACTTGTAAATGACGTTCGGTCGTTTTAAAGCCTAATGTCATGTTGCAGGGAAACAACCGCACGGATTGCTCCTGTGCAAAAACTACACACGCGCAGTAAAACAACTTGGTCACTGATGGGATGTCTCCTTGATTTTTCTTCACACAAGCATGAAAGGCATTGCTCTGCAGCCTAATAATTCCGTAATGTTCTGCTAATTATGTTTGACTAATTATGCACCTTTTATGTGGCAATATAAGCACTGAGTTTTCCCGCTGATTACGATATAGGTCTCAGCTCAGCTCGATCGGTCGTGACTGGACAGCGAGGCCACAATTTTCTGTTTATTTTCTAATTAAATATTAGCTTTAACCATGCTGAGGTGGGGAAGAGGGAGTTTGGGGGCTAATTAAAATAAAATCACCCATCTACCCATTGACTGCTCCAGAATGTGATCAAGTGAGACTCAGGCTTTAATGAGATGCTTGGACATTAGTGGGGGATTTTTGTTTCTTTTGGTTAGAAAAAGCAGGATGCTTTCAACACAAAGCACATTGACTGAGCTCAAATGACATCCCCCTTGATAGTAGTAGATTGATTCATGCGGGGTGTGCTGTGCTTCAAGAACTATGAGTGTGTGAATAGAACTGCAGTACATAGGTTTCCTTTAGTCCTTTCTGGTGTTCACCATGAACAGTAATGCAGTGGGATAAAGTGTACACTAGGGGGAAAATAAGGGTAGATAATTTAACAGCACACGTGTAGCTGGAGAGGAGGCAAGACATCCCGTCTTAGCTACTGCCTTGAAGGCCCGGAGAAAGGGAGAGGAGCGTAAAGGGAAAGGTGTGTGCGCAGGAGAGATGTGAAGGGGGGAAGGGATGAGAGGTGGAAAGCAAAGTGTCACTGTGTTCTCTTTCTCTTTCTCCGAGATGATGGATAGCAATAGTAGGGAGAACAAAACCAAGCATTCCTCATGCTGTCACCACAATGAAACAGGGACATAACAGGATTTGTTCACAATGCGAGCAGAGCACTTCAGAGAGATGCCCGGCCATCATGCCACTTCTACTGCAAGTCAAAGACTCCATCAATCACACATAACGTCCCTTTAGCATTTGACTGCGGCTGGCGATGCTGTCTTCCTAGAGGCTTCTCAGCGTGTGTGTGGCAGGAATTACTCCACTTCTTGTTGTTGTCATTAATTTCTTAAGAACAATCTTCGAATATTTAATGCAACATCAGTATTCAAAAGGAAATGTTGGGGTTTAAAGAAATTAAAGAAAAATGTTTACCAAATGAAACTTTAAAAATGTTTTATTTCAAAATAATAATTCATTGGTTCTACTTCTTGAATTACGGGTCTCAGTTTTAAAGGTATGGTCTTTTGGGTTATGGCAGACGTTACATAAGATGCTAATTTCAGCAAACCACTGAAAAAATAATCATATTCATAAGATTGTATTCCTTTTACAGATTTATGTTTTTGCCTTAATGTTTCAAATGTTTTTTTAATATCAGGCAAAGACCACCTGCATTAATACAAGTTATGGTTTAAATTTTGATTTTATTTATAATTGGGAAAAGCTATCAAAAGAAAGCTAACTCTGTGTGAAAGTTTTTTTTGTTTTTAGTTTTTTTTGCTCTTAAATGATGAATTACCCATGATTAATCAGATTCATTTTCTGCTGACACACCCAGTCCTTAATACTGCCTGACATGTAGAATCAGGCAACAATCTGTCTGACGACACAAAGTAATATGTCTCTAAAAGCAACGCATTATGGGAAATTTAACATTTGTCTGTGTGGAAAGTCACTGCTAAGTTTAAAGCCTTCAATGAACAAGATATAATAACATCTAAAGAACTGAAGGCTTCCTTGCTTCACTTAAGGTCTGTGTTATTGCTTTAATGATGAGAAAGAGACTGAGCTAAAGTTATTGGTTGCTAAATAGAATTTTTTTTAAGTGTATCATAAAAGGAACATGTGGACTTTTGAGATAAATATGTAACTTTCTGAAGTCAGGTATTGTATTTGGTATAAAATCAATACAGCTGTACTATTTAACGAACAATGATATGTGAAAGGGACTTTACCATGTATTCCTATACTAATTACATTTTGCCAACCTATAAGCACAAAATTAACGTTGTTTTTTTATTGTGGTTTGAGTATGACACAACTACAAATATACCAAGACATGGCCGACCACCTAAAGTGACAAATTTTGTGTGAGGAATTAGCCTAAAAGTTAAATTATCTCAGATCACAGCTAAAGTGGGAACATCTGTCCCACTGATAGTTATTAGTGATCCAGTCAACAAACTGTCCGTTATTAAAGAGTGGAAGGCAGAAGGCTCTTTTATTTTACTGAGGACATGAAGAGGAAATATTTGAAAAAAGAATAAGATAATTTTTTTGTCCACATGCAAAACCATAGATGTGAGGAGAAGACAACATCTCTCTATCGAACCAGTCATGGCAGTTTTAGGCTGTAGGCTCATATGTGCTTGAAAATCCATGTATAATGTTCCTTTTAATCCTTATATTACATACAATTTCAAAATATTGATTGCAGCTTGTGGTAGTAAAAAAAAATCCAAGAAACTGCTTGGTATAAGTAGAATTGCAAGGAAACATAAATCTGTTCCCTAAGAAGAAAGCCCCCACATTTTATAAAGCATAATACAACGTCAGCAATAACACTAAAGCAGGTAGAAATTATTTGGTTTATCTCTGACTGAGTCGTACTGGGGGTAAAATGATTCTGCAGTGGTCCTGTGTGGCGATAATGTGAATGTTGTGATGTAAATATCAGCAGTGGTTTAGGGGAGAGGAGGGAGGAGGTGTGCCAAGTGGAAAATTAAGTATTGGAGGAGGGGAATATTGAAAGGGGGAGTTGCATTCTCAAAATTAAAAGTTGTAGCCTATTAGTCTGCGTTTGGTAGCTGAGCACGCGTCCAAGCCTAGCATGGCTGCTAATAGGAAAAGATGTGTGGAGGTGTATGATTTATGGTTGCACGCAGGCAGGGGTGGAATAATTTGGTGCAGAACGGGTACTTACTGAACAGCAACAACTCAGCTACTTATCCGTACTTTCTGGTGATAAATTAGCTCTTGTTTAAAGTAGCTGGAGACCCATTTTTCATTTTGATTACTACACTTGATATCTCTTTCTTTCTTACTCTCTCTTTGTCAGGAGAGGTTTTTAGCATTTTTGTGTATGGTTTGGTGTAGGGTAGATGTGTGTGCATATACCCCTCCCCTACTAAACACAGCACCACACTCCCATATGAAAGCACATAGCTAATTGCTACGAGGCCCAATACGGAAAGAGTGAGGTAGATTTTCTCCATGATCAGGTGTTTTTCTGCAGCCAGCTGAAGGCAGGGCTCTTGTCAATCAGTGGCCGACCCCTGCTGGAACCTTTGTCTGCTTGGACAAGGTTCTCATTGATCCCTCCATTGCCCCTTTGACAGGAGGCAGCTTCAGTGGGGGAAATAGGCAGGTGAAATATTAAGTTAAAAGTCAGCTTCCAATCAATAAATAGAGCCAGGAGGAGGAGTGGCAGAGCCAAGTCCCTTCAGCACTAGCCAGGGGGTAATGCGATTGAGGTCTGTGGATAACCCCAAAGACCCTGCAGGCGGAGCACAAACTACATCCCCGCTCCCTGGACGAGGCAAATCACACAGACTCCACTGCCAAGTCCTGCAGCAATAGCTGGCACTTGTTCTTATTGTCCTCAGTTTGGCACTGTCACCCATGTCTATGCCCGGGCAGAGCTGGACACTCTACAAACAGCATAAATAAAACATATGAGAGCTGTAATGAGAAAACAGTGTCAGAGCCAACATAGTCAGATTTCAGTGTCCGTTGATACACACAGAAAGACAGCTCAAACTGAGTCCAGCAAATGTACAACAGAAGGTTGCAGATCCAACGGCTCCACCTTTGGTTTTCCCCATGCACTGCATCGTGACGTTGATCAGACGTCTCCCTCTGTCTCGAGCCCATTGTCCTGAGCAGTTTGGTGGGTTCCTGTCCATGGGGTCGAATGGCTTGGCAGGTGTCAGCGGTTATCTTGTCTTGTCTTCTTCGGACAGGAAAAATTGAGGAGGTGGCGATGAGACCCTGTCAGCCCTTTCCCTGTTACGCCTTGAGGGTCAGGGGCAGGAGGGCAGCTTGGAGAGAAGGCCTTTCTCCTCCAGAGTCTCCTCCTCCGGGCCCCCCCCCACCCTTAGATGTTTCTGACTGACAGCTATCTTTCAGCTGCGGGACATGCGGCCCAGCAACCTGCTGCTGATAAAATGTTAATGTAATTAACAGATAATGGCTGTTGTTTTTAGCTGTCAATAGTTGGAGTGGGGAGGGATAAGGGACTGAAGCTGCACAAAGTCACATTCAGATATCTGCCAACCATTGTGCAATTCTATTATTTCGTCAATGCTACCCCCACCTGTCTGTAGCCACTAACCTCACAGCCTCAACACCCTTTCTTTTATTGCACATACACAACACAGGTCAGCTCTTTTACTTTACAGGCACTCACTATCCGCTTAATGTCATGTGGGTTTAGGGCTTTTTAATGCTGTTTTTCAACCGTTAATATGTGGGGGAGGAACTCAGTTTGGCAAAAAATAAATAATACATTACATTAAAATTCTCAAATGTATTGGGTATGCAAAATCAAGTAAGCACAGATATGTATTTTGTAAAATGTGTGTTTGCAAGTTGCTGAGAAGCTAGGTATCTTCTATGAAAGAGTAACGCTGTACCAAAATATCAACCAGTATACTTCAACTCCAGCTATTCTGCAAAGAACAGTGGTGAAGTATCCCAAATTTGTGGCAAAAACATGTTAATGTCCTCCAAAAGAAACAAACGTTGATTTTCGTATCATTCATTTAAAAAATGCATCATCGGAGGTCTGCAGTTATTGTGACGTCCGTGGTTCTGATGAGTGTTTGTAAACTTTTGACCACCGCCCGTACAAACTTTTTCGTATTCAGCCACATTATTCTGCATGCTCCCCGCTTTTAGACCATAAATCATGTGACTGAGGCAAACAGGCGCAGAGCTCCACTCACCTGGACAGCATGTCGGACACAAACCAACCAAGCCAACCAGCCTGACACAAGACAAATGTATTTTTATTTGTAACCAAAAGCACAATGCCTATCAGGACATGGTCAGAGCTGCTTTGGACATCTCCTGACTGACTATTCTGGTATTTTAATAAGTATCGAGTCCAAACAAGATTAGGCTCTTCCAGTTTACGAAATGTCACCAAAGGCAGCACTATCATTCATAATAAATGGGCTTATGCAAACAGTGTTTTTTTTTTCCATACATAAGAGCATGTTGGTGTGCTCTGCTGCGATGCTGAATGCTGATATGCAATTATTCTAAGCAGTATCAAAGTTCAGGTGTAAGCCTACCATCTTGCTGTAGCAAAGGGAGATTCTGCGAGAAGCAATAGATTACTAAAACAATATTCCATGAATAAAGACGGGAATAAACTCGTGACGATAAGAGGTAACGCAAGAATGCGATAAAATGTATCCCATAATGGATGGTCCTCCTCTTATTCATATTTTGTTTGTGGTCCAGCTCACACATGATGTGAGTCATAATTCTGCAGCCTTCCCCTCAGCTGGATGTGCTCTTAAAAATGTCACACGGAAACTTTGATTAGTCCAGCTCAAGTGTTTGGGCTCCTGCACTATAATTAACCCAGTTTGTATGTGCTAATGACTCCTAATTATCATTTGTGTAACAAGATTGCTCTCGTTGCAGTAATGAGAGAAACTCCTTCAAATGTTGCACTGCTTACAAATGGCTTTCTGCTGTTATTAGTGGAGTGTTTATGCAATCACATCTAATTGAAGTGGTAATTAAATCAGGAAGAACATTTTGGTGAGCACTGACACTGAGCAGTGGAAGGAAAAGGTGCACTCACAGCCGTAAATGCACCTTTCTGTCTCAATCTCTATTGTCGGAGCTCTTCCTGCCACAGACACATATCATTCGACCTGTTTTTGACTAGCATCTAAAGGACTGAGAACCAATCAGAGATGATTGGCACTTTGACTGGCTAGTCAAATCAAGCCTCGCCCTCTCTCTCTCTAAACAATTCAACGATAATTGCCATGCAGAAGAAGGTGGAGGAGGTGTGACCTTGTCCTGCCATCAATATCCATGGAAGTGTGGACAAAGGCAATCTCAAGTGTCCAGACAAACACAGGAGAATATTACAGATCAGTAATCACTATGCAGTTTAAGTAGACATGCAATAAATTACTTATATTTAGAGAAATAATATTTAGAATGTTATAAAGGTTTTTTAATTCCAAATGAATACTTTTTTTGTTGACTGAGGATTATTTAAGATGATTTTAATTTCTGGGGAAAAATAAGTGGGATGAGTGTCAGGAGTGAGTCATGAAGAAATATTGTACCTTTATTCCACAACAAAAGCTGCAAATTAAGAAAAAAACTAAATTTTCATTTTGATGGCAAGCTATATGTTTATGCCACTGAGTGATGCATTTTTGTTACTCAAACAAACAACATGTAGAAGACAGCAAATAGAGTGCATTTGAAGTTATTCAGACACCTTAAATCTTACCAAATTTTTTTCTGATCATAACCAAAAACCTGAATCTGTTCCCTTTTCCAAATTTGGACATCTAGAGACTTAAACTGCAGCCAGTTCAAGTCTTGACTTCTTCCAGAAAACTCTGACAGGCTTCAATGTACCTGCTATAGAAATGTGTGCCCAAAGCTGTATCCTGCCATCACTATTGTGCCAAAAAGTTTAACTTTAATCTATTAGTCGTCCAGTTAGACCAGATTTATAGACTGTGCAATTAGTAATGGTTGCATCAACAGATTTCCGTCGTGAGCTGTGGATCTCCACAGCCACTTTAGAGTTTCTAAGAGTCTCTCAGCCATTTTTCTAATTAATGCTCTGTTTTACTGGCCTATCACATTAGGTTGACATCCATGTCTTGTTTGGTTTGTTTAGGGGTGTTTTTTGAGCCATAATATTTCAATTTTCAGATGATTGAACAATACTTTGTAAGATTTTTACAGTTTTAGGTTTTTATTTTAAATCCCAGAGACCTTCCTAGAACACATTAGTAATCACGTTTAGATTAAACTAAACCCAAACTTTGCACAGATATGTAGAATCCATGTGTCTCTTCACACTTAGATTCTATAATGTTTATTAAAGAGGTTGTAAAATCCAGGCCTTGAGGTCCAGTGTACTGCAACTTATAGAAATGTATCTGATTTAAAACTGAGGAAAATATTCATGTCTCTGAAGAACTTTCCTGAATTTTTAAGTGGTGATTCGTGGATTTGATTCAGAGTTCAGAGTGTTGGACCAGGGGGGAGATCTAAAAGATACATGATACCAGATTTTGACATCTGGATTTGGACAGGTAATGCTTTTTGTAAGACACTGTCATGTTATACTCATTAAAAAGTTTTAAAGGTTTAAAGGGAAAAAATTATGGTAACTAGATTTTAACTGGAGGCATTTTTCAAAAAGGTAACACTGCTTTCTGTAACAGTGATATTATTTTTGTCATCACAGTTCTAGTTCTTAAGTTCTTAGATTTCATACAATCTTTGATAACCTTTTATTATTATCTTCATATCTGGCTTATTCATTACTTTATCGTTGTTTTTACCATATATGGTTTTAAGGATATTTTATAATTGTAAAAAATGATTATCTACCAACTATATCAGATTTTTATTCTCTATATTTTGAAATCAAATTAAGGAAAAATGCTTCCAATTGGTAATTAAATAAAAGATTTTTTTTTTAAATGTGACATTTAAAATTAATATTTGTTAAACTGTACAATTAAATTAAACAATGACATAAACCATTAGTATTGCATAAATCCATATATTAACCATGACCAGCATATCTCTTGGCAAACCAATGATGTCTTGAACTGAGCAAAGTCACTTGTGTCATAAATATGTTGAAATGGACGTAAATCCACTTAAAGTTAAAAAAAGTGAGTTTTTCACTAATAGCTTACATTCTGTCTCGGTGTTGTCAATCCAGTTCTTTGCATAAGCGCGATGATCTATTCCTCTCATCCACCTTTACCTTATTTTCCTCCTCCTTCTCTCCATCTAATTTCATACCCCAGTCATTAGATGTCTCCCCCTTTCCTCCATCCTTCTCCTGAACGAGACCCATTGGCCCTGATTAATCTGCTGCATTTGACTTAACGAGAGATCATTCGCATATCTGATCACAAATGGCTGCAGGAATCAATGATAGATAGCCACTTGTCAGAAATACTGACGAAAAAAGAAAAAAAGGAATTTATTAGATATCCTCCTTCAGCGCTTTACCCAATCGCCTTATTTTATTAGGTGTAAAATAAAGCACTTTATCCCTCCAATTTTCTCACATTATAACAACCACAACCTCAATGTAATTCCCCGAGCTTTTATGTGACTGACCAACATAAAGCAGTGCAAAATTGTGAAGAGAAAGGAAATGGTTCGTGCTTTAAAAGAAGTTATTAGTTTACAAACAGAAAAGTTTGACATGCATTCCTGTTCAGACTCTTTTATTTAATACCCTTAAATCAAATATTGTGCTACCAATTGCAACCATGAAATCCAGCATCTGAAAATGGAAATGTATGGACAACTAAAATCCTGCAAAGGCGTGGCCATCTACCTACTCTAACCGGGCCAATTAGTAGAGCATTAATCAGACAGGCCAATGCTAACACCAAAAAAACTGCAAAGATAATTTCTTACAATTTCCATGTCTTTTTTAATAAATATCGACTACTTCTTTGATTGTTTATGGAAAACAACTTAAAACATCTTTAATCATCGTTGGGATGTGCAACAGTTCTTGTTTTTTATCTCTGTTGTGTAACTTTATTGTCCTTCATTACAGATGGCATATTTTAATACAGTTCTCTCATTTTGTGGTCTGTCTGTTTGCAGTGCGTTGTTTTTGTTCCTCTGAACTTTTTAGCAGAAATGCACTTGTATTCACTGCTGAAATGTGTATGTTGCAGGTCACACAGCATAACATTCTCATTTATGATCACTTTTGTGATTATAAGTTGACTTACAGCTCGTTGAGTGACACATCTGTCATAGCTCTTAGCGGGTCCGTGTCACTTTCACCGGCACCAAGGAACATTGAGGAGTGTGGCAGGAACTTTGCCGCACAAAAAACTACAAATGTACTGACTTATGTGACGTATGCCGTAGTTGACTGCTTCAGAGCAGTCACTTCCCTTGTTTCTCAGTTTTAACATCATCATATGACACAATTAGATTTATTACCTCATCGCTATTCATCCACTGCACCGGTCCTCATGGGAAATGCAATCGAAATTCAGGCAAAACACTACCGCTGTTGTCCACCCACAAAATTGACCAAAACTGAAACTTTTTTTTGTGTTGCTTTAACAATGATTTACAAAACTTATGAACTGATTTTTTAAGTCATTTCCATCCAATAATCCTTAGTTTGTGCTATTTTGAACAGAATTATTAGCAAACATTTGAAAAATGCATACTTTAACATTTTAAAAGCTGCAATATTTTCAATTCGCTTTACAATTATGTACTACTGTCAGATAGTCTCAAAACAACCCCTGTAAAATACAATTAGATCAGTGGTTTAACATAGAAAAATGTAGTAATATTATAGAGTAAAATGATTTATGATTACTTTTTTCACCTCTCTGGTATTTCAATCAACTCCTTTAAGACGAGAACTTTTGTTTGTGTTATTTGGATTCCCAACACAACCGTCATGAACTGGATGAAGAGAGAGTTGTGGCTGAAATTTTTGTCTGTGTGTTATGACCAGACAAACAATAGGTCATTCAATATTACAGCTCTGTGATACACACATCACAAAGAGCCGTTATCGGCAAACACACAAAAAACCCTTCAGTTAGGAGATTATGAATTGATTTCTTCCGCCCTGCAAAGCCCGTGTCTTTGTCGGTGAATGGAGTAATGTGACCACTTGACCTTTCTTGGCGGGTTTCTTTCTGGTGAATTGACTCTAAAGTGTTTGGTCCTGGCCTTTTCAGCACCACGGGTGTCCTCCATCCATGGTGTGGCCTGGCTGGAAGACATCAGGGAGTCCTGTCAGGGCGTCACGCTGACTTGTACAAAATATTAAAAGGGGTTTGTGCAGGTTTGTACAGAGCCTCACAAAAGCCTTTGTATCCTTTAAAGTTTCATACCTTTTGTTACATTACAAAATTTAAACTTAAAAGTAGGATACATAGCTTTTTAACACAACATTAAGCAGTTTATATTGTGAACATATAGGACATTAAGAGAGGACAACAAGCGCAGTACAAGACCAATAGTTGTCCTGTCAATAGATTCACCTACCTGAGCTCTGGATCTCTTCAGCTTGTCTAGAGTTACTATAGGCCTATTGGCCACTTCTGTTATTACTATTTTTCCTTCCCAGTCTGTAGGTTTAGGTGGACGGTTGACTGATCCATTGTATGGTTGATTGATTGAGTAACTGTCTAAGGCCATCATACAAT
Source organism: Orestias chungarensis (assembly GCA_032876305.1). Classification (NCBI taxonomy): domain Eukaryota; kingdom Metazoa; phylum Chordata; class Actinopteri; order Cyprinodontiformes; family Cyprinodontidae; genus Orestias; species Orestias chungarensis. The sequence continues at coordinate 892,563 of JAVLVB010000602.1, forward strand.
AGTTGCATTTATTTTTAGATGAGATTTTACTCATGGGAACTCAATTTAAATATTATTTTGTGGTAACTGGGTAAAGAAGACTTCTCCCTTACAGTTCAGCTTTTATAGCTTTCTTGTCACTCACCAATTATTCATTACTTTATAAAATCCCAATATAGCATATTTAAAAAAATGTTGCACTATATAGTTACTTGACATACTTTGCTGACCTACACCATGTATGTGGCCTGTTAAACTGTACTGCAGGTCCACACAGCTCACCTAATACAGTATGCAAACCGAGACATGTGTAGAGAGTATCTGCTGCTACTGAATTTCCTGGTCCTTGTCCAAGTGCCATCACAGGTCTGCAGAGTGCGGTGGCAGTAAGAATGGCCAGTGACACAGAGGTCCCGGGCATCTGAACTAGCATCTGTTGTGGATGGGAGCTGCACAGCGGCCGTCCTGTCCTCGCTGTCGGTGTGACACCATCCGACACTGCCCACTGTCTGTCACACCTAGCGCCATGCAAAGTTAATTGTGGACTAGAGTGGCGCTTTGGGCCCTCTCGCTAAGCAGCCCCTAATGACAGGCAGAGAGACAGCTACACATGTTCGCCGGCTCTCCCTCTGGAGGAGGCTGCAGATAGTGTTCTGCTGCAGACACCGACCTGTCATGGCGCTGTCAGGAGCCAGCCCGTCAACCATGCGGGCCTCGCTCGCAGCCTAGCTATCCCAGGTGCTCTGCTGACAATCTCCACACCCTGTTATGTCGGCTTTCCTGCCAAACCTGCTGCTGCTCAGATTCATTAAGGCTTTATTCAAAAAAGAATTGGCCACTTCATTACCAACACAAGTCAGTGTGCGCTAGGCTCAAAGAAACATCACTTCTCATGCTTTGAATTGCTGCTCAGATTGTTTCATCTTGTCATGAAGTTGCCCTCTTGGCTTCCCTTGCTAAAATGACTCCAGGGGTGTGCATTCTGGGTTTATCAGTGATTCACCTAGTGCCGTTTATGATCTCAGGACAGACGTAAGGAACACATGTGCTAATATCTCCTCATAGGAGCCCAAATGAGCCATTACAGAAGCTAATCTGACAGCCACGCTGCATTCAGTTCCCCATCTGCCAGCAGCAGCACTGAGAGCCACAGTTTGTTCCTCCTGACTGCAGAACTGGATGGGACAGATGGAAAACACTCTACTTTAGTAGCGATCTACTGACCATGGATGAAAAGTGATGGAGGAAGGACGTCTGGGACCCCAGTCACACATCAGATAAATCACCTGATCCTGGCCTGATGTTTTTTCAAATCAACATCCAATTAAACAGTTTTAATTAGTCAAAAAAGGCAAGGATAAATGGTAGATCTGATCCAATTTCAGTGTTAAAACCTGATACTGATTCCATTCTTGAACGCAATGCAGGGTCAAGGTCAATAAGTCATCTCTTACTCATTCCATATTTTAGCATTTGGTTTACAGACTTTTTTTGTTCTGTGGCTAAACATTGAAGTAATTGTTTAACTGTTCAGAAACTTTCTATTTATTCAAAAAAGGCACCATTATAGTTGATAGAGCAAATGGGTTTTTTAACTGTACTAACATGTCAAAACTAAGACTTAATGTCGGAATAAAAGTGCTCAGAATCAGAATATATTCTTATCTACAGATATTTAGATTCAGATATTGAAAGTTGATGATCTGACCCAAATCTCTTGTACAGGACCATTCATACTTCTAATTGTGTGTGTGGGCCCCTTCTCTTTTTAAGCTGTTTCTCAGGATCTGCCTGACTCCTAACCCATGGAGATCAGCAGGCCAAAATATGGAGGGAACAAAGGAGCAATACAGGGTCCCATCTACCTCGTGGGAAAGAAGACATATAACATTAATGGTATCCGTTAACATCTCCTTAACCTCAATCCCCCTTGCTTTGGGAGCACCTTCCATTCCCCACTTTGTCTCCCCCTTCTGCAGCCAACCGCAACCCACTCACCCGCCAGCCCTCAGGCTGTGCTCCCTCGGGGCCTGTTTGTTTCCCTGCCAGGGGCACAGGCGGCGGAGCACTGATGAGGTGCTCAGGCCACCGTGAAATGCGCCATAACCTGCCAGCACAGGGGCCTGGTGAGATTGCCGTATTTACTTTTTAATCTGACCGCCTTAATACATGCGATAAAAACTTTGTCACATTAGATGCTGACAGATGGGCCCAGAGATGTTATTACTGGTAGGGTGGTGTGGGGGGCAGGGGTAGTGTGTCAGGAAGAGAGGGTAAGGGCTGGGTGGGGGGATTCGAGGGTGGCAAAAGGGGGTGAGAGGGAGAGAGGCAATGCCCCCAATCACGATAATTTTTCATCACCCCAATTACATTGCTGAGTGCATCACGGCAGTGACTTGTGCACGCACAGTCCTGCTGCTTGGAAAGGAACGAAGCGGAGAGACATAAATAAAGATAAAACGAGGTGCCCTAGGTCTTCTATCCCGCAGACTATTTCTCTGCCATCTCTCCAAACTGATGGAGGCCCTCTTTAAATGAAGGCTAAATCTTATTTAGATAAGAGAACTGAACTGCTGCCCGGGATGAGAGCATCATTGTTTGTTACTGATGGCTGGAGAGGAGGGGGGAGGACGTGGGTTGGTGGGATGTGGTGGTCTTTGCATGTTTTTATGCTATAACAGATATTGAATGTTGTTTTTGTGTTTGCAGGAGTGCAGGCATATGGACCCCACAAAGAGAATATCTGTCTCTGTAGATATGGACAGGTACTGCTTTTGTTTTCTAAGTGTGTATTTGTGAAGTCAGTCCCTCGGTAATAAAATTGCATCGTAGTATATCTATCCTAATGTCATTTCCTCTCCAGGGGCTCTCTAGATATGTTTTGTAAGAAATACAATATCAAACAGGCCGTACCATTTGTTTAAATTTTTTTTTTTATGGCCCAGCATCAGCATACAGCCTTTTCTGTTGCTGTCTCAAGCCTGAAGTTTTGCAAATGTTTTTCCTCATAATTGTTGTGAAAATTAAATAAAGAGTGTTTTGCAACACGAGGTGTGCAGGTAATGAGAGAGCCCAAGAGCAGCTGGGAGACCCCAAGCCTGCGCATCATTAGGAGCTCAGAGGCTCTGGAGCTCCACGCTAGCGTAAGCCACTAATGAAAAGTATGTAGTCACAGATCTCATTTTTCAGGCAATTCTTGTGTAAACTGGAGATTTTCCAGTGTATGCACAGTAGAACAGGGGGCCTCGCATAAATCACCCAGGCTCTCCGCCTTGAGTGAGGGAAAGAGGGGGTTTTCAGCGCATGCTAACCACGCAGACATATGCTGCTAGAAAATGGAAATCTGCAATATGCAATATAACAGCTAGAGAAAGAGACAAACGGAGCACCTACACCTGTCGTGTCCTCCACCCACTTCTACCCCTCTTTTCCAGGTCTCTATCCATCGACTCTGCTCTGTCCAACCCCCCAATCCCTAAACCCCCCCACATCTACACACCCATCTAAAACATCCCCTCCTATCCGCGGGCAAACCAACCAGCGAGTGCTGCATGCAAGCCATTGAAATGGGTCATTTTTTTTATTAAATACAATATTAATTACTCTGAGCATCATTACCGATATGTGAGATTTGACTAATTAGTGTAATAGTTTTGGAGTCACGCTCATTAAATATGAAAATTACAGCAGTAGAAAGGATTGGTTCCGTGATCAATCTTGTATGGACAGAGAGGAAATGATTTAGAGAACGCTTTTATTGTACAATTAACTCCATTACAACCTGCCAGACGAGAATAAAGAGACTGGGGATTTTCGGTCTGTGTTTGGAGCCTTTAGATGCTGGCTCTGCCCTTCTTTTAGATGCATGTTTTTTTCCCTGTATTCTCAGAAGACAGTTGCCAAACATGTTCTCCAGAGAAGCCTTACAATTATCGCTCATTCTATTAGGCCAGCCACTAAATGGAAGAGCTGCTGAGCTCCTATATTTCCCTCCTACTTTATCACATTGAAATTTGTCAGTTTTATCCTAATATACTATAAAAAATCTTGTCTCTTTTTTTTGTTATTTACTTAAAAAAGCCTGAATTGAGATATAAGGAGTTAATTATAATAAGTAATTTTCTTAAGGTTGGTCAGCCTCTAACAGTGACAGACAGTTTGAAATGTGAATAAGATTTTTTTAATCACTAAAGACAGTGAAGAAAGTGCTGAGAACACAGTCTAGACATTGTTGCTGAGTGAAGAGGACACTACCTGATTTTTATTTTTTAAGTAATTTGTTTAAAATGAACTTTAGGTGAGCACAGAGATTTAAAAATCTATTCAATTTAGATGCTACACATGGGCATGGGGGTAACTAAGATTGGATGCTAAATGCCACTTAAATGTCAACTGTGTAATCAAATGTGCTGTTTTTAGTAAAGTGGTTGTCTTATAGCAATGCCACCTTTGGCCTTAACAAAAATAACTAATTACCCCTCAAAGCAGGAAACCCACACATAAATGATTGCAAAGTATTACAGTGATTACCATATTGTATACAATAGTTGTGTAGTAATCAATAATGCAGTGTTGTTTTTTTTCTAAATATAAAAGGAGAAACTCTCCCAATGCAAACAGATTTTGCAGTACAAAATGAACAATCCTCATGCTTGAAATGCATTATGGATGGTCTCCAAGGTGGCCAGTGGGGGTTGAGCTCCGCTGTTATTTGTGTGCATCAGGGTCTCTCTCCACTGCTTCGGCAAACACATTGCATAGGACTACAGCCAGTGCATATGAGCTGAACAGAGCTCCTCTATGTCCTCACCATGTGTACAGCTAAACAACGAGCAACAGAAATTGGCCCAATTGCTGCCGTGGGTTTTTGTGTATTTAGCATATCAAAGCTGTGAAAATAACCATGTTTGCATTGCCTCTTGTCTTTCCAGGTGGTCGATCATATCTGGGCCCTCAGACCCGATGGAATGGGTTGTGTGTGTTGATCGCTGTGGCATCTGGCTAAGAGGGAACACCCCTGGCTGGCAGGGCAAAAAGTGGTTTCAATAGAAGGGACGGTAGCTTTCTAAAGAATAAACAAATTATGAAACTTTGTGAAATTTACACAAAATATTCATACCACTTGAACTTTTTCATATCAGTGCTGTTAGAAACTGTGCTAAATCCAGTTGGTCTGTGAAGACCTTGGACGTTTATTACAGTAAATCCAGGATCAGGAACATCATGTTTTAACGCCGAGTTACTTTTTAAACTAATGTCCCAAGATTTGAAATTTCTGTTTGTCTGAAAATGAGAAGAGTATGACACTGCTGTAAACCTAGTACACCACAGACATCTGGATAAACTGTCATTGCAGGGAAGAAGATCATTAATCATTGGAGCAGTCAAAATGCCCATCGTAAATCTGAAGAAGTTGCAGAAACCTATGTAGGAGATCAGCCACCATGGGAACGAAGGTGCAATGGTAAGACTAGATGAATACAAATTTGGCCTAACATGCAACATACTTTGGAATATTCTTTAATTCATCATTAACTTTAGAATTGGGAAGATGAATGGAGCTAAACAGATTCCTTATAGAAATACTAATAAAAAACTTGAAATTAGTAATAAGGTTTGCCTTCTGGTTAGAAAAACCACCAACAGAATGGTTTAGATAAAAGGCATAGTTTTTTAATTACCCTAAAGTCTACAGCCAACTTAAATTGTAAATCAGTGGAAAGACCTGAAACTGATGTGAAAATACATGCATCATTTAGTCTGATAGAGCTGGAGCTATTTTGCAAAGAACGGTAAATATTTTCATTTTAAGCAACACTCTTAGAGATTTATAAGGAGTGTAAGGTGGATTCATGCTACTTAAAACAAATGCACTTTTTAGATTTTCAGCTGTAAAACAATTTGGGCGTAGGTGTGAAATTGTAAGGCATTTCCAAGACAAACATATAAACAGACAAATGGCTTCTAGTGAAGTACAGGCAAAATTGTATTTCTCTCTCATGAATTATTAACACAGTAAACAATTTCAAACTGTTTATTTAAAACATTATGATTTTTTTTTTTTACACATAAACTTTAATTTTTTCCTAGCAAGTTATATGTATCATGTTCTTACCTGTTCATTGCTTATGACCTTGATTTGTGAATGTCATTGTAAACCTCTTGTATGTACCATAAACATTTCTCTCTTTTTGAATATATGCAATAACCCTATCTACAGCCACATGAATACCGGCCTTCCACATTATTGTAATGCTAACCTCCAGACTGCATGCCTGATAGCCAATACTTTATCACCGCTTTGCCTTTTTTATGGGTCTGGTGTCTCTTTAAAATGATTGCCCCTGTTTTGATCTGATTAATTTTGTGTGAGCACAAACAATTACTTTTAATCTTTATCTGCTCAAGGAATCACCCCCTTTTATGGCCGTCATTTATTACAGGTGGACAGCAACTTGTTTATTAGAATTTCAAGAAGCATATCACGGCCGAGATCTCCCGCAGTCTATATTTACGTTTCAACTTCAGCTAAGCAGGTATGACAAACACACACAACAGAAAGGGGGGCAGCCACAGCTTCATTTTCATATTGCCACCTTGCAAGCCAGAAGAAGTGGACTCAATACATAAGTTCATGACAGAGAGGAAGAAGGTGCTGAGCAAGAGGGAGAGAAATGAAGAAAAGAAAAGATAGAGCGAGGAAAGGAAAGGAAGGGGATGGAATGGTGGGAGCAGGATCACTGAGTATGTGTTTGAGATTTCAGGTGAATGTCCATCATTGTGGTGGGAGGAGAATGGGTTCACGGCCTCTAAAATCCATCGATGGCACGTGTGAGCGCCACAGCCAGGGCCAGTCTTGACAAGCCAACAGCTGTTAATTATGAACTGGCCTGCAGAGAGGGAGACAGGCAGGTGAATATGCAGAACTGAAGGAGCTCGCAGAGCCCGTGCAACACAAGTGTCGGACCCCCACTGCACCTGGAGTGGCAGGGGTCGACCCGACTGTCAATCACTTGGACGAGCCGAGCAACAAGATGAGGATCGCTTGGAACAGACCCAAAATAAAACCTCTACGGTTTGGCTCACATAGGTAATAACTTTCTTTCATCGTGGTAGCTTGATTGAATTGTTTTAATTCAATCAAATCAAACAGTCAATTAATTTGTTTTGTTTGATTTGAAAACGTGTGTAATAGGAATACAGCTCTGAATAGAACACAGATTGTGGATATCATTCCTAGCAAAGTTTTAATGCTACTCACAGAATAACTATGCGATAATTATGCGGTTTAGTATAAATAAAGGATAAATAAAGGATGCAGGCCTGCAAAAAAATGGATGAAAATACAGCTGGTGAAGATTTCTTTACGTGTTCCTTCATTATTAGTCAGGAAAAAAATTGGTTTAAAACCATATGGCAGAGTGGTTAATGTAATTTTATGATTTTGGATGTAGTTGATTTATCATACAAACAAATATTGAATTCTTAACTAACGTTTTAAGGGTTAAAACTTTATTTAAAAAAAACAAGAGACATGGTTTATTTATCTGTTAAAAACCACAAATTCCATCACAAGCCCAACATTTACACCCAGCTATTCACATAAAGACCAGGGTTAGCAAGGCCTGTGCCTTTAATGACAGGAATATCTTCAGGAATTTTAATTAATTTTCCACTCTGAGCAGCTGAATCTGCGTTAATTTCCCCCTCAAGGACTTTTATAAATTTCATCATTAATAAAATCAGACATTCAATTAGTCCCAAAATCACCCAAGATTGCCAACTGTTTCATAACAGTGCTGGTCAGATTTTTTCCTTTTTTATTAGGCTGTACGGAAAAAAAAAAAAAGTTAAAACTAATTTCATTAATCTAATTGTCATAACTTCGAACCATCTCTTAATTAGTTCAAATTAATATGATTAATCACAATAATGACAAAAACTCATTCAATTACAGGTTTTCAATGGCAAGTGGATGTGTTGGAGGTGATAGGGGCATAAAGGATGAGGGCGGGAGGCTGAGCTAGCTCCGTGAGACGGGATTGGTCATTATTATTCCCGATGACTGGCAGGTTATCAATCATCCACCACTTTTAATAACGGCTGCTAGAACTTCAGTGAAAGGCCTGGCTCAGTTGTCCTTCTTTCTTACGTTTATTTCTTTAAAATCCTTTGGAACTCTCCTTATTCCTCCATGAAATATGATCCCTCTTTGAATGACTGGAGCTGCACATTTTAATGAAGACGCTGCTGTGCATGAAAACAAAAAAGGACTCATCCATATGTAAATAAAACAACGCCCGTGCAAATACTCATCTCCACCCCAACCCCCCACCACCATCATTGAAGAAAATTGCATACGTTTATGCGCTGGAATGAAATCACTTTATTTTCATTTGTCTGAGCATTTACTGGGGCTGCAGATGAATCTGCACTCACCATCGGTCCTTCCTCTGCAGACATATGGATCTGAGAGATGCCTGCTGCTCGGCTTTCCGTCAGGGCCACCAATCTAGCAAAGCAGGGGAGCAGAAGCATGTCACCATTTGTCACATGCCACTGGGGCACAAGCTGAGCAGCAGGTACACCCTCGGGTGTGTTAGGCCAGGAGGGAGCATTCCAGCTGCCAGTCTAGTGCAGGTTCCCTCTTGTACCAAGCTGTCTCCCTGGGACCAGCCACCCAAATGTCCCAACTCTGTCTGGGAGGATCTGACCTGTGATCCACCCATCTGGAGGAATTACTGCACTAAAAAGGGGTGCTTTGCTTCCATCACCCCGAGGAAGAAGTCAGAAAATCAATCGGTCCATCTGTGAGTGAAGATACTGCCTGGGAAACCGTACATGCCCCCTCACCATGCCTCTACGGGATTCTCATTCATTGCCTTCCTGGGCTTATGCAAGGGAATTCAGCTGCCACCTCAGGTAAAGTCAAGCAAAGCCTAGTGGAGTATATAGTAAAGCATAGGATTGATACATATGTCTGTGACAGTGCTTATCATGCGGTTAAAGGGCTACCATCTTTTGCTTAGTGGTTATATCTCACTCAGAGTTGGATGCATGTCTGATATATATCTTCAGGACAACGAAGTTGAAAGCCTGCAGGATAGCAGATATGGAAAAGTATAAATTATGTATGCCGGAGCTATGATGGGGCCATCCAAAAGTATTCACATTCCGAAAACATTTTGTAGTACAGGATTGTGAATTGTTTTACAAATAAAACTCTGCAACTAATTCATGTTTTATAACACCCTCTTTAACTGGTCTCACAGCAACAATTTCATAATTTTTTGGGGGTATTTCTGCCCTATATGGTATTAGAGAATTACATTTAAAGATTAAATTAAAGATTAAATCAGCTTTATTTGCCATACAGGACATACTAGGAATTTTTTTTGCTGTAATTACACTGAGGCAACCATTTGCGGCGCCAGACTGGTGTAATCACACCGAGGCAGCCATATGCGGCGCCAGGTAGGCAGTAGCGCAAAGGGTCTTGCCTAAGGATCCACACTGGATGCTGTGGTGTATATTGCCATGGGCTGGATTTTGAACCCCTGACCTTCCAATTGGAAGTCAGGCAACATACCACTTGAGCTATCTAGCCGCATTTCTGACATGTCAGATAGAATGGGACGTATTTGTGAGCATAACTCTGAATTAAATGTATGTCTTGGGTTTGGCTTGTTCAGGACTTGGGGAAAATTGGAGTGGGAGATAGATGGGCTGACTGATGTGGCGTCTGCAGTGAAGCCGGTACTCAACCAATCTGTCATGGTGAAGAGAGAGCTACAAGCCAAAATGTATCACAAATACAAGTGGCTGAAATGAGTTTGTATGCCTTATTTATAGAGTCAGAAGTTCAGGCATCTGAGAGGGTCTAACAGCTCCTCCACATAGAGAAGAGTAAGCTGAGGTGACTCTAGCGTTTTGGCCGGATGCCGTCTATAGCCTTCCCGCTGAGGTATTCCAGGCACACACAACCGGGAGGATTCCCAGAGGAAGAGTCAGGACACACTCCAGGGGCTATGTTTCTTGGCCAGCCAAGGAATGTCTCTGGGGAGAAGAAAGTTTGAGCTTCACTGTTTAGACTGGAGCCCTGGAACCAAATCCAAGATTAGGCAAAAAGTGATGGATAGGTGGATGGATGATTAGATGGTTGGAAAAGTCTCTTCAGTCAAAGGCTTCTTCAGCTTAGTTCCAGAACAGAACGCTACAGAAGATCTTTCCTGCCCACAGCAATCACCATTTACAACAACTCCTTAGTTAAATTAGTTATTTCAACAACGTTTAATTTACCTTTGGAATTTGCTGTTGTGTTTGTAACCAGACATTTTATTGTTTGCATGCAGGTTTCCAGAACTTAGTGATTAGAATCTATCAGGATGTGCAGGACCTGAATAGCGATTGTGCCACAGTCTAAAGTGGCAGCAAGCACATGGGGAAACAATGCCGGCCTCTGCTGCCGTGCTGTCAATCAATAACCTTCGGGATCAACTGTTTACACAATACGCATGCAAACACACAAGGCTTACCTCTATTCTGTTCCCGGGGTGGATCTCATTCTTTTATTCGTCCACCATACCGTAGCGTTCCATATTATTGCCATCATGCATTTTAATTAGAAGAGAGTGGAATCTGTTGGACAGGGCCTCATACCTCAGCGGTTCAGCCTTTTAGAGACTGGGGGACAAAAAGGGCATCTTTCAAGGTCTAATCCCCCCTCCATCCCTTCCACCCTCATTTGCCCGGCCATTTCTGAGTCCCCATCCACCCTTGAGAAGCAAGCGTGAGCCTTGCATGTGCATAAAGTTGAAAATAAACTGCAGTCTGTATTTTCATTGGGGAAAGTGAACCCAATTTAGACGCTGCTCCATTGGAGATGAGCACTCTAGCGTACCCTAGCTGGTAATCTTGCCCAGATTCCTCCCTTGTTTCCTGCATTATTGTTGAAATAAATAACCTTTCAGTGCAATCAGTGCGGGGATCTTCACTTAAATTATCGCCCCGCAGATAGCTCACTCATGATCTGCTTCTATATCCATTAACTATCCAGGAAAGTGATTTATTGGTGAAGGGTAAGGGGAAAAAAAGGGGCTTGAGGAGGTGAGAAAAAAGTTGCATTTGGTTAGACAATAGTGCCCTCTACTGTTTACAAACGGACAAGGGTGGGAATGTGGAGGCTGGCTTCAAAAGTATGCTCAGCATTGACGCTCTGGTGGGTTTTTGAAAGTATCTCAATTTAAAAGATAGAGCGAAAATAAATTATACCTTTAAGCTGTTTAATGTGCAAATAATTGACAAGATATTTGACATTAAAAAAATTACACAAATAGCATTACGTTTAAAGATATAAGACAGAAAGAGTGCCTAACACACTTTGCCACTTTCTGCAGCAATTCAAGCCAGAACCCCCCTTTCCCTCCCTTTTTCCCCCCACTGCCTCTTCTCCAGTCCCTTCTTCCCCACACTCCTGTGATGTGTCGTTACACGCTCGGCTGGCTCCTCTTCCATGACAGACTGTTACTTCCTGGAGCGGAAACGCATTTGATTGTTAACATCTGGGCCATTACAATTGCAAACTAGGGCTCTGTACATCAATCAGGAAGTGATTTCAAAACAAAGAGACCGTCCTCCAATCAATCTATTGAGAAGCGGGGGGCATTACATGCTCCTGTAATCCCGGCTAATTAGCGGGATAATGGGAATGAGATTTATGAATCTGCTGAGAAGAGTGGAGATGCGGGGAGCACACTCAAATTAGCAGGGATGCACGCCTAGACAGGGCCACAATCACGAAGAGGTGTCGTTGGGTTTTATCAGCTTCTTGTTACCTGGACACCTTTGACTTGGCGTCATTGTGGTGTGCATCTGCTTGTGCTACACTGCTTGAAATATGTGTTCAACATCCAGAGTTCCACAAACTCAGTATTCCTACAAGCTTTCTGAACTTGAAAAAACATTCACCACATCCCAGGATGTTTTTCATAATTCTAAAATTGTCAGAGTTTTATTGGTTAAGGCAAACAGTTGCGTACAATTACTGTCCAATGAATACGCTCTGGGTTTAAAAAAGAAAAGAAAACAAAAGACCAACACGTAGCTAGCATGAATTTGTATTCAGCCTCTGAGTCAACACTTCATTTGGCTGCGGTTACAAATGCTTTGCCCCGTATTTAGATCCATCCATCTTCCCAGCAACCCTGACCGCCCTCCTTGTACCTGCTGCAGAAACAGAGCTCAAATGCTGGTACTACTACCAGCTCATTTAACCATGAGGATGTGATGTGCGATGGTGTTTCTACTCCACATCAAGTGTTCTGCATAAATGACAAAAAAGCTCACGTTTGTGAAAAACCAATATGTGGTGTGTGGCAAACAGCAAGATTTGAGAACTTCTATTTTTTAATTTTTTCATAAGATCCACTATAAAAAGTCGTCTGGTCAGCAGATGCCAACAAAAACAGATCTTTGAATCAGCTCCTCTAGAGTTACCAGGAGCTTATTGAGTGCATCTCTGATTAATACTGTCATCACCAAACAAGTAAATTTTGTGAGACAGACATGTTCTGGTGCCTTAAACTTTCCATTTCAGACAAAGCTTAAACAAAGCTTTGAGATATTCCAAACGTATAATAGTGTTTTATAACTTTATCCAGGTTTAAATATCTCCACTACTTCCTCCCTAGCCCGTAGGCTGTAATTTCTTTTCATCCCAATTATGTTTGTTCACCACTGTTGCCTCTAAAAAGGCAACTTACATGCAGCTGGGATGCACCTAAAATCTAACTACATCTTAACTACATGTGGCAAAATGTAAAAAAATAAAAAATGTTGGTGTTTTTTTTTTGTCTAAATGTTTCCCTCTTTTATTAATAATAGTCTTAGACGTCAATGCACAGCTAAGGATGAAGGCGCTTTTAGTTTCATCCAGCATCCTATGCTTTGTCTTCGCCCTCTTACTATTTTTCTAATTTACAATTTTCCAAAAGCTGTTAAAACCCACTAATTGTGAAGTTACACCTTTAGGATAAATATATTTCTGAAACCTATGCCTGCCCAATACTATATCCACAGAAAAGGTATTTTATCAAGTGTGATATTTGTCTTCACCCTCTGATTAAGAATCTAAGCACAGCATGTATTAAGTGGCAATATTATACAATGATCTTTGATGGTGGCGTGCATCTTGGAAAAAGCAAACTCTTAATGTATTATAAAATTGTTCATCTTCTTTTTTAATGCTTATAGTGAAAAAACAAGCAACTCTTCTTGCTTTCACATAAGCACGCAACACATTACATCATTTACAGAAACATCAAATTGATATTATATGTGAAAAATCACATGTGAATACCGTGTACCCCATGATAAGTGATGTGAGTTACAAGAGAAACTACATGCACCACAAGCTTAAAACTAACTTAAAGTCTGATTTAAATCCCAAAAAAATATTAGTCTCTTTTTGTTGTATGTAAACTGGTTTAAACTTTAACTGCTTGAGAAAACAATTTTATTCATTTTTCTGGGAATTGCTTTGAGTTTACATGTGTTGTAAATAAAAAAATCATAAATGTAGACTCAATTCAATTGAAATTGTGCGAAAGCATGAACCAGACACATGGAAGTTCATCGTACTCAAAGGTTACCATGATATAATTTAAGAAATTGCTCAGTGCATAATATCATAACAATTGACATCCTCTTATTTCAGATAGCAAAAAAAGAAACTAGACGATCAATTTATGCTTGAATATACATGAAAACTGTTTATTTTATTTTATTGTATATATTTTAAAAATCTGTTTCTAAAACATGGACATTTCTATAATTTCATGTATTAGGTTTTCTAATTGTTAGAGTAATAAAAATAAGAAATTGGGGCATCAAGCTGTTCAGTGGTTCTACGTCTTTCCCTTTTCTCTGTCCCCTTCTTCCTGTTGATCCACTTGTGAGTAACAGACCCAAATTAAATAAACAGGCTTTCCTCACATCAGGCAGTAAACAAAAGAGAGATGCTGCTGCTGAGTGTGGCCCAGGCCCGTTGACTATCCAGACTACAATCCCCTGGATGTGGCAGTTTGGTACCCAGAAGCCTCTTTCTCCCCCACGACCCGCAGTCCTGACCTTGCCTGGTGGCGGGGAGCGGTTGGGGGGCATTACCAATTAAAGTGGCGCTTTGTGATAAGGCCATTTCTTTTCCTTCAGCATCCCTTTAATGTCATCCCTGAAATATGAAGTCATTAAGCGATATTAAAACAGTGCTGACAAACTAATTAACAGAAGACATTATACGGGATGGGCTCGATTAATCCGCTTTAATTGCTCTTTTAAATGGGGGCTCCAATTAAAATTAATAAAGATTTACTGGTGATCACTCCAAACTACACTAAGAAGTGGTTGTCTGAAGGGCAGGCTAAAGTCAGCGGCCTCCATTCTCAAGTTACACACCCTCTTTGCTCCCGGCGCCCTCCCAGTTGCAAAAAAAGGAGCAAATCCATGAGCAATGAGATTAAAGAGAGGGGCCGTCCCAGTGCACCCAATCCCACAGCTGGCATTGTCTCTGGCTCAGTCGGGTTTGATCCCGCCTTTGTTTTGTCGGGACCCTGATAATAGGACACCAGCTCATTTAAAATCTATAAATACGACACCAAACACAATTACTGTAGATGTTTATCAATCAATTTATATATATAAAATTAGCTGCAGAAATCCCCTAAAAACAAGTGTGCAAACCTCAGACAATGATGCTGAGGTGTGCACTACAGTAAAGATTCACTAGATGATGCTGTTACTCTTCAGTGAATACGACCCTGCCTTCACTTCTTGAAACAATGAAAACTATCACCAAATTTTATATTGTTACATTTTAAAAAGGTCATACAAGTAAAAAAATAAATAAATAAAAATAAAGTCTGTCTACCTAAACTGTTTTTCTTTTAATTTAGTCCCTTTGCATTTTACTTTCAATTTCATCTTCATTACAAAGGATGTTCTGATTTATCGGAGAACCTCTTGCACAGAACATAATTTCATATCGCGCTGGAGGCGGTCAAACAACTGAAGGCAGCGTTATTCGTTTTCTTTCATTATATCAGAGGTGACCAAGTTCCTGTTCAGAAAATGTCACACAACAAATTAATTCAAGCAAAGCACTTTGTTTCAATCAGTCATTTTTAATTGGGTTGGAGAATGCAAATCAATTTGCAGAAGAAGACTGATGTAATTGAAAAGAAATGTCTATTAAAAGATTAGTGAGGCTTACTTGTCTCCAGTCTTTGTCATCAGCTGGTCCAAACAATGTTTTAATTTCCTTAATGTTACCATTTCTCATGTAATTGGTGCTCGGGTGCCCAACAGTTTTTTTTAATTAAATGTTTGGGTTATGCTTCGAGATGAAACAGTAGACTTTAGTAGGAATACTCTATGCTGTGAAAGTGTTGAAGTTCTACTTCGTATTAAATGTCTAGACTTTCTGTGTTTGTCTAGGAGTTTCCATTATCTGTTTTCGGGGCCAAAGTTAAATTGGGCCCTGAGCAGATTTTGATTTAAGAACCTTCTTGAAGAGAAAAACCTCAGGACCGCCCACATTATTTGTTTTCTCATTGTGCATCTTTTCTTTCACATTTTGTCACCTAACAACCACAAACCTCTAGTGGAAAGAAAATGACGCATGATCTTCAACGTTTCTTACAAGTCAAGGTTTAGAAAGTGTGGTGTGAATTTGTACCCCCCATGCTCAGTGGAATCACTCTTAACTACAGTTACAACTCTAAGTACTTCGGGGTAGGTCTGACATCTTTGCACGTTTAAAGACAAAAATTCTTGCCCATTGCTAATTGCAATTGCAAAAATACATGAAGCTGATGTAATCTGAGCCATTTAATCAGAGCTCTGGCTTTAGTTTTAGGGTCATTATCCTGCTATAAGTTGAACCTCCACAAAAAAACATTCTTTTCTTGAGCATTGTCTTGTCTGACCATTTTTCATCCTGACAGTATGGTTGTGATTTAGATGGGATTGCCAGTGTAGTTTGTTTCTCACAAAAACCTTCTTATTTGTTTGGGAAACTTTAAACTTGAGTTCAATTGAGTTTACATTCACAACTGATTCATTTTGATCGTCTTCCAAGAAGGTCATATTAAAAGATTGAATAAACCATAGTTACATTCTAACCTGAGCTGCAGATCTATTTACTTATTACCTGCTTTGACCTTCAAAACTGTCTCCCTGACCTGTGGTCTTAATGATGCTGTTTGTTCAATTATTGGTCACTGACTCTATAGGTACTCTGAAGGCAGATAGTTTCACTTTTACTTACTGATAAAAGAGTCAAGGGAGTTGATGACAGATATACACAGAACCTTTTACTGTTTTTATTTGTGAAAGAATTGAAAACCTTGTATCAGCTCCTTCTCAATTCACAATTGTCTACTTTATGATGATCTCAAAAAATACATTACAGTATGCGGGGGTATTTGTTAAGTAACGAAATTTAAAATAAAAAATAAAAGCAGAATTATTTTTCTCACTAATAAAATTTGTGACAAGCCTGTTAATGTTTTAAGCCATAAGTATTTTTTCATATTTTCTTATGGTTCTTCATGGGAACCAAACAAAGCTATCAAATAATGGCTGTGCCTCCGGTACAAAAGTTTTTACGTTGTCCAAGCGATGTGATGTAGAAAGATATAAAGTCTTTTTTTAAATCAGAGAATATGAAGGGAACCTGTTCTGCCTCTCTGCTTAACTTTAGTGTGTGTTTGAAACAAGCCGGAGCCTGGAAGAAAGAGCCATCCGTGCATCTGGAATTCTGCTTCGGTTGCAAAAACTGCAATATGAGGTCACCTCGGGCATTAGTCATGAGGAGGGAATGCATTGTGGCTGTTTTTAAGACATGGCAGTTGTCCACATCCGCAGCGGCCACACAATGAATGCTGGCCTTAGAAAGTTGACTTGAATTGGCTCGGGTGAACAATGTGGATGGCATAGTTCGGGGAATGTTGAACAGCTGGCTGTAGGACGTGGATTAGAGGCACCTTAGGGGAATGGTAGCGGCACTGATGACGCCTTTTCAGCTGGAAATAAAATATTAACTTGCCTTAAATCTAAATATCTGGATATTTTTTTGAAAAACAAATCCATTGCTTGTTCATGTCTATAATTTCGTACATTTTAATGTCAGTAAAATGCATGTTTTTGATTAATGCTTGTTCTTTACAAGACAAGTTTACCTTCACCCACAATTTGCATTCAGTCAGTATAGCACTAAACAGAGGCGCTAATAATGCACAGACAGAACATTAATAAATTATGCAAATGAAAAACAGCGCTTCATGTTTCTTTACACATGGTATAAAGCTTGAATAATAATCTTGAATAAGATTGAACCCAAATTATTGTCCATATTGATTGGGGACAGACTAAATGATGAATGCTCGCATCTTTGCATGTTTTTTACAGAGCTACAAGACACAAACTGTCAAAACAACAAAAGCAAAAATGATCTATTGTGTTTTCTAATTTTAACAAAGCAGAGCACAATATTTTCACATTAGGAAACCATTGTTTTCAAAATCATTTTCATCTATATTTAACCTCACCAAATTACACTACAAGAAATGAACTAATACTGCCAAATGACAAATCACAAACTTTTTCCCATCTGTACAATTTGCCAAAACACAAATCTATAAGTAGGAAGATGTCTTGAACTCCTCTGGGATTTCGCTGTCCAACTTACAGATAACCTTGTAAATGGCCTTTTTCCACGAGGAGTCTGAATCTTTGGCAGCAGAGATGGCATTGTAAAACTCGTGCAGGGTGATTTCCGCGACCTCCAGGAACCTGTCGGGAACCTGGAAAACAGGATGGTGCGGGTTAAAAATAACGTGTGGTGTCGAGGGTGAAGAAGCTTTTATTGTAAGCTGTTTTACCAAATGGTCTCATATGTGCTTCTTTTAAATATGAGAGATGAGCACCTGTAGAGCATATCTCAAAACACTCCTGCTGATGAAAGGGAGTTTTCTCTTTGTTCTCTGGACAGATGCTATAAATGAAACCTAGAAATCATTCACATTTAATTGGAACTCTCCTTCATTATAAAGCATTTAAACCACACCAAGGCATAGGAGTTCATTCTAAGCTTCGAGAGAAAACACATACATATGTCGATATCAGAAAAATTTCTAATCTTTATACTCTGACACCCCTAAATAAAACAAGGAAGACATACTGCTAAATGATAGACAACAAAGAAGATCAAAATGCAAGTGTGACCCTAGGAGAGCTGCAGATGACAAATTAATAATTGTAGACTCCACAAATAAGGTCTTAATGGAAGAGAAGAATAAGAAGTCCCTTTGGAGGTGCGGCGTAAGCTATGTAGGGGACACAGCGAACAGGTAAGAGAAACAGTTCTGATTACAAGAAAGTAAAACTGAACTATTTAGTTAAGATGAAAACACATTTCTCATGGCGACACACTTTGGTTACAGATTCTTCTCTTCAGCAAAGACATGGTAGCTGGGTGGAGCTAAATACTGGTGTTTCTCTTAAAGAAGAAAACCCAAAAGAAGCGGCAAAAGACTTCAGAGGAGGTAAGAGGTTCCCTTTCCAAATGAAAATGATCCTAAACATACAGCGATTATATTTTGGTTCAGAATAGATCAATAGATAAATTGAAGTGAGAACAAGCATTCAAACTTGGTTTGATTGTGTTTAATTTTGTATTGTTTCTATACCTTGTGCATATATGATTGTTTATTTTTATAGACAATCATCTCCATCCAATATGATAGAGCTTAAGCTATATTGCACACAAAAAAGTAAAAGAAAAAAGAAAAACCTGCAACCTCTAGCTTTACCAGGATGCTAAAGAGTCAACGTGTCTCCACAAAGTTTTCATGCAGTGGGACTACATATATCGGCAAGAAAAACTTTTACTTTTCTTTTATTGTAAAAACAATTAAAACAAACCAACAAATATATACAGAAAATTTGACAAATGTGAGAAAGATTTGGGTGTATTTATCTTGCTCAAGGCTTCAATGGTTTACACTGGGGTATGATTACTACTACCACGGCAAAATCCATAAAACTGCATCAAGGAAGGAAGTTCAGATGCAAAGGATGATTGGAGAGAACCTCAACGCTTGTTCCCCATCCGCTTGTCAGTTCGGACAACATTTGTTTGCATAAGTTATTTTTCTTTCCCCTCATCACCCTGACACAAAAGCATCCCTGGGAAAGGAATGTCTTGGTCCCAAGGTAAAGAAAACGGTCCCATCCCTTTCCCACCACACAGCCTTCTCCCTCGGAATCCACAGCGTCTTTCTCAGCATTCCGCATCAGTAGCAATCTCTGCCCCGCTCAGGCGTGCGGGCCCTCTAATCCTGAGTTGTTTTAGCAGGATTTTGTGGCTTCCTCTTCCCACAGTTTCATAAAGCGTAACTCTGGAGTTTAGATAATGCTAATAAGAGCTGGCCAGCCACAGGTGATGTGTGACACAAATAGCTCAGAAACACAGTCAAACATGTTCACGGACTACATGATATTTACACCCCTTCAAACATTACACAAAAAAAACAACTTTAAATGTTTAGGAAAGGGATAAATATGTTTTAATATTCTCAACAAATAACCAGATAAGTTCTAACTGGACATGTGTCATAAACTTCTCTATCCCTCCAAACGACCTGTTTGAGCGATCGTGGCAGCGTTGATGCACATCCCTGTAATATTGTCTGGATTTCCGTCAACAAGGTGAAAGATCCTTGTGTATGTATTCCAAAGGGATATTACTGTGATGTATTGGGGAAATATTGCTAAACCAGTTAGGATGGAAGATCAATATCTAACTAAGATCTTATTAACCGCCTATATGGTTCATCTTTGCATTATGGTAATCAGTGCTTTTGTAACATAAATGGTCAAAGAACAGGACATGTCTATTGATATTGGTAAATTTCTTACGATCAAGAAATGCATAAAATGTTAAATCCTGCTTTGTGAATTATGCTCAAAAGTATTTTGTTTATTAGAGATTTCTAAGATATGTGGCGTGCATTTATATTTACCTACCATTAATCTAATACTGCTTAAAATTCATTGCAACCAATTGCCTTAAGGATTTAGATATTTAGCTCTGGGGGTCTACAGCTCACAAAGGGGAGCTATTAGTTATTTCAGCTACTATCTAAGCTTAAAGGAGGGTCATTGAAAGAGAAGAACCAAATGTTTAGTAAGATGTTGTGCTTATCAGAAAAAAACTACATTGTGCTCTTTAAGATGGATATGAAATGCAAGAAGTGGAGGAAAACTAACCCTCCGCATCACTCTCATCCCCACAATGACATACGACGATGGAGAATCATACTATCAGGATGTTTTTCTTCATCGGGGACTGAGAAAAGAGTTGATGGGACCTTATGGAGTCTTCAAAAGACTTGTGACTAACCATATACCCAGAGCTACTATAGAATAGTTTCAATTAATGTATGTTCATGACCTATTCAAGAATCTAAGAATCTGTAGCAAGGTAAAAATGTTGATAGATGCTATGCTTGCAGTTAAACTGGGCCTGAGCAGTCTCTTTATTTGTAAAGCTGCTAAACAAAAACTGTAGAACTTTCCTTGAAGCCTTGCAAATTTCCTTGCAATGAAAGGGGGATATTCAAAAAATATTCTTTGGGTAAAATATTTATTCATGCAACAAACTTCTGAGTTTTTTCTTTTTTAAAAGCTAGACATCATGTAGAATTTTCCAAACCATTTCATAGTTATGCATTTTTTTGTGATGCTCTTTGAACCAGGTCTATATATTTAGTCATGGTGGTTGCTTCTTTGTCCGACCATTTTTGGTACTTTAAACTTGAATTGGGGGCGGGAATAAAGGGACGAATGAGACAAACAACCTTGCTCACATAAAGCTAGTGTAAAATTGTAAAAAAGACAGAGAAGTAGCAGAAAAAAATCAAAGGCCCCCAACCACGATTTTGCCTTAAAGCTATTCTCTAGAGGTCTTAACCACTATTTAATAATTTTTAAAAAAGGACAGTAAAACTTTTTTTTTGCTCATTCAACATAAGTAACCACAATATAACTGTCGGATGATGGCTGAGTGACACCTACGTGAAAATCGTTGGCTTTGTTGTAGTGCATGTTCAGCACCCGGAAGAGCTCAGAGTCCCTGCTGATGGTAATGTCCTTGACATCTCGGACACCTTCAGCTATAGCCTGGCGCGCAAACTTCTCCATCTGGATGTAGTAGAACTCCCTGAAGTTGCTGAACCACTTGATCAGCTGGGAGGTGATGCAGCGATTGAACTGGAGAATAAAGAAACAAAAAGGGTTTTACTGTTTGTTTTTTTTGTTTGTTTGTTTTGTTTTGTTGCAGGAAACAAATTTGTTTGACCTCCCTGCAACAGAAAGTCTTGTAATAACGACATTTTGTCCGGTTGGATTAAAATGTAAAGCTGCAAAATAAAATCCATCTCAATATTTGAATAAAACATGGAAAAGGTTTCGTAGTTATTTACAGCCGTCTTTAACAGGTTTCCACGGTAGTCAAACACCATCGTGCCACCAAATCGTCGGTCTGGGAGCGACATTAATTGCTCTGATCTTTTCTCACCAATGAATGAAACAACATCTGTCAGGGTTGTGTTTTTACACTCAGTCTTGACATTAGTCTTGTTATCGTATCACGTCATCCAGAAAGACAAGGGGGGAAAAAAATGCCTAAGGGCTGGGCAGGCATCAAAGACGCTTCTTCTCTCTGGTGTGGCAGATGAGAAACCAGCGGCACATAAGGACAGAAGGAAGCTTCCCTCTCAATGAGTCGGCTGATAGGATGGAATCAGACACTGGGATTATGTGCCCTTTTGTCCAGTGCCACTTCCCACCACTGGATTGTAAGCAAGGAGGAGACGTTCGCAGCACTGCAGCGACAGCAGCAACAGCAGCATCGCCCCCTTCTGACCTGAGGGTCAATGCAGATCCCAGAGATGAGATAAAACTGGGAATGGAAAGGATGAATGGAAGATGTTGGAAGGAAATTGAAAGCAGGTAAAATTAGGAAAATAAACGTGCACTGAGACAGAAAACTAAAAGAGAAGTATCTACAGGGTCTAAACCGCCCCCAAAACAAACAAAAAAAACACAGGATGTTGTGTTTAGAATCAGTTCACTGCCTCATCGCATCGGCAAAAGTATCTAATACCCACTATGTGTTGACACTCAATAGCAATGCCTTGCCTAGGGAGTCCTTTGTCAATTCATTTGCTGACTGGAGAGGCTTTTTTTCCAAGAGAGAATGACCCTGTATCTCCCTCTGCCCCCAGGACAAACTAGCAGCTCAGCTGCTTTGTTATTTAAACCCTCTGCGCTTTTTGTCTCTCTCCTCCGACACGCTGCTGATTATTTCTATCCCAAACACATGCTGACAGGTAGACACGAAGGTTAAAGAGCACATCAAACAAGTTTGTACATCTTTGTTTTTTTTTTGTTTTTTCACTTGTAAGCATTTTACCTTTACATCAGGGAAGAAGGTTTTCAGTATGTTGGAGCTTGGGTAGCGGGTGTAGAAGAACATCAGCTTTGCCTTCTTCAGGTGACTCGGAGTGAGGCCTTCCTGGATGTTAGAGTTGGGGTTAAGGAAAACCGTCAATTAAAGCCAACAACAAGACTCGCCGCAAAGTGATAGTGGACAAGAGGATTGTGTTCCCTCCGTCGTGAGGCCTAATCAAATTTCGCTAAAGAACAGCTCGGCATTAACTTGGAAGTTAATAATGACCCTAACTTGAGGTTATTGGCAAAACAGAAGTACAAATTAGATTAGGGATTTTTAATTAGAGAGCCAAGCACTTCATGCCTGGGAGTTACGACAGCTTGTTTTCAAATGTTTTGAAAGGAGACACTGATTGTCGGATATAGGTGGCCCCCACCATCCCAACTGGAGGGGGGGGATTTAAAAACTGCATATGTTGCTATTTTTTCAAATATTATATATTTTGACATGTTACGAAAACAAACTTTAGTGTATTTTATTTTTGTACAGTTTCATTAACATGATTGTTTGATTAAAAAAAAGGCTAATTATGAAGCGTAAACAAAAAAATAAAGATGCTTTTTAATATTTTAACAACTATGCAAAAAACAGAGTGCATTGGTACCCAAACAATTAATTAATCTAAATTAATCAAATTTTATTTTAGTGTAAATTTAGCTGTTCTGTTAAGGCTTCACAGTAAAGTTGATTTTTTTTTTTTACAGAACATTTCTGACCAAACAGCATCATAAAGATAAATAAGGACTGAACGACTAAAACAATACAAAAAACCTTTAGCATCTGACAGTGTTTTCTGTTCAATAGAATAATTTAGAAAATGCTTTCACTCAAACCTACCAAGATATGGCAGAACACCTCAACTGACTGGATGGATGAGGAGAGAACAAATCAGAGTAGAAGCTAAGAAGCCTATGTTAGCTCTGGAGAAGCAGCTGAATTGCACACAACAGGCCGAAGAATATGTTAACAGGACACCTTTTACTTTTAATTTAACAAATCTTGCCTTTTTGGAAAAGTGGCAAGAAGACGCGTTATTAATGACAATAAGCTAAAGATTTTACAGATGTGTAGGACATATGGTAACGGCAACCATGTGGACAGCATTCTGGTCAGATGAGAGCAAACTAAACTGGCCTAGTATGGAGAAACATTAACAGCATCCTCTCAGAACACACAGTTCCCACAGTGTAACATGGTTATGGCGGAATCAAGCAGGGAACCTCGTCAAAGTTAAGAGAAACATAGACGTACAAGAGAAAAAACAGTGCAATACTGGAAGGAACCTTGTTAGAGGCAACAACAGACTTAAGGCTGGAGGGGAGTTTCACCTGAGCTAGCTTGGCTATAACCCTAAAGATACAGCCAAAGCTACAAAGAATCGATTTAGATCAGAGGATATTTGTGTGTTAAAATGGTCCAGTCAAAGTCTAGATCCTAATTTAAAATTTTGTCTGTTGCAAAACTTGAAAATTGCAGATGCTCACCATCCAATGAGTCTGAGCCAGAACTATTTTCTTAATTTCATCTCAACAAAATACTTAGAACTTTGTGCATTATCAACAAGTTTAAGGGGTATGTGTACCTTTTCAAGGCACTATATATTTATAGTCCCTTATTTCCTTGTCGTATGTATTCAAGGTAGCCATGTGTGGTTTATCTGTACTGCACTTGTCTTTCAAAATCGTTTTTTAAGAGATGTCAAAGGGTAAAACAGTCTGGAGTAAAACAGCACTGTCCCTCTGCAATCTACACACTGCTGCACACTGCAGACAATTACCTGCTTTCTTCACTTACCAAAAATAAAATATAGTAAAAATTATATACATATTTAAAAGAACAGTGCCAGACATCAGTCTTCTTGAGGCTACTAAGTATGTGCTAAGAGTGTTGCAGGCCGGCTCCATTGACAGATTTTCCCTGATTAAATTGACTAAAAACTGCTTGTATGATTTGTCTTTCTGTTTCACAAAGATTTAAAAAGGGAGATACAAGAGATACAATTTAGATACAAGCAGTAGGAAGATTCTTTTTTTTAATTTCAGTTAAGTTTTGATTAATTTTAACAAAGAATTTTGACTTTTTTTCCATTATGCTTTTCCAACACTTGTTTTCATTATTATGACATGTTTCAATGTAATTGATCATTTAAATACTTGTCAGAATGCAAAAAAACCTTTTGCAATTCTAACACAAGTCCTCCTCCTGGAGCAGTAAAGTTGCTTCTGACTGTTTCCTATGTAGTTCTCTGCCTTTAGGTCATAATATGTTCTTATCGGGTCGCAGCACCTCACATTTATAAGGGAACCCTGCCTTTGAAATAAGGAAGTATGGATGAAAGATTTATGTGGCATTGTTCAAAGAGGAGCAGAGCTCTTTGCACTGTAAAGATAAAGTGAATCCTAAGAGGCACCACACAATATACCTCTCTAAATCCTTGCAACACCACCATAGACCAAACTCATCACCTCAGGGATTATATTGATGAAAATTTACTAGATAATAAAGAAAACTTAAGAAATGTGTTTTTTTCAAGGATGCCGGAATTAATGTTAATGGCCAAGCATGTAACAAAGCACAAACAAACAATGTTCTTCTCAACAAAACAACATCTCTGTGCTATCTTCTTTTAAATTTCCATCAAATGTATTCAACAACAAATGCTCAAGACAAGAGCTCAAGTGTTATGATTGGGAGGCACTTGCCGTTTCCACCAGCACTCACATGTGACCTTTTAGATGCACCCTTATCACTCTGATGATGGAGAAATAGATCCTGCACCTTTTCAAGTCTGAGGGGGGGAGAAAAAAAACCCTGATGCTTCCTGAAACAGAGACCGAAGCTTTCTCTGCCTTTGAAAAATTGGCTTTTGTTCCCGGCAATTCTTATCAAAGCCTTGTATTCCTTTTTATTTGTCTTTCTCTAGACTTAAAGTCATTACTCTGCTCAGATTAAAGAAGATGCTGTAATTTTCTGTGGGGTTAGCGAGATCAAAGGGAGCATTCTCCTTGAAGTTTGTTGCTGGAACTGCCCACGTTGAAGTGAACCTCGTCCAGCAATTGTTCAAATGGATGCACTAAAAGAATAGAGAGCATGGTCTACATAAAGGGAAAATATTGTGCATATGGAATCTTCAAATGCATGTTCTGCTAAGCGAACAGGTGGCGTAGAGCTTTTTATTGCAATGTGAAGCCATATCAAATAAATATGTAGACAAACATCCATACACTTTGAGAAGGTAATAATAAAATCTAGCTTTGTATTTGTAGCTGCAATAATTTAAGTAAAAACCCAAACATGTGACAATAATTGTAGTAGTTGCTGAATTTATGAAACGGAAAGGAGATTCTTGCAAAAAAAATGTTTTACCCCTTAAAATGTTTCACATTTGGTCATATATAAAAAAAAGAGGGTAGTTTAAAGGTGATTTTCCAATATCTTTAAGAAATACTGTATAAAAAAGCTCCCTGATTCCCCAAACTAAAAGTAAATCACCTACTATAATTACATCTTAGTATACTGCTCTGTGATGAGCTCAGACGTTGGTCTGGAAACAAATATCTTTCTGATAACCAAGGAATAAGGAAGGCAAGTTGAGGAGAAAGTTGTACGGAACTTCAAAGCAGAATTGGGTTATAAAACAAGCAGAGCGCTGATCAGAGAAGCAGAAAACAGCTACACGGGAACTCTATAGGAGCTGCGGGGATCCACAGCTCTGTCAAGGCAATCTGTTTTACAGGTCAACTATTAGTCAGTGTTTCTCTGAAATCCTCACTGAAACTTTATGGAATAGTGACACAGTAAAAAAATATTGTTAAAATTTCCCAGTAGGGAGTGCTCGACTAAAATTGAAACTTTAGTGGACAAGTGTAAAAATTGTATTGTTTTTGTGGTGATGGTTTTCTTTAACAGGAACGACTAAACTGGTAAGAAACAATAGAAAGGGGGAATGGAAATAAGTGCCAAGAAATGTTGAAAGAAAACCTTCTAGAGGCTACAAAATCCTAATAGTTGGATGGAGGTAAATTTACTACCCCAGAAATACAGCCAGAGCTACAATAGAATGGTTTAGATATTTATGTCTTAAAAAGGTCTAGTCAAAGTCCTGAGCTAAATCTAAATAGGAGTATCTGGCAAGACTTATATTTTACAGAGCGTGAACTATTCTAAAAATACGAAAATGTATAAATTTCAGTCTGAAGAACTTCAAATTAGTGGTTCCAGCAAATACTCATTTTCGAGTGTGAATGCACACAACTGTGTTTAGTTGTTGTTTTTTCTAAACACTGATTTTGATTATGTATAATATACAAAGTCCCCTATAATATTTTTAAGACCATGTTTTTGATTTGAAAATTTTTTAAATTGTTAAGGGGCATGAATACATTCGCAAGGAACTGTAAATCAAGAAATGTACTGTAAAGCTGTTCTAGTTCAGCCTTCTGAAAGCAAAAGGATATGGTGAGAGACATGTAGGGGTTTCGTTCAACCAGGCTCTGCAGATCGCCGCTCTCCATCTTAACGTGTGGCAGACACAGACCGTCGACTGCCACCGCCCCCATGGAAGTGGGGCGATGGTGGTGGCTGAAGTGGCTGGATGTCACCTTGGATCTCATGGCGTCCCAGGACAGGTCCACCGAGTCCGGGGAGTCCCTGTCCATCGAGGGGGGCATGCAGGGGAGCACGCCGAAGCTGGATTGGGGCCCATACTTAAGAAGGTGCTCCAGAATGTGGCTTTCATGGAGAGGTGGGGTGTAGCTGAACTGGAAAGGCGTTTGATGCACGGGGTAAGGCCTTTTCACTGTTGGAGTGACCGAGCTCACTTGAGCCACTGGGGTCTTACGAACAACCAGTGAGAGTGCTTCTGTCTGGTCCTGTGAGGTTTGAGCCTCCGAGCTTTCGCAGAACTCGGATGATCCGGGTTTTGATGCCGTCGCTTCGGTGTGGGTTTGATCAGGGGGCAAGCTCTTCCTGTCAGCACCCGTGCTGATCTGCATCTCTGGTGTGGAGCGCACGCGCCGCTGGGGGGACACGTCCACGTCGGTGGAGGACACCTTCTTAAAAACCCTGTCGACACAATCGTTGACAGCTCTGGTGAGCTCCCGTTTCAATGTTTCCTGTATGTTCTGACTTTCTCTTTGGTGTGACAGGAAATCAGCCGCTTTCATTCTGTCTTTACAATTTGACATTGCCGTGCTGTTGTTTGTCTCAAAATGCTCTTCAGGGTTTAAGTAGCATGCGTGTGCGCTTTCTCCCAGGATATCATGCTCAGAGTCGACTCCTGCTACATCCCTGGCCTCGTACTCTGGGTCGTCTAGGCTGTAAACCTGAAGAAACTTTTCCTGGAGTTGACGCAGAAGCCTTTGCATGCTGTGCAGCTGCTCCTTCAACTTGTGGCACTCCTCTTTCTTGGTGCTGCCGTTCTCGTTGCTGCTACCGCTGCCAGGCTTTCTGTTCATCTGCCATCCTGCAGTACTGTGCTCCTGATGCTGAGGCAACCTTTGCTTACGTTTGTTCTCCCTGCATGATTCTCTGGCCTCCCTCGTTTCTCGGGCATCTGTGTCGGACCTCTCCCCATCACAGTGCTGCCTGCTGTTGGGAGAGCCTGCCATGACCCTAATAATGTTCTCTACTCTGGCCCTCTTGGCTTGCAGGTGATCAGACAAGGGAATGTCTCCTTCCGGGCTGGCCCCAGTGGAGATGCAATCACTCGGGGACGCTGCCTCCACCGTGCTGTCCTTCGAGGAGACGCTGCTGTGGTCCTCCTGGCCAGAGTTGGCGGCAGCCACAGAACTCGAGAGGTAAAACCTGTTCTCATCCATTGCCTTTTTGTTGTGAGTCGTCATGCGATGAGAGATTGCTAATCCATTTGGATAGGAGGCCAGCGAGTCTTTGTACAGGTTTCTACAGAAGCATGGCAAAATTACCTCAGGTTTGTCGTCGTCATGGCAGACTTCACTTGAGGTGTGCATGTTCTGATCAGGAAGACTGAGGTTCATGTTCGCAGCTGATCGTCAAACTGCACGTGCCAAAAAAAAAATAGAATCTGGAAGACACAAATTGTAAGAGGAGCATAATCAAATAAAAGGGTTGTTTTAAGACGATACACAAAGAGTTGTATTCCTTTTTAAATCCTGTATTTGTCAGGTATATATAATTTCATCATACTTTGAAAAAAGAAAATTTTCTAATTTAACTACAAAATTATCAACAGTGACTTAATAAAAATGTAAATACATTGTATTTTTGTACGGTGAAGGCAATCCAAAATAATTTACAAAAATGTTTTAATATATTCAGTTCATCAAAGAAAAATATTACATTTATAAACCAATGTCATGAATAAAGGAGTATTTTATCTGTTTCATTCTCTGTTTATAATAACGGTTAACACAAACAAATAAAGGGAGGGTAAATTTCAGCTCAGTAGAGCCGTGGAGAAAACATTCGACACAGAAGCAGGCAAGCAGCATCTAAATTAATAAGTATAACAATTTATGTTTTACTACAAATGTGTTTATTAGAAAGAAAAATCCAGAACATTATCTTTTAAAGAAAGTTCAACTTTTTTTAATCACAGCAGGCAGAAAAGTTCTTACTAATAATAATAAAAATAAAAATAAACTTTCACAAGAATAAATTGAATTACATGTAATTTTCAGCCGATTCTCTTTAAAGATACAGTTTATTGAATTGATTGTCTCAAAAGGAAAAACTCAACAATATAATATATTTAGAATTTTAGAGATCCCACATTGTTTGGACTAAAAACTGTTAACAACATATAAGATTTGAAAGTGCCTATATAAGATTGACATAGTAAAATTGTTAGTGTTACTGGCCTTCATCTTATTATTATTAATATTTTAGTATTACGTTTAGTAGTAGTAGTCAAAGCAAAACCTATTCTGACATTCTAGTTTAAATTTAGCTGTAGTAAAAGTATTACTATTTTGCTAACAGCAAATTTCAGTTCAAGTGCATTATAACATTAATACATGCAAACTGGAAATTAAATTAGCAAATTAAAATAGAGACTGATGGAATGATTGCAATTAAGAGTGTCTGCACTTACATTTGTTAAGTGAAAAAAAGTTAATAAATACCTCATTAATGCATTAAAAAAATGTAAATACCAGACAACAGTAACTTTAAAAAAAAAATACGGAAGTCACAAGAAGAGAAGAGAGTTTGCATCCTTATCCGCGTGTGCAGCCTCACCAGCTTACCTGTTGCGTGCAGCCGAGCTGATGGCCTGCGCTGACTGAGAGTTGGCTGCAGGGAGAGCCGCGGAGGCGACGCTTCAAAGCCGGGGCGTGGCCACGCAGACAGGGAAGAACACGCAAAACTTTCACCTGCTGATGTTTCACTGAGGAGCATCACGGACGCTGGCCTCTAGTCAACAACTTGAGGAAATGCGTTAGTTTGAACGAAACTTGTGCAAACAAAAAACAGCCTGAACATTTGAATTGGAGGAGACTGAAGTCTAGTCATGGGGGGGGTGGGAATGAATAAAGCAAAATTTAAATATACAAGTTGCGTATTTAGAGTTTATGCATGGGAAAAAAATTAAGGTTCAAATAAAAGTTGGAAGACCTTATTAATGCAATACAATCATTGCAAAAAAGTATTTAAAAAGTTCAAAATATCTCATAAAAACAATAATATAAACAATATTCCTCTTTGATTCAACCAATCTATTTTGCCCAAAATAATATTAGCATCCAGAAAAATGCTGTTTTTGTTTCTTTTGTGGTTATATGTAATATATATATTTACATTGTATTAAAAGTCAGTGCTCTCTCTCTCTTTCTCTCTCTCTCTCTCTCTCTCTCTCTCTCTCTCTCTCTCTCTCTCTCTCTCTCTCTCTCTCTCTCTCTCTCTCTCTCTCTCTCTCTCTCTCCCTCTCTCTCTCTCTCTGCGCTTCACCTTCCTCACATCATACAGACACAACATGTCAGTAACCGGCAAATTACTCATAGATATGTCCGATGTTGAATTGTGATTGGCTGGTGATCAATCTGATGAATAAAATTAATCAAATAAGAAAGTAGGCTACCAGTTTGGGCATATCATATGAACAATCTTATTGTTTTTGATGTACACCAGACAGAAGTGTGTGGCTATTTTGATAATATTAGGAGGTAGGAGGTTGACTAATTACAACCTAATTTTTGCACAACAGACTACATGTAAAATACCATCAACAAGCAATTTACTATATATTTTTAAGTCAGGTCATTCAAAGAAGACTTCCCTTATCAGCTGAGATATTTGGATATGGATGTTTAGTAGTGACACACTGTATTGGCTGTATTATGCTGTTGTGTGACAAGAAATCTGTAAAGAGATTATGCAAAGACAGATGGAAGACAACGGGGTGCAACACTGGAAAAAACAACAACAAAAAAACACTTCCAAACACTTAAGACTCGGATGTTAGTTCACGTTTTACTAGAACATGGACCCACCACGTACCAGAGTGTCCAGAACCAGGCTTCAAGATTTGCTACCGCAGCTTTTACATGTACAATTTTTCCAATATGGTTCCGTGACGGGCTTTACTTTAGAAGAGCTGAGTAAAATGCTGATGTGGGAATTCAGGAATTTGAAACAGTAGTATTTCTAGAATGGGTGCGTCCAAAAGTTGGAAGATGGTAGCTACAGTATCAAGAAATTAACATTGCCAACTCGTGGCCTGAAAATACAGCCTATCATCTGCTACAATGGTCCGTTAAACGTCCATACACAATCCAAGTCTAGAAAATTGATGTTCAGAAATGGCAACCAGACTGACTGGAAGCTTTTCACACTTCAAAAACAAAAAATAAATAAATAAAAAATAGCCCCAAAAGACTCCTTATGTCTTCCTTACAGATAAGCAATACTGTATGTTATTATATCCAGTAAAACCTCAATAAACTTATTTTTAATGTGTAGGAGCAATGTAGAAAAAAAAAAAAAAAAAAAAAAAAAAAAAAAA
>JAVLVB010000602.1:925474-1020747 GCA_032876305.1 Orestias chungarensis
AAAAAAAAAAAAAAGTATCCGCTTAGCTTTAGCCTGCTACCGTTAGCATTAGCTTGCCGCAGCTTTAGGCCTCGGCTAGGCCAGAACACTGCAAGCCAAGGGCAGGGTGACACTTGTCACCACTAATCAGTGTGGACAACACCCATTAATATGTGGATATCAGCACAGCACATGTTTGACTTGAATATTTCATGTTCGTGTTAAGTTGTTCAATTGTATTCTCACATCTTTTCTGGAACGTACTAGCTAAACACAGTTAAAATAAAAACAAAGTAGCCTTATGTTGGCTAACTGCGTTTAGCTGTCATTAGGCTGAGGTCATGTTGTGAACGTGAGAAAAACAGTAAGACGAACCTTTTTTAAACTTTAGGACATTTTTAAAAGTCATATCAGTCGGACCATATTTAATCATGCTCATATCCGGCTTATTCATAATTTAGGACTGATACTTATTCAAACATTAGTTCAAACTTAGGTGCTCTTTTGCAGTTCACTGTTAAAGGTCTCTGCATTATACCAAAAATAAATAAATAAATATCGATAGTTTCAGAGGTCAAAGTTAACCTGCAAAAGTGACTTTAGACCCGCAGCCGCCTCATTTCTATCCTGAAGCTCCCAATGTTTGCATGTATGTTCTCTAGTTTTGATCAAAATTTTTATTTTAAAAGTTAAATTTGTTTTAACTGGACAGTTTCTTCTTTGCAGGGAAACAGCGTGTTAGCTCGTCGATCCCCTGCAGGTATGTTTTGTTGTTGAAACATTTGCTAACTACATGCAACTGAAAGTTGTTTACACACTTTTTTTCCTGTCTGTTTCAGTTCTATCAGCTGGCTATCCCATCTCTTTAAACAACAATGTGTAAGTACTTTCACTTAACAAACATAGGGATTTACTTTCAAAGTCATGAACAAGCTTGACTTGACAAATATACCTGGGAGTCGACCATATTTCATTCGGCAGTATTTGGCTCTGAGCGTAGATCGTAAATCTATTTTTATGTCAGGCTCACAAATAATCATGCAGAGATTGTTCTTAATTTTCAGACTAATGTAAAAGTTAGTATTTTAATTTGAAATGTAGAATTCGTCTACTATATTGCTTGTTTTTCTTTTTTACCAGACCATATAATCCCAGATCCAATGTTTTCCAAATCCAGTACTTCAGGACATCTGTAGTTTACAGTATGTACCACATTCGTCCGGCAGTATTAAACCCATTTGAATGTAAAATGCAATAACGTGTGTAAAGAAATATCTTCTTCTGTTGAACTTTTTTTTTTTTTTTTCACCCCAGGAGATGAAGTTGTCACAGTCAAGACTCCTGCATTTGCAGAGTCTGTCACAGAGGGAGATGTAAGGTGGGAGAAAGGTAACACTTGTGTTAACACTGTGTAATCTGTCGCTTAGAGGTCATCAGATACTAATGCAAAGTTATGTCTTCCTCAGCTGTTGGAGACACGGTCTCTGAGGATGAGGTGGTGTGCGAAATTGAAACGGACAAGGTACATTTCAAATAAATTAATTTGCTAAGGATTCTTTGTAATTTGAATTAATTTAGTGGTCTAAATCCGCACTGCACTTTATGACTTTTATTCTTGCAAACCTGAATGAAAATGTATTAGTATATTGTTATAATTTTTTGGGTGGTAACAATGAGCATTTATTGTAGCATTTATTGTATGCCACATAACATTAAAAATTATAAAGACAATAAAAATAGGAAATGTAGGTAAATGCTAAATCCAGCAAATTCCATGTAAGTATAGTTTAATATAAAAATCATCAGTAGTTGTCATGTATGCACATGAAAAGTGTTAAAATAAAAAAAATGTTGTGCTATTAAACCTTTTAATTGAAATGTAATGGTTACAATAAGATTTTAGTTTTATCTGCTGTATATCTTTTATTATCAATTAAAATGGGATGAAGTAAAATGTATTTGGTCAGCTGCATAAAGTCTGCATATTAACACAGTCAGGAAAGGCACAAAAATCTGTTAATTAATGGTTTGTAATAAGCTGTAAAATCTGAAATAAAGTGATAGATAAACTGAATTCAGAACTCAAAAAATATTTTTAAACTTTTCCTTTTCTTCTCTTCTTCTGAGTGTTTAGTAGAGGCTCATGTTTACAGCATCCAAATCCAACAATTACTGTTATGTTTTAGTTTTTTTCCTCCCAAGTGGTCAGAAATACTTTTTAATATTTATATAATAAATAAAGCTTGGAGCCATGTGCCCTTTACAAGTGTCTTCTCTCACAATGTTGGTGAGGAAAACGGCTGCAATACTTATTTTATAAAGTTTTAGAAATGGAAAATTAAAAAATTCTCAATAAAAATCTTTGTTTTTTTTTATTAACTGACAAACCACCTGGGACAATCTGGTGAAATCAGCCCTACGCTCAATCCCACTGGTGTATTTGTATGTTTTTTTTCAGAGTTTGTTTATAATATAGTATTTTTAATGTGCTTTCAGACATCAGTGCAGGTTCCCTCTCCTGCTGCTGGAGTGATAGAGGAGCTTTTGGTCCCAGATGGGGGGAAGGTTGAAGGAGGAACACCACTTTTCAAGCTTAAAAAAGGAGGTATGTTAGTCTTTACAAATGGACGTTTTATACAGTTTCTGGTTTTACAACAAGTTATAAATATTTCATTTAGGACATTAATACATCTTCAATTTTTATGCTGTCGTAGTTGTCTACTACGATTTAAATTTCTGCTGTGAAGCAGATTATTAGTATGTGAAATTAAATATATTACTTATATTATTTAGTACCAACGCCCTCTTTTATACAAGAACTTATATTTAATAATGTTAAGGTTTGTGAAAATTGCAATGTCTGACACATAGACAAGCAAAAATATATTACACGCACCTGTGAATTTTGGCTGAAGGCTTTGTTCTGCCAGGTGACTGACAGCAATATTTGGTGGAGGGGGGAGATAAAACATTAATGACTAAATGGGCTCTAGTCAAGCCAGAGCATTCTGGTATTTATTTAAGAACCAGCCCTTGTCTATCTGCCTTCTATAATTGTTATCAGCTTACTGTATAAGGAGAGTCATAGCAGAGTTGGAAAAACAACAACATAACCTTTTTAGCAATGAGATGTGTTAAAAAAATGTTTGTCCTCTAAAAATACAATATCCATAATCCGGATGTTTATCAGTCATTAAGGCAAACTCTTGAGATGGAAAAAAAATTTTTGTATTTCATGTTGTTTAGAGGTGGATTGTAAAAACATCTCTCAGCTGGACCAGTATGTGGTTCTATTGGGCTTAGTTAATAAAGTTAATAAAATTATTTTTTTTCTATATATTTTTTGTAATTCTTGCAGGATCTAACTGTAAACAATGATTTTAAAAGATTTTGCTTTTTAATTTCACTTAATGTTACTGAAACCTGCAGAAACTCTTATAGCAGCAGCAATGTTTTGCTTAAAATCCTGTCCTGTCTTTTTAAGCCGGGGCTCCAAAAGGTCCAGAAGCTCCAAAAGCTGAGGCTCCAGCTGCTGCTGCCTCTCCTCCACCTTCTGCTGCTCCGACTCCCCCTCCTCCCTCCACTGTGGGGCCCATTCCCACCACCATGCCCCCCGTGCCACCTGTGCCAGCACATGCTATGGACTCTAAACCAGGTTAGTTGCCATCAGACAGACGGTCTGTGTCATGTGAGAACTCCTTTGTCTGACATCTGTGTTCGTGTCCTCAAGCTTACAAGGTTGATCATTTTGCATCACGCGGCTGCATGTTTTAGCTCTACACGTCTTGAGATGCTGACTAGTTCATTGCTTTTCTGTCCTAAAGTTGCAGCCATCAAACCCACTGCCGCTCCAACTGCACCAGCAACCCATGCCGAAGGAGGTGTTAAAGCGGCAAGGACAGAGAGCAGAGTAAAGATCGTCATATTTTATTTCATATTAAATCTTTAATGTTGTCGATGCTTACATAAGAAAAAAAAAGTTTTCTGTAGCATTTCTTTCTCTTTGTAGGTTAAGATGAACCGCATGAGACTAAGAATTGCCCAGAGGTT
Organism: Orestias chungarensis; assembly: GCA_032876305.1. Lineage (NCBI taxonomy): Eukaryota > Metazoa > Chordata > Actinopteri > Cyprinodontiformes > Cyprinodontidae > Orestias > Orestias chungarensis. The sequence continues at coordinate 929,504 of JAVLVB010000602.1, forward strand.
GAAGGAAGCCCAAAGCACCTGTGCTATGTTGACTACGTTTAATGAGGTCGATATGAGGTAGGAAATTCTCAATAAGCAGACCTACATTAAACCCTCAAAGCTATTTTAGATTATATGTGAAATGCGCCCTGCCGCGTACCGAGTATTGATTCAAAAACGGCAAGTTCAGATTCTTTAAAGATGCACAACTCCCGGTTTCTCTGCATACCTACTGTAGTTCGCGTTTATTCAGACTTCCTGTTTAAGTGCAGTATGTGTGCGGCCGTGTTAAAAGGCACAACAACACTTCCCCAAATGGTTATAGATTGGAATCTGCCCAATAAGAAAGGCTTTGTGAAACCCAATATCCTCTTAAACACTAGAATGTAAATATTTGGACATAATTTCATCTAAAACGAAGATAAGAATTGTTAAAACTGGTTTTATTAATTTACAAGGAAGCGTTAGTGTCTGCACTTGCCCCCCTGTGCTGAAGAGGACACTTTGTGGATTTCTTTCCGCCTGCAAATGTGTGGTGTCGGCTTTCGGCTATTCAGGGTTTTCTGTGTATCCTAATCGGATTGACATCGACGGTCTGGAGGAAGACTTCCCAGTCCAGGGCTCATCTGGAGCTGAAGGAACCGGTCGGAACAGGAGGCGGGAGCATCTGCGGAGGCCCGCAGAGACCAGCGCTCTGAGTGGAAGGGCTGCCTCGACTGATATGGGCTTTTATGACAGCCCAATAAGATTTACAGGCTCTAGAAAGTGAAGATTTTTATCGCTTCTTCTCTCCTTTCTCGGAGAGTCTGTGTCTTGGGAGGGGCTAATTATGTTAGCGGAGAAACCCTAGAGCTACAACAGGGTTAGAGACAGGAAAACAAACAATTAAAAAGAGAGATACGAGAGAAAAATGAGCAATACAGAAACAATTAGCAGAGAGACTTCAATAGCTGGATATTCCACTATCTTCACCAGCAATATCAAAAATGGTTTATATGTTTTGCTACATTGTTTGAAAACAATCATTTATCAGTTTCTCTTAAAATGTTAGTTTCAAAGAAAAATCAATTTAAAACATTCATCACTGCTATTTTTACTATCAACTTAAGTTAACATAAACCCTGAATGCAAATTCTAGACACTTCTGACAACATCTATGCATTATTTTATTATATATATATATATAGATATAGATAGATAGATACTTTGACAATTCTGATTTTGTAAATGTTATCTAAGTATTGTATGTCCTTGTACTCTGTTGGTCTTTCTGGATCATTAAAACAAGGCAGTCTAGCCATCAGACTGTAACACAGCTAGGGTGATTTACCAAAGAAGCATATGTTGCTCATCTGAATCTTTGGGTCTGTTGTTGCTCATCTTCCTTTTGGCGACAGCAGTGTATGGCATGTCTCCACAAATCATTACCAACTCAGAATTTTTGGGTTCTGAGCTTCTCCACTTCTTTCACTCTCTGGGAGCTTGGCTTTTAATCTAAAAGCAACATTTTCTTAAGTCATGGTTCTCTTTAGCTCAGATGAATATGCATATGTTTTTCTTCCACTAATTTTTCCATTTTGAATACAGTCTGCAACATCATTGTATTAGCGTAATTGACCAATACTGTAATCTGATAACATAGTAACACTTCTTTTAAATTGAAATATTTAAATACAAAATCTTGTGATGATTATACACATTTAGAAACACGTCTTCATGTGAACATTGCCACCTTCATCTACATAATTACAGAGATTTCCTGTCATTTCAGTCGTCCTCATCGCCTTAAATTTCATGTTTCAGGCTGACTGATCCTTTTCTTTTAACAGTAACATCAGCGAGATGAGGAAGGCTTATAAAGATGCGTTTGTGAAAAAGCACAACATCAAGCTGGGCTTCATGTCTGTGTTCGTCAAGGCTGCTGCCTATGCTCTAGTTGACCAACCAGCTGTCAATGCAGGTACATAAATAAACCTTTTTTAAAGACTAGGAAACCTTAACTTTGCGGTGGATGTTTCCCTCTGTCTTTGCACGTTTGGTTTCAAGGCGGGCCAAGTGAGTGTGTGTGGTGAAGAAAAAGATTTAGGTTTCATTGCCCAACCTCAAAACCAACTCCTAACTTATTTTCTTCCCCTAGACTACCCTGACCTATTTAGATAGACCACAGTGAAACTGGGGATGGGACGTGTTGCTGCCTTTTAAAGATCTATAATGGTCTGTGGTGTCGATAACCCACAACTTTTGACTTGCATGTGAGAGCGAGTGGTTTACAAGAAAATGGCTTTACCTTGATAGATGTCAAATGAAACTTAAAATGTATTCCGGACAAGCAATTTGTGTAACGTTCTTGATTGTTGTTTTCCCAGTGATTGATGACACCACCAAAGAGATTGTGTACAGGGACTACGTTGACATCAGTGTTGCTGTAGCAACGCCGAAGGTAAGTCGAATCTATCATATAAAAAAATGCTTTTAGAAGTGAAAACTTTCCTATACATTTTATTTTTTTTTAGGGTTTGGTGGTTCCTGTAATACGAAACGTGGAGGAAATGAACTTTACTGATATTGAGAAGGCAATCAATTTGTTGGGAGAAAAGGTACGATTTCATAACTCATTTTTACAAAACAATGACTAGCATGACTTGCGTTTTGTTTCATTATGATAACTGTACACTCACAGGCACGTAAAAACGAGCTCGCTGTCGAAGACATGGACGGAGGAACCTTCACCATCAGCAATGGTGGCGTGTTTGGGTCTTTGTTTGGCACGCCTATAATCAACCCACCGCAGTCAGCTATTTTGGGCATGCACGGCATCTTTGACAGGCCTGTTGCAATCGGCGGCAAGGTTTGTATCTTTATTCTTTTTAAAGATGTTCACCGTGCATGAACATAAATAAAAACCCTATTGTGAAATTGAGGACATTAAAAAAAAATTCTGCTGTTTTTATCAACCTATGAAATAACAATTATGTCGGTTTTCTGAGTTTTTAAGCATTACCAATCCTAATTCATCATTGTGACGATAAATCACAATACCTACAGTGACAAGAGATGAATCTCTTAGCAATAAACGATAGAATAATTAACAACCCGACCAGGAAACGGACAGTTTTCTCAGTGCATCCGATTCTTATACCCATCCAGTCATCTAAAGCCGAAGCCACTTTGTTGACAAAACTCAACAAGACTTTTATTAATTTCATTTGCTCAGGTGGAGATCCGTCCAATGATGTATGTTGCTTTGACATACGATCATCGTCTCATCGATGGAAGAGAGGCCGTCACTTTCCTGCGTAAGATCAAGTCGGTTGTGGAGGACCCCAGGGTGCTCCTCCTCGACATGTGAGCGTCTGTCAACTCTGGACCCACCAAATCAAACCCCGCACCAACAACGGCTGTGCACACCTTAAAAAACGTTACTATAACTGCAGTTCATGTTATTGTTGTATTGGTTAACGAGGAGGAAAAAAAGTCTTGAAAAGTTAAGTTATGAATGGACATTCGTAAAAACTGGCAGGGTCAGAGGTTTGGTTATGGGCTCTGTGGTTTCAGGTGCTGGTCTCTTGATCAAATAAACAAAAAGAGATGTTCTATAACATGTTCGCCAAATTTCTACACAGAATTTAAAAAAAAAGTTGTTTTGAGATGAAAGACAAGTAAAGATACAACAAATATTGGGCTAGAAAATAAGAAACACTATGTTTAAAAAAATAAATAAAACCGTGAAGTGAAGAAATCTTCAGACATTTTATGCAATCTAGTTCATGAAATTCTCTTTTTATATTATTTTTTTTTCTTTGGACTATTTAAGAGGAAAGGAAAGTTTTAAACAATAAATACTTCATTACCCCACTGCTGGTTTTCTGATTGTGCAAACTTAAATGTGGAGTCCAAAGTAGGCTCTTAAAATGTCAGCTATTTTGTTCAGGTTTTTGTAACTCGCCTGAAAGTGTTTTCATTATGCCGATAGATATTTGATGCAACGTAATTCGCATGTGAGTAACACGTGTTAAATTGAATGTTTGATCAACTATTTGGCAGAACACTAAAATGAAATTTGTAAATATTGCTCATTTTTGCATTCAACTGTTTAAGCCTTGCTAGCAACTGAGAGAAATGTCTTCAACCACAAAAATCCTACTACAGAGGTTAGCATTACTCTTTTGATATTTATATTAATAACCTAAGATATTAAATGCTTTATCCAGACATATCTTCTTTCATTATTAAAATAGCAGCTCTTATTTGTCAACAATGGTTACAGTCCACGCATCCCTTTAGGTTTAGAAATGATTTATTGACATACATGATGATTATGAAGGTATCTTAATCCTAAATATCAAAAATTGCATTAAAACAAATGGTTCCCATGAGTTAGAGTAAATGTGGTATCTTTATGGAAGTTAGTGCCCGGGAAAAGCATCAGATTAATTACATTTTTCAACATTACAACCAAAGAATTAAAAAATTAACTAAAAGATGGAAGTGCATAACGAGCAAGTCACTAAATTTTATTTTTGGTGGCAGCATCATGCTGGGTAGATGCTTTTCTTTTGTTTAACCTGTTAAACTGTTCAGAGTTTGAGTCCTTTTGGAAAAATGTGCAAAATATTCACCTTTCCACAGGGCGATTGTGTTTGATGTGATTCTGAATAACCACAGGGAAGGAAACACCTTTTTGTCTGTATATCAAGTAAATCTGAGTAAAATAGCTTTATATAATTGTAACGTTAAGAAGTTCTAGTTGCAACACTTTTCCAGTGCACTAGAATTCCTAACCATTCGACCTTTCTTCGGGAAGCTCAGGTAAAATTGTCTCCAAGTCCAAATGATCAAGAGGTCTGCTAGCAGGACAGAGCCTTCCAGGAGACGCAGCTGAAGAATGGGTGACATTTAACGTCGCTTACTCCTCCACCTCCAGAACCCAAGCGATAACCAGCATCAAACTGGAGAAGCTGTATAGAAAGAAAAGCATTCAGTTTCAACATGTAGGATTTATTAGATTGTATACATTACAACAGTATTCGTATCCCTTAAATTCAGAGCTAGTCATTTGAAAGGATTCTGAGCTCTTTAGACCTGACAAACTTGACTTCAAAATAACATTTTTGTGGTTTAAAAACAAACAAAATAATTCAGTAGCGTGAATACTTCTGCCTTTTGATCTGACCTCAGTGAGCAGGGATGCAGCGGCAGCACTTAGGTGGTTGGGGATGAGCAGCTGGGTGTGAGAATGGATGCCTGCTGGATGGAGCTGCCACAGGGGCTGCAGGGAAATCAAAGATCCCCACATGTCACTGGCAGACAAATCAGCTGTTCTATATTTACTTCTCTCCTCATACCATTCCTGTAAGAAGTTCAAAGAGTAAAGCCCCAAGACTCCACCAGTCACAAGCTTCCGTAATCCTCGACACTCCTCCGATTTCTGGGGAACACAACATTGAGCTGGGTTTGGTGAGGTTCATGCTGGATCTTTTGCTTGTGTAGCACCACCTGCATGTTGCCACTAGGTGGCATAAAACACTAAGATTAGAGCTAGAGTTGTATTTTCCTTTACCTGGAGCGCAGTACATCTGTTCCTTGGCTTTGGTGCTGATCCCTAACTGAACCTCACTCCACTGGCTGAAAAACGTCAGACACACCTTTCCTGTAAAAGCATATCAATTAGTCAAACTTCAAATATATAGACTACATGTGGAATTTAAAGTTTACCATTAAACAAGACTGATTAATACTTTTTAGCCATGTTTTCCACCTTTAATGTGCCCAATAACTTGAGACAGTTTAAATGAAAAAAATGTAATGGGAAGCTGATCAAGGAAGCTTTTCAGAAACAACGGCATTAAAAGGACATTTGTGGCCATTAATGTCTGTGTTGAAACCCTTTCCCAGAGTCTTTCGAGAAGAAGATCAACATCAACAAGGCTACATTTTGTGAAAGCATATTCACAGTTTTTGTTCGGCACAAAAACATCTAAATCAATAAAAGACCAAAACCACAGCGAAGCATGGTGAAGTGGCATCTTAATTTTGTGGAAATGTGCTTTAAACAGCAGCCAATGTTAGCAAAAACCTTCAGACCTCAGAAAGAAGTCCAACATAGAAAGAAAAACTTCACCAGAAGATTAAAAGTTTTGCTGCTACCACCCTGAGGTGAGATCAGAACATGAGGCAAAATCTATTCAAGACTGATGCAAAAAGGAAATGTTCTCTGGTAAAAATCCACAAGGATTACTTTGACTATGTACACAGTTTACAGGTCACAGGTTATAGGTCACATCAAAGGTGAAAAGAGATCTGAAATGATTCATCCCCGTCTCAATTTTAGCATCAACAAAACCTGGTAATTTGGCAGGAGTGTGAAGACCTGCTGGCCTCACCGTTGTTGGTGAGCAGAATGTTCCTCGGGTTAAGATCCCGACACAGGATGCCTTGCTCGTGCAGACTTTCCAGGGCCAACAGAATCTGAGCTCCCCAAACGCGCACCTCCGCCTCTGGAAGCCCCCAGCAGCTCTGTAAGCTCTTGTCTGCTGGCCTGGAGCTTTCGTCAGGAATACGTGGCAGGTGACACCAGCCGTCCACCTCAATGATTTGATCTTCTCCGTGCATCTCTGGTTTCTCCTGGTTCTTTCTGCCGCTGTGGGATGTGGCTCTGAGAGGGTCAGGAGAGGCCCATCCATCACTGGATCCCACTTTTGCGTTCTTACCACCTGGACTCAGTACTTCACAAGCCATTTCCACACCTTGTTTTCCGCCATGTACTCCTGATAACGCCTCTGTTGTATTCAGGCTTCCATGGAAAAGGGAAGCAGGAAAATCCTGTGAACGTTCCGAGATGATGGTTGTGTCACCATGGTCAGAAAATACTGCTCTGTCTGTACTTCTAATAACTATCATGCCATTTCTTTCTTCTACAACAGGGCTGCTTTCGTCTTTTGACTCTACATTTACCTCTTTAGGAGTTTCTCCGACAAAAAATTCCTGATTAAAGCCATTAGTGTCCCAAGATGCCTTGCCACGGATTTGTGTTTGGCAATGGAGGGGGAGATGCAGAATGGCTGGAGAGGTACTCAACGCGTCTTTTTGAGTTTTAGGGAGTTCTGATCTTTTAAATGACATCTGATGTGTTTGAGGTGTTCTTTGTAAATTATTGCCAGTCACTACATGGGGATTTGTTTTATTACAGCTGTCCGTTGTGTCTGCAGCTTTCCAGGCCACCTCAAAGTCCGTACTGCACTCTATCAGCCCCATCCCAGCCCTCTTTTTATGGAGTTCTGACATGACATCGAGAACTTGGCTGACACGTGCACAAGAAAGAGGAAGAGCCGGCTTTTCCTGAGCTTCGCCGGAATGCAAACACAAACTTGAGGCTGGCGGATGGATGTGGGTGTTAACTTGCGTCCTCGTCATGCCGGAGAGGAGAGTCAGTTGATCGAGTTTGGTGTAAAATGACGCTGCATGTCGGGTGTTCTGGAGGCACCCGGTCTCCTCTATGTAGGAGTGAGTCCCACAGCTTTCCAGTCGCTGCTGAGTCTCATCCCATGAGTTCGGGAAGTCTGTGTCCGGACTCTCGTTGGTAGTTTTTTGTGGGATAGTTGCTGTGTTCCTTCTGCTGTGCTCGCAGTCTGTGCTGATTGCCGGTGAGGTGTGACTGGTCTTTAGCTTGACATTGTGCTGGCCAGAGGTTAAGCTGTCTGGGTGTTCCTTGGCTTTCTCATTTCTAAGTTTGTGTAACTTGGAGAAAAGCCTCCCACCTGAAAAAAAAACAAAAAAACACAAACAGTCCTCATAAACACTTTTTGATGTTTCTTGTTACACACCATCTTAACTCATGCCTAAAATATCCAGATGTAACCGCTTTACCTTTAACATGCTCCAGATGCAGGTACACAGCATCCTCACTGACATAATACCGTAGCAGCTTCACCATGTAGGGCACTCCTTGAGGAATAATGGTCGTTTGGTCTCTGCTCTCCCAGCTCGATTTGACGAGGCTCTGCAGAAGTACACACATGTAAAACTTTACTCAGAGACACAAATATAAACTTACAATGAGATAATGTCTAGATTAGTGTGTTTTTTGTCCCAGTCCAGAAGGCACACTGCCCTACATGCTGTAGATGTATCCCTGCTCCAGGAAACCAGATTTCAGTTGACTGCTGATTAACAGGTTTTTTCTGAGCTGCAGTCACCCAAATAAAGTGTGTTAAAGCAGGAAAACATCCAATCCAAGTCCTAACTAAAGGACCAGGGAAACACTAATCCAGATCATTACACTGCGACTGAAAGCAGGATCCTGCCAAGGAATCAATACCACTTTTATTTTATTTTTTTTACAATACAACGACAAAGACCAATGTTGACAAAGTTTGTTTTTCTTCAGATCTTTAAATGTAAAAAATGTTCAAAACTGTCTTTTAATTTCTTTCCATCTTACAATAATGGATGAATTTGTGTTCGTCTCTCAAACAAAAATGGCAATAAAAAAATACAGTGACGTTTTTGGTTGTAATTTAAAAACAAGGACAAGGACAATGACAAAAAGAAATAAAACCAAAAATACTTTCACCACAGATTACAAGAACAGATGAGAAGGTAGTTATCTGCTTTTAATTATGTAGAGCATCCTTACCTTTACTATAAACATCTCTTTATTGACCATACTTTGGACAATCAGGACCTTTGGAATAAAGAATATAAAAATTTTATGCTTAGTATGAACATTAGTCGAATTGTCACTTTACGTTTCCCTTTGAATCATAGGTGAAGTCAAGTCGATCATTTACAAAGGATCATTATCTACAGCAACGGCAGAAAAGAAAACAACACAAAGAAAAAATATTAGCCCTGTGAATAACGTGTGACATCACATTTTCATGTTAAATAGGTGCTTTATTCATTGGTACATTGAACAATTCCTTAGAAATAACTATAATTTACTTCAAGCATGTTTCATTTTTTATGTACAGACTTGCGTTTTCTACGTGTATCAATTTAAGGCAATACAGTGATCAATCTCTCTGCCACTCTTAGAAATGGGAAAAACGAAGAAATCTTGCATTTCAAGTTAATTCATTTAGTGACTTTTTATGCTGAGTTCCAGCAAAAAAAATGCTGTATCCTTGCCAACTGGATGAAGACGCCTGTATAGACCTGTTGAGTTTTCCGTATACTACTTGAATTTAATAGTAAACATTAACTTTGGTACGTGGACAGCAGAATTGTGTTCCGTTACAGCCACTTTAGTTGGTTCTGATGTGAAACACAGGATGAATATGTTGAGTGAGCTGGAGGATGTTTGATGTCGTGGACGCATCATTATTCCAAAGGCTCTTGAATATTTGTAAGAAACTATAGCATCAAGGACTTTGTGGAGTACCCCGTAAATAATCGCTACCAGAAAACTGAATTAATTTAGCAGATTGATATTCCAAAACCTACTGTTCGTCAGCAGATATGGTTGACCAGACATACAATCAACTTATTTTATTGTCATTTCGGCCCCCAGACCCAAATCCTCTAAAAGGCCAGTGGGGTGAGATACAAATAAATAGATTGTGCGGAAAATCTGTTGGGTAAAGTATTAACAGCAGTGTCAGATTTGGGGAGCTAGTTATTAGCGTGCGTATTTTTTCCCCCCACTAACTTTACTCAAATACGTTTGCGTATATGTTCAGTATTTTGGGACTTGAATAAGTGTGAAGCGTGCTTTAGTAAAAGCTTCATTACAGCCTTTATATAATCAATTTTATTATGCGATTCAAAGAAAGAGAACCTACCTTATCGCTAACTCCCACCACTTTACACATTTCCAGATCTTCTACAGGAGAACTCAGGTGTCGGATCGGGCGAAATCTCAGACTGCTGTAGCCCTGGTAAACAAACCCACGGTTATGAGAAGAAAAAAAAAAACTCTGTTGAGTGGACAATGGAAGGTCAGTGAATGGAAATGACAATGGAAATGCTTAAATACATGCAAAAGTCCTGTAGGCAAAGTTTTCTTTGAAATACCAGTTATTGAATGAATTGGGATACTAACGATTAGCTTTCCTAATATTACTTTTTTTCTATGTATTTTTTGACATAGTATTGCACAAAACATCAAAATGTTTCCTTGGATTTAGGTAAATCCCTGCCATCTTAATTTGAATTAAAATGTTTTATAATTTTTTTAATGTGATAAGTTCATTTTAATACATCATGAACTAAATGTGCTACATTATCTTCTATGTTGAGGAGCCATACAAGATGGCTGTCTTACCCCTAAATGAGGACCTCCTTTTCCTAGATTATCCTGTAGATGGGTTATAAAGATTTCTTCGGCTCGCTTTAGATACTGGGTTGTCTTCCTCTTCACAGCCTCCCTTCTGCTTTTGTTTGGATCCACTGTAAAAGAAGCACAACGTTTATGGTAGTAGTAAAACGGAGATTTTGCTCTTTGGATCGTGCATCTGACACAGCTGGCTGTTGACACTGTGTGGGGGGAAGTGCTTCATCAGCAGATTAATCCTTGCTTAACATTTTGCCTCCTGACTTCCTGATCTGGTTAAAGTCAACGTCACATGCCGGTCTTGTGCGAACCTTGTTGTTCCTATTCCCCGGTTGAATGATTCACAAAGTCTACTCACGCTGAACTCCATTCAGCAGTAGGTCCACTCCGTTCTTGTAGTAACTGAATGCTGCCTCGTAGTCTTCGTTCACCTCGCTGTCCAAAGCCATTCGGATCTGCTTGGCAGCTTCCACCAGGTAATCTCTCTTCGCCATCTCTGAGATTTTTCTGGATATCTCAAGGTCCAGATGGGGCTGTTCTCGCCACGGATAGTTGGATGTTGGAGGGATACATGGTTGAGACAAGCTACTTGACTAGACCGCAAACTGAAAGTGACTTTGATGCAAGTGTAAGTGAGTTAGGATACAGGTGTCCTGCTCTTAAATAGTATTCATTCACCATCATTGGGTCTCACCTTTGCTCCTGTGTCCTCTTATCAGCAATAGGAAACATCTCTGCCTGTTGCCTCCATGCTCACAGAGTGTTTGCCTCGTGAGACGTCCGGGCTTAAGTCTTTGCAACAAAGCACGATCATCTAAGTCAGTGGAAACAAAGAGTTGAGCAGAAAGGGAAGTGAAAATAGGTGTATGTGTTCTATTTTGGATGAAAGTAGCAAGAAAAGGAAGTGCAAACGTTAAACAATCAGAGAAATTATACATGTGGATGGTTTAGGTTAAGAGGAGCTAGGTGAAATTGTTGTTCCACATGTTTTTGACATCAGTCAAGCAGTCTGCAACAATGACAGCGATATCATAACCACACACATTCGTACAGTTATTTGAAATAGATTAGGCATGTGATCTCATACATACGCTGCTACCCTTCAAAAATCGTCACATTTTGTTCCAAGTTACATTAACAAACTTCAGTGTATCTTTGATATTTTATTTAACATGAACTAAAAAGTGTGCTTTACATTTTTTTTCATTCAGGCACCCGTTACTCACTTTACTCCTGCAACTGTGTCAGAGGTTTGTTGAAATGATCAGTGTCAGATTACATTTTTTTTTTTATACCCATGATGAGACATAGTGGTTGTAGTATCATTCTGTATTGATGCTTTTCATCAGCAGGAAGAGGAAAGAGGCTCAGAGTTGAGGAGATTTGATGTAATTACACACATTATGAGGCTGTCCTGACAGAAAACATGCAAGAAGCAGCAAAACATACAACACTGGAGCAAAGGTTCACCTACCGGCAGGAAAACATTAAAGATACGACCAGAGATACGATAAAAGTGTTTTGATATGAGCATATTAGATCTGTATTTAATATGTAGTATGTTTTTTAAAATAAATGGTGCCTTCTAAATGTGCAAACCTTCAAAAAGTTGAAGCTGGAACTTCTGCTAAACCTGGTTCTGCAAGGGTGCCTGGAGACATTTTTACTACACGCTTTTATTTGCAAAAATATGAAAGGCATCAAATTCACAAATATGCACAGCTATGTTTTGGTATTTCACCTAAGATCCCAATCAAACTATTAAATGTTGAAGGTGTCATACAGTGTAACAAAGTGGAAGTGTTACTTTGGAAGACACTCTGGATATGTTGGTTTCAGCGCAAAGAGCAGTGTGTAAAACAATGAACGTTTTGATCCAGCATTTTAACTACGGATGAACCACTTATATCTCCCATGCAGAAATCAGTTACACAATTAGAGCACAACATTTTTAGGTAATATAATGCTAACACAAATAGGTTCATCTTAAGGTTGCTCCATCATTATCCCTGAATCTTTTACATCCAGTGAGCTAGCAATTTATCATCATCAATAAATCCACTGAAACAACAGAAAAGAAGTGTGTCGGCAGAAATAAGACACACTGTACCTACTGTAAGCTAAGCATGGCCTGGACTCTGCAACCCATCAGCAGCATCAGCACCAGCACTGGGCCGGATCTTCACCAGTAAGGACAAACCCATCCCATTGAGCAGGAGAGGAGGAGGGAGCTCAGCCAAAGCTGCCTATTGGCTGAACATGATGTCATTTTAAGGCACCATTTCCCCCAACTCCTCAGATGCTCAAAGATTTAAAGAGACAGTGCTGATTTTAGTGTGTAGACTGAAGAGGTAATTTCAGCTCTGATTTGCTGAAACAATAGAGTTCAGTGTTCTCCAGACTAATCTCTCTAATAATTTGAAATATTAGTTACTATGTTAGGCTATTCTCTGTAGCAGACATTAAAAGGTGGGATTTCCTCCCCCTTCAATTAAATATCAGCTTTGTTGCTCAGTACCAGAGGGAGCCAGGCTCCACCGCCGGCACAAAGAAGAGTAACCCCCAACCATACATCCATGCACCCTAGGGGAGGACAGGTTTACAGAATGGGTTAGGCACTCTGAAATCTGATCCTACAACCTTATCCCACCCAAAATACAAGAGATGCTTAATCCTAAATAAACCCTGTAGTCACTATATAGTCAATATATATATATATATTATTATTTTTATTTTTTTCAAGTAGTTTATTTTGAAGGGATGCAAGAGAAACAAAAATGTTGTCTTGAGCTGATGAATGTTGTTTTTTTAATCAGGACATGATACATTTTCGTCTTCCTCCTCCGTTTGACTTTAACTTGATGAATCGCATGAAGATAATGTTCTCCATTCAAAAGCCTACGTTATCTTTGTCACATGCACATTTAATGTATTTAATAAAACCACTGATTGTGCTGTTACATAGTAAATTAATCAAATAATCAAAATATTCACTAGAAATTACTTTCTTGTCTCTTTGATCAAATTTATTTCAGTAAAGACTGAAATGATTTGGAATGTTAATCTTTAGCATGTAAATGATATTTTGTACTTTATCGTTCAGTTTAATTTAATGACTGATCAAGCCATGATCTACTATTTTACATAGATGGGAACAAGCCTAAATGAGCCACATCTTTGTATTTTTGGGAAATATACATCAATCGACACAAAATGGATGCTTCACTTTGATTTATTTAAGAAATGACAGGGAAAAGCCTACAGAGAGGTGTGGTCTGACAAAGTTTAAATGACTAAAAGTGGTTGCAGATCACTCGTTTCTATCACAATGCGAAGATCAAACACGTGTTGAATCACTCTTTGTCAAATCTTATATTATATGACATATAAAAGCCATCGTTGTACATGTAGAGCTTCTGATCAGAGGGATTATAGTCCAGGTTGTTGTAATGTGGCAAAAAAAACGTATTGAACTGGATGCTGAGGCTTCTCTCCTGCTTGGTCTTGGTGTCGTAAGCATAGAAGATCTCCTCAGTGCTGATATCCACCGACCTGGTGGCGTACATCACTCCACAATTCATGAAAGCATTGCCAGCCGACTGTTTATACACTCCTGTAATCCATTCATTCTCAATCCCGAAAGACTTTTCATCTATTTTAGCAATGACAATTTGGCCCTTGTTTAGGGTCGAGGCGTACAAAACCCATAAGCCAATTTCATCAGCTGCAAAGTCCAGGTTCTGGTTGGTTGAATAGCCATAAGAAAAACTCTGACTGGCAGCTGAAATCACTCTGTAGTCGTACTGAGAGGAGGTCAGGTTTATTTTGGTCATGCTAAAACGGGTGTTGTGTTGATAATAAATTACATTACTGTGAACAATGTAATTGTTGCCAACACCTATCCAATCATTTGGTAAGTCAAATAATTTCATTTTATTCCTCAAGAGCAGATTTTTATAGCTGGAGTAAAAATAAAAGTCATAAACTCCTCCAGGACTGCTGTATGCACCGTAGAAGTGTAAGTCCCCTTGACCTCTTATGGGTTTGGAGTCTTTCCCCCAGCCACCATACAAGTAGTCTGGTGTTTTATGAGCGTTGAACTGGACCACCAATAGATTGCTGATGCTTAATATTCCTGTGTGATTGCAGTTTCCTGGGGGGAAAAAACAAAAAGCTTGTTAGCAATTTACTCTATTTCATAAATTTGGGTTGTGTTCCTGGCCATTCAATTTAATCTAAGTCAAATAACTACTATGAATTTGGACATTTGGAGCTTTGGAATTACATCAAATTTGCTGAGGTTGGGAATCTGGGATTTTCAAAAACAGCACAAACAGAAGGATCATAGGATATTTCATTACAAGGGGGAACCTAGAACAATATATATACCATATATTGTACCCCCTAATTATTAACCATTTTACCTTATTTTTTCTTACACTACATTTCTTATTAATAAACTTTAGGATCTTCTTCAATCTTTGTGAATGGACAGTTTCTTTAGCTATTTACTTTTGTTCTTACTCTTCTTGCTAAAAAATTCTACTGACCTACCATCAAGTGAGCTGCCCTTTACATGGGTTTGACACAATTGTATAGTTAAAAAAAAATGTTTTGCATAAAAAAATAATTTTTGTATTTCCCCTATATTTTTAAATTATGGTCTAATAATCTGCGGAGTTTAAAACTTTTCATTAGTTACAAGCAATGATTATAAAAGTAACAGAAAAAGCGCTTAAAATAAATCACTCTGCGTATTGTGATTCAAATTAACATATTGGGTGTTTTTTATTTTATTTTAAATACAGAGGAACCTCTAGTATATATTTTACATTAAAATTTACCTTTAGCTGGTAAAGTGCAAATTGTTGTTGTTATTTAATTTCCATTTGGGATAAATAAAGTATTTTTGATTGATTGATTGATTGATTGATTCATTCATTCATTCATTATCAAATTTGGCAGATTTCTTACCAATATCTGGCTTGATTATATCTTGGTCTTTCTTCTGCAGCTTGGCAAACTGATGTCGGATCACCTCGAGGTTGCTCTTGTCGTACGTCTCCAGCTGATTCACAATAAGTGTCATGTTTTGAACCTAGAGGAAGAACAAAGAACAACGTGGTTTATATGTGGGGAAGGAACTCTACCTGTTTCTTCTTTTAAGAGAAAGTTCTCCAGATTGCATGTTTTTGGCATGTTTTCTCTGTTGAACCATACCATGCCAAAATGTATTATAATTATGAGGTTTTTTTAATATAACAATCAAGTAAATATAATAGAATTTGTGTTTCACCTCAATGTACAGACTCTCAAACTCCACGAAGTGAAGTTCAGCGAGTCTTTCAGCTGAGACACCAGAGCCTTTAACTCTCTGAGCTCGATCCTGAGCAACTCAAAGTCCAGCTTCACGTAATCATCGGGGCTGCTCCCCAGGATCACCAACCGTGCCTCTAGATCTTTCAGTTCTGCAAGATATGTCACCAGTTTCCCCACATACTTCACCATCTGAAAGAGTCAACAGAACAAGGATAATATGATTTCACCATATTCCATGTTTCTGGGTTTTTCTATCAGCTATTCCTAACAACACCTTACTCGTCTGGATTTCCACTTCCAGGATCAGATCTTTGCTGACTTGCTGCATGTGCTCGACCCGGTCGGCGGGGAAGGTTGTGTCAGGGAGGAAAACATGGCAGACACACTGACCAGAGGAACCCACTGATGCAGTCACATTTCCAGAGTCCCAGTCTTGCACTGGCTAAAATTAAATTTAGAATTTATGTTTAAAATAATAATAACCACAAACACTGCACTGGATACATAATAGAAAGATAGCTTACAATCCAGGCCAAAGAAGGACTTAAGGCACTGTGGAGCAGAAACAGAACCGACAGCATCATGCTCCACCACACCTCTCAATGTTCTTGTCAAACTTTGCAAGAGCTTTTAAAGACTGCTTGTACCACATTGTCCCAAACACCTTTTGTTTTCCCACGTTTATTACTCGATTCATTGCTTAAACAGGTGCACATTTACAAGCAACTTGCGATGAATGTCCGTGTTTGCACATGTAACACAGTAAAGGCTTTGAAATGTGTTGATTTGAAAATCCCCAGATGTTTAGACTTCTTAAAGCACTTTTATGGTATGTCTATTGAACGAAATATTTGTATTATGGTGAAGCGTGTTTACACAGCATTAGTTCTTATTTAGACATTTAGTGATGGGATTATTGCTTGCTTGTTCAGTCATCTGAACACATGGGGCACAAGTGAAACTGGTCATCTGTGATGACATCTGATAACACTTTTTTATAGTCAGTTTACAGAATCAAGCAATAACTCAGAAAGTGTCAGCCTGAATTATTGTTAGTGTTTAACTTTTTTTTAAATATGTGAATAAACCGTAATTTTTACATTTTCACTTTTGAACCCAGGGTAAGGAGAAAAAGCCCAGTTTATTTCTGCAAAGCTAGATTTAATATTTACACTTAATATTTTTGTACTTATAATAACATTTATTATTTTCTTCTTCATGTCAGTCTGATGATAATATTCACACAGTAAACTCTGAGAGCTACAGCGTAGCGGACCTAGATCAACATTACCAGCGTTAACGGCAAATAAGCCGGTCATCATGGTGCACCAGCCAGCTGCAGAGTACAGCAGAGATGCGTTGATGATTTGAAATCTTAAACAAGATAAGATGGAACCTTAAAAGCTCAAGGTTGTTGTAGTTGGATTGAAGTTTTTACTTCCTGAACTATAATGCAGATTTTTTGGCATAGAAAATGTAATACTGTGAAAAGATGTGACACCAGATGTGTTTCTTTATTCATTTCAAAGTTTCACTTGAATGAAAAAGGTCAATACTATCATATACTTATTTTTTCTTGTCCTGTATTATTTTACACTTATTACATTTTAAATTAAAAACTTTTTAAAACTGATTTAAGTGTGTTCGTTCAGCATACATAGCATTTGGTTACCATCACCTATCACGGGAGGTTATGAAAAGCTGTGAAATGTGACTCCACTGCCAGTCTTTATTGACTCTATTTGATTCCATTTAGCAACCCATTCAGCATTCCCCTGTAATGTGTAGTACAGTGATTGCTTCGTAATTAAGTAGAGAGAAATTGCTCATCAAAAATCATTTTTTAGGTTTGAAGATGTTCTACTCTAATGTTTATATGGAAAACTAGGGGAAAAATCTAAACAGAAATATTCAGACTTTACATTATTACAATATTAAGAAATTAAATTATTTATTTTTTTAATTATTGCTGTCTTGAGTGTCATACTTGTAAAATATCTCCTCAGTTAGGGTGTCCACTGTCCTGACCCCATAAAACACACCACAAATCACGAAGACATTAGTGACAGCTTGTTTTAAAAACGCTTGTCTCCAATACCTCCTCAATCCCAAAGGACACCTCGTTTATTCCAGCAATAACCATTCGACCCTCGGACTCCTCAGTAGCGTAGGTCACCCACAGCCCTGTTTCATCTTCAGCAAAGTCAAAGTTCTGATGGGGGGAAGTGCTGTAGGAGAACTTGGAGGAGGCCTTGGCAACTACTCTGGACTCGTATGTCATGGTGGTGAAATTTAGTTTGGCCAATGCAAACGGGTTGTATTGCTGAAAATACAGGGTGTTATCTTGGAATATAATGTTTTTTCCAAGGCCGCGCCAACTAGTAGGGATGTTGTGATAAAGAAAATGGTTTTTCAGAACTAGGTTTTTGTAGTTCGTGTAGAACGTCATGTCCAACGTAGACTCGGATGTATAACCAGAATACCAGTCTATGGACTGTCTAGTCTGGAATAGGGTTTGAGTCTTTTCCCCAGGCTCCATAATAGTGGGTGCTGCTCAGGTGGGCATTTGTGTGGCTCACTAGAGGCTTGCTGACTCTGAGGATGCCAGAGTGAGCGCAATAGCCGGCAGAGAGGATGAATAGTAAGTTAAATCAGTTCAGTGATAGTTTTGAGCTTATGACATTGTATGAATAAACTCACCAATGTTGGGGTTGAACAGCTCCTGGTGGCGTCTCTCACACTCTTCAAGTTCAAGCTGGACCTTTATGTACTCTCTATGAGATGAAAGAACCAAATTCTTGTCATAGGTCTTCTCCAGTATTTCCAAGGTCACCAACCTGGCTATGAGCTGGAAGATGACACATCCTTTTAGTCAAGGATTGTAATGGTTTCCCAAACGACAGTGTGTATACAGCTGATGGAATACCTGTACATGCAGGGACTCAAAGACAACGATCGAAGCATTGATGGAGAGTTGCAGCTCTATAAGCAGAGCCTCCATTTGTTTAATGCGCACTTTTATATGTTCAAAGTCAGCGTCATTGTAGTCATCGGGGGTTCTTGGTTTCAATGTCCAATGTCAGCTTTACAAACTTTTCTGCATACTCTGTAATTTTTATTTCACACACAGCTAAAAAAAACCAACAGATTTCATTCTTAGATTTAGAGACTTTTAAGCATCCCAAAGAAGTTACAATGTTTTGTATCCATACAATATTTTTGCAACAATAACATCTACAAGTATTTACCAGCTTTATACATCAGGATTAAGTTTTTTGTCTTAATGTATTCAGCAAAATAAATCTGTTTTAGTCAGATTGAATCAAGACTATCTGCTTTCAAGTCTTATGTCATATATTCAACTGAATTTAGGATTGAACATTGACTGAGCCACTCTAATAAATGAATGCTTTGGTATAAACCATAACTTTGTAGCAGTGTCTATATTGTCCAGCTGGAAGATGAATCCTTGCCCCAGTCGTTTGCACCATCTGAAATATTTTCCTCCAGGATGATCCCCATGTTTTGCTCCATCCATTGACCCATCAGCTCAGTCCTGCTGAACAAAAGCGCGCCCACAGCATAACATTGCCGCCCTTTTGTTTAATAGTGGGGAACATGTGATCAGGGAGTTATGTTTTCCCCATAGCTTATGTATTTGGGCAAAGAGCTCCTTCCTCTACTGTGTCCTCCTCAAGGCTTATGGCAAACTGTCACTCTTTTCTGATTTTCATAATAAAAAGAACATGTTATATAATTTTTTTGTCAGGTTAGGAATGGCAAAATACTGTGCATTGGTTTCTCTCATTTAATCCAAACTAAAAACATTAAGGTCTGAGGTGCAAACTTTTGCGAGGCCCTGGTCAACGCATCACGCATTTTTTTCAGTACCTTTCCCATCTCCAGCTCCAGCGTATGGGAGATTTCAACTGCTGTTTGCTCCACAACCACCAAATCTCCAACAGGAAAGGTCGAACTGGGCAGGAAGGCATTGCAGGTGCAACTCTACCCTCCTCCTGCGCTCCACAGGCCCACAACCTGGCATGATGAGTAGAGGAAACAGAGGTCAGATCAAGTCTGATGGAAGAAATGTGTGAGAGAATATATATAAGCCCTTCCATACATACCTCCATCACCATCGTGGAGCTCAGCAGTGCTGAGAGTACTAGTGTCTTTATCATTGTGGAGTCTCGGTGGTTATGACCAAGATGGATTGTTCTTCGGTCTATATATTCTGTTGGAAACAACTCGTATGTACAACACCTGCCGCAGTTCACAGCATTGTTGTTACAGGTAGGTGACACTATATGCGCTTCCCATCAGGTTTGGCACCCAGATAAGAAATAGTGTTTGCAGAAAATGATACCTGTGCATGTGTGGGTGTGCCAGAGAGGAGGCCATGAATAACATGCAATAAAAGCAAAAAGGGAACAGACTTCCTTCAATAAATAAGTATGTTGATTTATTCCAAAACCAAACTGCTGCACACAAAAATAATTAAAACTCAAAATAAACCATGAAATAAATGACAATTTAATTATTGGGAGTAAATCAAGACATGAAAATATTAAAATTAAGAATTATTGTTGAGAAAAATTAAGATTTCTACACCAATACTGAAATGTCAAATATGGATCTGTTTTAAGGTGGGTTTGGAGAACAGGTTGGTTTGGATACCTGTTTTTATATTTTACCCAAGTTATCTTTGTCTGTTATTTTCATTCTTATATAATATGAAATGTATAAATGTGACAGCATAAAGAAGACTGTGAATTCAGCAAGACTCCATATTTCTTCTTACACAGCCAGCATCACTTAATACTTTTTTACAGGGTTCTTTAAGTCTCTATCAGTGTGCTTCTTCATTTTGCGTTTCTTTAATTTCTTAGTTTTGGCTTTTCTATCTGGCTGCTCAGTGTTAAGAGCAGGCCTGGACCGGGTAAGGGTGTTGCTGGTAGGACTGAGCTTGTTGTAATCCATCTCCTGATCGGAGCGAATTCCCTGAGCAGAGATGGACTTGCTTGTTGGAGAGGGGGAGGAATCAGCCAGTAGGTTGGGCTGAGAATAGGACCTCATCCCCGGAGAGCTGGTGGGACGGTAAGGAGAGGCTCCTCCCAACAAGGGCAGATGGACGTATTCGCCGCTCAGGTTGGTGACTGAGTACTGACTGCTGTTTGACATAACAATGTGGTGCCAGGAACTTAGAGGGGTGGCAGAAAAAGGTTGGGGACCGCCTGAATCTTCCTTGCCACCTCCTGGAGAGATGATCATTGAGCTGCGAGGCGTAACAGCGTCCACCGCCGTCTGGAAGGTCTTCAGTATGCGGTCACTCTTTTGCTTCTCTTTCTTCTGACGGGACTCCACTTTCTTCAGCTGACGACGGTGATCTCTCATCATCTGTTTTCTTGTATCTGCCAATCCCCTGAAGTAAAAAAAAATGACAGAAAACATTTCTGTAAAACTTCTCTTAAATACTTTCCAACCACAAAGATTTTTTGAGAATTTGAATAAAAAGAGTAGCTTTTTTTTTAACAAACAAAGCTCAAAATGCGAGCATGCATTTGTATTAAGCAGTGTTATTTTATAATGTTATTGATCAAATCTGTAAACAATCCTCCTTTTTTCTTTATCTTAGCCGCTATCTATTTACTAAACAACGTGAGGTGGAAGTAAAACAAATCAAACATGATTAAACATAGAAAAGAATATGAAAGAATTGATTTTTATTTTATTCAGATGGAATTGCTTGTCCAATTTGCAAAACAAAACAATACAAGCATTTCTGAAATAAAATATAAATTAGTGATGCACTGGCAGCTGTTCATCTAAAACAGAGGAGCCCCCCAAAACTACATTTCTTTTTAGGGCCTCATATAATCTTGAACTGGCCCTGTAAAAAATAAAGTGAATACTGTATTTATAAACTGGCACATCATAGAATAGAATAGAATAGAATAGAATAGAATAGAATGCTTTTTATTGTCATTATACACATTGCACAATGAGATGGGTCATTGTGAAAACTTTAAAAGTACTAAACTATTCAGCGGCAATAAACCTCACCTGACTGCACAGTAGTGTATACGGTGTTACCAACTATTTACCAGAAATAAGTCAATATAGAAGGCATTTCGGTCAGTGGGAATAATCAGGTTGAGATAACCTCACCTGTAATCCACTACTCCAGTCCTGTCTCGATCAAGCCTGTGAATCAGCTCCTCGATCTGGTATCGAGTCAAAGGAATGCTTGATTGCTATAAGTTTCAGACACACATACAAAATCTATCAAGAGGATATTTTATCATCTGAAGGATTTCTTCAAAAAAGTAAACTTTCTATATTCATTTAAAGCCATGGATTTGCACATCTTTCACCTATACTTTTTTAGCCCAACAAAACCAACTAAATTAAATTAGAATTTGTTGATCTTTAAACTGGATTAGATTAGAAAAAAACATGAACTGTAAATTTTTCCTAGAAAGTTTCTGTTCAAACTATTAAATAGTCTTAATGATGCAAGAATGTGTGTCTGGTAAAAGCAAAATATAAAAAAAATGGTAGATATACCTAGAGACCGTTGCCCAATTATGTATAAATGCATTGCAAGCAAACTATATGCAATTTATTAACGAGTTTGGAAACCTGAACAGCCTTCCTGAAGTCGGTCACTGGGACTCGCATGGTGCCATCTTTGTCGATATTTCGAAAGAAATCCCACAGACGCAGCTTTCGTTTATCCAGGTAATCCTTTCAAGGATATTGGGAGAAATTAGTTTAAATTATACAAATATAAAAATATGTAAACTTGTCTAAATGTCAGAATTGTTTTGTCATCTAAAACCAGGAGAGTGTAAGACTCTCTTATTGAAAATGGAAGCCACAGCCTACCTGAATGACCTTCATTGGATCAATGCGTTTGGGGGGTTTCTGAGCGATAAAACCTCCGACCCCTCCGTACTTCACATCCAGACCGGGACGCTGCAGACATGTCAGCTCCAAAAGATTCACGAAGTGCTCATTTACAAGAACATTCTGTTCAGATTAAAAACAACACAACAAAACACAAAGTAGTGCATAATTGTAAATTGGAGGATGAAACTGATGTAATTTTGAATATATAAAAATATACAAAAATCTAAAAGGTTTGATGTTCACTATACTCTGATACTTCTTAATAAGACTGTGAAAAGAATTGCATTCAGATGTTTCTTAATTACTTATTTACATCCAGCTATTTAATTTTAGCATATATAATTGTCATAATGAGTTAATTAGGGATAGTGTTTAACCTAGTATGCACAGGAAGGCTGATCACAAGTAATGGCAAAATTGGCAAAAGTTCAAACTATCTTACAATATACCAGGATCATATCACAAATTCCAACTTCTCTAATTCTCTTTTTTTTAACCAGACAGAGATTTAAAGAGAGGCAGAAAAAATTAAATAAGGTGGATTAGCTGTGCTTGCCACCAACTATTAGCGCAATGAAAGATTTTGAACGTGTAGCATGTCCTGACAGTCATCAGACAGCAACTTACAGACGTTATGGGTATAAAGGTTTTATCCTGATATCTTGTGGTACTATCGCGATAATGATAAAGTCATTTTAACACAAATGTGCTCTTAAAAAAACATAACAATTTAAAAATAGGCTTCTATAGGACACCAGTTACATAAAGAAGTGCAACTCCATCACTACACACAGTAACTGCCTTTAGTCCTAATGTTTGAATTCATCATTGTTCCTATGGAAGAACCGGTAAGAAGAAAGTAAAAATAGCAATTCTGCGAGTTGTTAGAGTTTTCAAGCATTACTAAGCTAAATTTATCATTGTGAGGATAAGTCACAATTCTTATCATGACAAGAAGCTTACCATGATAACAGTAAAAGATACAATAATGCACTACCCTACTTAGAGGCCTCTTCAGATTTGTTGCAAGACTACTGGAGATCCTTTCTCTCCGCAGCATCAGCATTTACAAATCTTTTAAACTAGTTGTATGATATCATTTACAACACAATTAAAAAGTCCCATACATAGTACACAGTACAAATATTTATATCGAATCGTATTCATTTAATTCATTTAAACTTAGATTTCTAAATTGATGAATATGAAATAAAGCAGACAATGGGAATGCTTTCGCAAATTACGGCAAATGTATGTTTATTTTAAATTATATAGAGCCAAAATCACTCACACATATGTTGATGTGCTCCAGTGCGGTTTTCAGTGTGTTCTTCACCACATTTACCAGAGCCAGAGCGCCTTCTACTGTTACAGAGTTGTAAGCCAGCTGTAA
This sequence comes from Orestias chungarensis, assembly GCA_032876305.1. Taxonomy (NCBI): domain Eukaryota; kingdom Metazoa; phylum Chordata; class Actinopteri; order Cyprinodontiformes; family Cyprinodontidae; genus Orestias; species Orestias chungarensis. The sequence goes on from JAVLVB010000602.1 coordinate 953,380, forward strand.
AGATAATGGAGCAAACAATCATCCTACAGTGAACCTAAATCCAGTCTGACCAAACGCATCCCAGTCCATTAACCCACATGGAGGACTTGTAGAGTTTCATTGTATTCAAGACCTCTGCAGAGCATGCTGACCCCTTCATTGGTGAGGCAGTTGTTGCTGAGGTTCAGATGCAGCAGAGTGTTATTGAATTTGAGCGCCTCGCCCATGGCTAAGGCTCCCTCATTTCCAAAACCATTCCACGATATGTCAAGATGTTTCAGCATCGTATTTACCTAGACATATGCAATAATCACCCAATAATTTAAAGTGTTTCAACCAGAAAGGAAAACAAAACAACGGCTATTTCGCCAAACCTTGAGCCCAGCAGAAAAAGCCACAGCCCCTTTCATTCTGAGATGATTCCAGCTGAGATCTAGAACTTCAAGGCCTTCATTGTTTGCTGTTAAATTTAAGATAATTTTTTTATTGCAACTTTTTTTTTCTAAATTATCAGCACTTTTATAACTACAATAATTTAGACATGTTTACTTTCCCATACCCAGCAGCTGTCCCAAATATTCTCCTCCTTTTCTGCAAAACTCATTATGGCTCAGATCCAGATCTTTCAATCTGGAATTATTCTATAAGCAGAAATGAATTCAGTGTAAAAATTTGTATTAACAACCAAAATAAATTGTATCAAAAAAAATGTATATGTAACTCACTGACAGTGCTTCTGTGAAATATCTGGCATCATCATCTTTAAATCCATCTCCTGAGAATAGGTAAATAGTTAAATAAATTGTTGAAATGCTTCTTGGTATTAATATTAAAATAATTTTTAATTAACTTTAGCCTTCAACAACAACAAGAATAAAAACACACAGATATCCTAAATTAAGTCTAAATTACCTGAGAGTCTTATAGATTTTAGAGAAATGCTGTCCAGTAACATTTTACCAACATCCTCAGCTCCTTCAGATTTCACATGATTGTTTGATAAATCCTGAAACACAAACAGCTCAGTTTTTCATGACCTTTTGGTTCTTCGGGCCCTCTAGTGGTTAGATTTCAAACCAAAACACACCAGGTGCTGGATGGTGAAATTAGACCTCAGTAGCTCCACCAGGCACCTGATCCCATCAGCTTCAATGTGATTGTAAGCGAGCTCCAGAGTCCTGATGTTTACATCAGACTGGAATAAAAGCAGCTCGTCAGATTTATTCAAATGCATCGTGACACAAATTACATTTTGAACTCACCACCAAAGCGATGGCGAGTGCTTTGCAACCTAAAGGTCCGAGCCCATGGTGTGAGAGTCTCATTGTTGGGGAACTAAGGTTTCGAATGAAATAGGAAACTGGAACCACACCCAACAGTTTGCAGGCCTCCATGTAGACCTCAGCGACAGACAACTCTTTGGTGATTTTCTTTTCCCCTGAGTTTAAAAGATACCATAAGTCATGAATACAAAAGACAGCCCCATTGTACATAATTTATTGATGCCATGTCAAAAAAAGATAATCAATGTAATCATGCATTTTTATTTTATTTTACTATATTTAATTGAATATTAAATTAAAATACCATAAAAAAGGTTTTTTGGATGACACAATTTATAGATTCATATTTCACTATGTCAGTTAATAATGTTGTTTGTATCCAAAATTTAAAAGAGTTAATTTTCTTTCCAAAATTATTAGTTAGAATATTAATTTACTTTCTTTTCTTTAAGGTCCTTCTGTCTGAATTACTTCATCAATGCGGCATGGAGATAGCAGTTGTTACCCCTTACCTTTGAAGTCCATAGCTTGGGTACATTTTCCTGACACACTTTTTCCTTCGGCTTAACTTTATTTTCCATTCTAGTCGGTGAACAACCTTCTTTTTTTCTGTTTAGTATATTATTGTAATATTCAAAATGAACAAGGTGTCAGCTTTTCACCCGCTTAATCAAAAAAAAAATCAGAAATATTCATTTGAAAAGGAAAATTGGTATTTTGCATTTAGTGTCAATAAAAAAAAAACTTTTTAAATTATATTTCTGTGTATTGAGACTGTCCAGAAATGCAAATGCAATACACTGCAAGTTTATTGCTTTATAGTTGTGAAAGCATTTTCTAAAAATTTACCTGGGAAAATTTCAGAAACTCACCGTCAGACTCTAAGTCTCCATCAGAATCAGTGTCTGTGCCTTGTGACCCAGAGGGTGAAAGACAGTCTTCATCATTCAAGCTGAGGTCTTCAAAGGAGAGTATTGACATGGCCATACTTCCTCGCTATTGCATTTTACTACTCTTTCAAATTATTTCATCTGTACTCCAGGAGGTTTTGCTTAAGAAATAACATTGGCTTGTTACATCCAGAATGTAATTCTACACTTGAGATTGTGTGTCCTGCAGAGTGTCATTAACTATTCATGCAACAGCTTGGTTCCCATCCTCGTAGGCTTTACAAGGGAAAGCTTTCAATGTGGCGGACTGGTGTAACGCAGTCAACTAAGATTCCTTTCCATTGGAATCCATCTGGTTTTCTGAAGTTAATTAATAGTGGTATGAAGAAAAACCTAAAATAAAGCCACTATGTTATGTTAGTGAGGCCATGTAACTTCATAACCAACCCGAAGGTAAAAATGTTTAATTTTTATGCTTGTTTATTTTGCTTTAAGCTGTCTCTTTCACACAGCCTTTAATTAAACCAAGCAATGCCCTCTTTAAAATACATTTAATTTCACTCACTTTTAATCTGGAAAACAAATTCTACAATTTTTCTTTTACATGTTATGTATATTTTATCAAAGCCCCTCTTATAGTGTGTATCTTTGTAGGGCTACTTTAGATCACCTAATAAATGAAATACAACCTGACAGTTATCTCCCTGCCTGCTTATTTATGATTGCATTAATTCAACATTGAAGGCGCCATTTTATACTTGAGACCTAATTTTGCTCAGTGAAACATTATTTGACACGTTTACCATTTTTCAGTGTGTTTTATGGCTATTTTCATGTCTGTTTCTGCTCCTGTAAAATGACTTTAAGTTACAAAACATTTGTGCTCTAGTAAGTTAATGCTACACAAACAGAAAACTAAACAGGAAAAGCAGTTTAGACAGCATGGTTTCAACGTTTTATATTACTTTACTATTTTCGTACAATTTATGAACAAGGCAAGAGAGTTTATAATTTCTGTTTACATCTACTATTGTTCAGGGGGCCACATATTTATTCATTTATGTGTTGTTGTTTTTAAGCGAATTATATGAGAATTTGGCTTGCCATACACACTTGCCACCAGCTTCCAGGTGCGCATGCGCGTATTTCAGCATAAAACCATGATTGGTGTTTTGCTATTTTATGCGCTCTATCCGCTGGTTTGTTTCTTGTTTCGTCGGCGGTCAGGTACGGCTGTCTGAGAGTCTTAGTGTGGCTGAAGTTTTGCTTTGTTTTTACCCAGCTGTTGTAGGTTAAAGGTTACATTTGCTGCTGTATAAGCAGTTGCTTCTGTGTCTGCGCGAAGTTTTCCTGCTTACTTCTTGGTGTTACTAAAGACGCCCCGGGGTTTTAAATGTTAACACACTTGGTTCCTCTCCTGAATCAACCTCTTTTGTTTTATTTTTTTTCTGAAAAGCTACTTTGCACGTTTTTCTTTTTTTTTTTTTCCTTTTTTTTTTAACCACCCCTTTGATAACACGTGTCTGCACGTCTCATTTGTTATTAAATCACTGTAATAGTAATTCCAGGAATTCTTAGCAGCGCATGAACGCACCACTGTTTTTGTCCTGTCTTGCAGAAGCCTCCGTGAAAAGTGACCCACAGTCAGTGGCAGTTGATGGCACAGCGGTGTGGGATGGTGGCACCGTCCCAGTCAGATCCAACCAGCCTGAAACCACCATGCAGGATCAAAGTGGTGAGATGGAAGAAAGGTTAAGAGCAATACCAGAGGAAAACCTGTCAGCTGTCCTGCAGGAGGACAGCAGGAATGATGGGGCTGCAAAGTTTACTGAGATGCATGCTGCAGTGGACAAAGAAGCAGCCCGTCCCACAGTGGACGATCAGGCAAAAGTTGACCTCCAGGATATTATGCATTTCATGAAATGCCTGACCGTGGAGGGAACCGTGGAAGACACCAGCTGCCCAGAGACGAATCAAAGCCAAACCGAGGACGCTAAGGAAATGCTCCAAGCATCAAACACTGTCAAGTCGAACAGTCCAGATAAATATCTCTCTGTGGTGACAGAGCACTGGGACGAGTTCATTAACTCTGGAGAACGATCTGTTGGTAATCCAGAGTCTACACTTAACCCCCTCCAGACCAGTTCCCAAACATCACTTCAAGTTGACAAACAGGGTGACGCACAAACCAGCTGGCACTTTCCTGTAGGACCTGGTTTATCACAAGAATTGTCCTGTCCACAGTGGACCTTTCCTTCTGCAAGTTATTATGACACTGGGGAGCCAACAGTGCCCTTTGAAGGTAGGGAGGATTCATACATCCTTTTGTTTTTTTTGTTGTTTTTTTCTAAATTAGGCCGCATTCTTTCACACACAAGTTATAAGCGTGGCTTCAGAACATTCAGTTACACAGCACACTTTTTTTCTTCCACTTAACTTTCTGCCAATATTGTTAAATACGACACAGCCATCTTCGTTAGCTTTGATGCTTTTTGGTATGTGATCAATGGAAGCTATCCCTGTCATTATTTAGCCCATAACATCTTTTATAGGGTTAATGTAGAGCTGGATGGAAAAAATTTATATATATATATATATATCTATCGTTTACAGTATTCAACTTTCAGTTTTTGGAGATTGTTTTTGAAAATCCAGATTTATTTTCACCAATTGGATTTCATGCTCCAGGATGATGTCAGGTTTACCATTCTGTTTTTAAGGCAATCTTTCACTTCAATACTCCGCTAGGTTGATTTAAATAAAAATAATTGTAAATATATATTCTGACATTTTCTTAGTTTTTTTTTTTTAAGAAAAGGAAATGAGAAAAATTAGTTGATTATAGTATAGTCTCACATGTTCATTTGTATTCATATCACCCAGCCCTACTGTATTTTTAGATTTACATTTTTAACTGAATACAAATCAGCTAAGCTATTCAAACATATCACTCTTATGTTAAATTACTATAATATGGGTTTTACTTTTTGAACAGAGTTCTTGAATTTAGTTTAATTTAAAATTAACTTTTTTGTTTCCTCCAGTTATGTGGAGAGTGTGGGAGGAGTTGGAAGCGGCCTCTGAAACTCTTCCGACTCAGTTTACAACTGATAAGCCCTCAGTGCACTTCACTGTCATGTCCTACAACATCCTTGCCCAAGATCTTTTGGAGTTGAACCTGCATCTTTACGCACACTGTCCCCTAGAGGTGCTGCAATGGAGCTACCGCTGCACCCTGCTTTTAAATGAAATACAACAGTGGGCCCCAGATGTGAGTCGGATGCACGTGTCTTTTTACACGCCTAAATGTTTCACAGCCACTAACCACTCCTCTGTGCTTTTTCTCTCGTTTTGTAGATTTTGTGTCTGCAAGAGGTTCAGGAGAACCACTACCATGAGCATCTGTATCCTGTGCTTTCTCGAATGGGTAGGGAAGCCAGTACGACACAGGAGTTTAAATGTTCAACATTCTGCTCATTTTTATTTTATTTTCCCAGGATACACCTGTGTGTACCAACGGCGTACAGGCACAAAGACCGACGGCTGCGCTGTTTGCTACCAGAGCTCCAGCTTCAAAGAAGTCGCCATTTCCAAGGTGGAGTTCTTCAAGCCTGAGACTGGGCTGTTAGACCGGCACAACGTTGGCATTGTTCTGCTGCTCCGGCGGCTGGTCACCGTGGGAGCGGAGGTTAAGGAGGCCGGGCCGCCGCTCTGCGTGGCCAGCACACACCTGCTCTTTAACCCCAGGCGAGGCGACGTGAAGCTGGCCCAATTGGCAATAATGCTGGCAGAAATCAGTTCCATGGTCAAGTCCTGCAACTCCAGAGGTGAACACTGCAACGTTGTCTTCTGTGGAGACTTTAACTCTGTCCCACAAATGCCTCTGTACCAGCTGATCACCACTGGTGAGCTTAGCTACCAGGGTATACCCACGTGGATGGTGAGGAACCAAAACCAAGGAGCAATTGCCTTCAGAGTGTCGTTCATCCATCTGCTAATCCGTGTTTATTGTGTCCAACAGATTTCAGGCCAAGAAGACCTGTCCTATAAGCCTAGCTATCACAGGCTGTTTGCTCCTCTGTGGCCAAGCTGTCTGGGAATCTCAGACACCTGCCAGTACACCCCAGAGATCAATATGCCTAAATTAGATCACACTCCAGGTCAGTTATCGATGTCTTATAGGTTTGCACTATAATTTTTATTATAATAGTTTGAATCACATGCCTACATCTACATTATAACTGTTTCCCACTCTCTACTGTTCTCCGTATTTAGGGTCGCGTCAGTACACACACGATTTCATGCTGCAGCTGCGCTTTTGTCCAGCTGCGTGCGTTCGTCCCCAGAGCTTGATCCTCATTCCAGGAGTGACTGACGTCAGACCAGGTCGTACACACACGCAGCACAAGACGGACAACTTTTCTGGCTTATAGAGGGACTTGCAAGCAAAAATCAGTATAACTAAGCAAGACAAAAGCTAGGTTTTCGTTACATTTCCTAACATGGTCCTTATGGTTCGTACACATGTGAAATTATTGAACCTCTCGATCTTTTCCTTGTTTCTTAATTTACAACAACAAGTTTATAGTTCATCTGCAAAACTTTCAGGATAAAAAATTTCATCTAAATAAACACGGGGAGGGCGAGGATAACGTTAATCATAGAAGCTGTAAAAAGACCCATTAAAACTGGAGAAGCTCCAGAGATCCGTAATTAAGGGGGGCTTTCATGGAGGTGATCAGAACACAGTGCAGGTTCACCTTCTAGCAGTATAATCCCACATATACAGACGGAGCTGCAATGGGCTGGTTTAAATCATGGGTTAGTGGCCCAGTCAAAGTCCACACCCAAATCTAAATCAGAAAGAGCAGCAACACCAGATTCACGCATGCTCTCCATCCAGTTGAAGAACTACAACAAGTTCTGCCTGCACAGTCCAATTGCAACCAGAAATGTTCGGCAAAAGACTTGAACCTGTAATTTTCGGTGAAATGTTAATCCGAGTGGAGAATTTGAACGAGGTATAAAATGATGCAAGCTTAATTCTTAACCAAGTATAGCTTTGTCTACTGTATGCAAAAGGTTTACTACATGTTGCTCTATGTTGCCTACTGGTGGTCAATTTACAAAAATTCCTTAAGATTGTACCAGGAGAACCACCTTTATGCACTTTGGTCATTTATTTGGACCTGAGTCAGCGAATGACCCCTGGTTGATTGACTCAGGAATTTACAGAAATATGAGCATTTTACTACGTGCTATACTAATTTAAATTTCATATTTCTTTTTTTTTTGATCTCAGATACCACAGGGGATGTTGAAAACTATGAGAAAAGGTCTGTTCAACAACATTTTCTTTCCAGTAGAATAAATGATGCATACTGTTGCGTATTTAATTTTTTTCTTTACAAGTCCTATTGTCATTTTTTTTAAATATAATTTGTTATAAAAATGGCTAATTTAAAGACGAGGTATTTTTTTGTGAAGGCAGAATTAAGATCACTGCTGAATGTGTCGCAGATTCAGGGAACGTCTCAGACATCGGTTGGACCTGGAGTCCGTCTATAAACACTTCCTTCCTGGTTCTGGCAGTCCAGAAGTCACGACTCTGCACTCTCAGGGTGGAGCTACCGTTGACTACATTTTCTATTCTCCAAAACGCAACTCTACTAAAGATCAAAGAGGTAAAATGGAAGAATTTGACCTAAACGTTGGCTTCAAATTTCTAATATTGTTTGTGTTTTTTTTGGGTTTTTTTCTTAGGCTATGAAAAGTCAGCAGTAAAAGGTCTGAAGCTCATTGGTTCTCTCTCTCTCCTGTCTGAGGACCTCTTGTGGTCGATGAACGGACTTCCCAACCACATATTCCCTTCAGATCATCTCAGTCTGGTTGCCCAATTCCAGTTGGAAATTGATGATGCATAAAAAACAACTTTTTTTAATGTCGAGTTTTAAAGAGGTGTTTTGTTTTAGGACAAAAATTGTTCCATAATATTTAGTATACAGCTTTTACAGTTCTTTCTTTATTTTCTAATAAAATATTTTGCGGTGAATAACTTTTTTTTATACATTTTCTTTTCTCATATAAAGCCATTTAATCTTCCAGTCAGTCTGGATCTCTTTTATTATTCAGAGCTGCGATGGGAACCTGAAAATCTGCTCTAAGGCATTCAGTGCATTTGATAAAAGATAAACTAAATAAATGATCTTTACATTTGATTTTTACATGACGTTCGAAAGTAAGAGCATCTCAAGTATCTTTAACTATATTCTCTTTACATTTTGTGAATGAATATAAATTTTTTTCAAAGTAAATGTTTCTATATCTTTGACGAACACCTTCAAGGCTGAAGTGGAACTCTGCAGAGGTTCATTGGCTCACACTACTGAGGATGCTCAAACATCCCCACTATTATTTAGTTTACTGCCCTTCAGAAACTTGTTTGTGCAGAGAGTATGCACTTCGGAGGCCAGGAAAAAGCTTCTGGGATATTTCCACATTGCTGTTTGCAGCAGCTGAAGTGTATATGAATTGGTCGTGTTACTGCAGTGTTTTTTTGTTTTGTTTTTCATCTGGGTTGAGATTAGAGCTGTTAAAGAAGCCTTTTGTTAGCCAAGCCGATTGTTTGAAGAATGTGGAAAGGCTCCTCAATCTTGATTATTTCAACAACATTGTGCAATGCACTAGCATGAGGAAGGCCAAATCTACCCCTGCTCACCACTATGTTTATCGTAATTACGGGATTGTGTATGCAGTTGAAACCACAAGTTTGCATAATCCAAATTAGAAGATGAATTAAAAAAAAAAAATTCTCCCACTATGAAATTTTAATTCTCTTTCAAAACATTTTAAAGTGCTGTCGTAATGCTCCCCACTTGTAATTATTTTATAAGGGCAAAAACTAAAGGCTGTCCTGCACTTTACACACAGTATAAAATCCTCATTAAGGGTTTTTCACTTGAAAAGTATCATGTCAAAAACAAAAGAATTGTTTATGCTCACAAAGTAAGAGCAAGAACGGGATATACAAAGTTATAGTAGCTCTCCAAAATGTTAAAAATTGGAAGAGAAGTGTCCGTAGAAGAAGACCATAGAAGAACTAGCAAAACTGTTGCTAATGAATGAGCCAAGTAAGGAATTATAGTGCCCTATAAGACAATCATTGGAGCGCTGTATAAAAAAAGAACTGCAAGGACACACATCAACAAAAACTACTTCTACCAAGGAGACAACTTCAATCCAGACTGAAGTATGCTCAGGACTATCTGGAGAAATAATATGCATGCTGGAGGTTTGTTCCTCAGTCAGATGTTTACTGCAGTTGCTTATGTTTGGAAAAAGTAAAGATGGGCATTAGGGCAAAGCACACTGTCCCCCACGGCTGAAAATGGTGGTGGATGTGTTATGCTGTGGGGATTCTTGAGTGCGTCTGGAACTGGGAATCTAGTCGAGGTTGAAGGAATGATAGATAAATAAGGATATGTGAAGATTTTTAAGGAACATCTCAAGCAGTCAGCAGAAAACTTAAGTCTGGGTCGACATTGTTAAGAAACGTACATCGATCCTGTTGGTTTTCTGGAGCTACGTCAGAGATGAAAAATAAATAAAAACATATGTTGACGGTCTGCATGAAGCCCTGACTTGAAACCCATTGGAACTCTTGGTAGAAATTATCCAGGGAAAAGGATACACTGTTGACTAATAGCATCATTTTTAGTCTTGCAGTTTTTGTGAAATAATTTAGTTTCTGTTTGCAGAGATACTATACAAACCTAGGATGTTTGAAAAAGATTTGTTAGGGTTAGGGTTAGGTGTACGGTTGATCTTTTAAACAGCACTTAAGGAATCTTTGAAAAAATTTAAAAATTCATTGGGAGGCTATTATTTTCACCTCGATTGTACCTTTATTCTGACTTGTAAGTTTATATCAGAACGAGCTTCCCTTGTTTAAGTTCAGAAATAACTACTTATTTCTATATGCAACAATCACAAACTAAACAATCATGTCAAATTTATTAAATGGGACAGTCATGTTCTAATTTAAAAAATATATATTTTTGAGGACATTTGTTTATAATTGAGTAAAACAAGATTAGTTTATTGAGATTTCCTTCAATTAAATAACTTTCAGCCAAAACACATTGTTTCAGTTTTTTGAACATTTAAGGAAATGAACATTTAAAGGGGTTTCCTCCTTTTTCCCCAGTGGCTGTCGTTTTCTTAACTTCAGCACCTCCAGGCAGTATAGTCAGCTTCGTAAATTACAGCTGACAGGTTTCAGGCAACTTGTTTTCAACACAGACCTCATTAAATACACATTTTACCATCACATGGAAGCAAGTTGTGATAACATAACAAGCATGTTTTAACTCTACTAAAAAATGAAATACGTTTCTGGAAAATAATCTTACATATACATATATAATGTGAATAAATAACATCTGGGTAATTTCAAGACTTTTCAAAGGATAAAATTAAGATTAGTGAATTGTACCTTGATAATCATGTTGATTAACACATAATATGCAGAAACCTAAAACTTTCACTCACCCTTCAGTGTTTTTATAGAGTTGATGGGATGGAGTTTCCTTTCCATAAACCTAGCAGGACTTATTTTTAAAGTTCTCAATCTGCTCTTATTGCATTACTCTTTATGTGGGAACCTGTGTTTTAAGTGAAATTCTGGCAAATGAGAAACATTCCCTTCCTGACATCCAGCATACTTTAATGACGTCTAATAGTTTCACTAATCTCATTAGCAGGGGGACTTGGAAACATGTTATAATTTCACTTATAAAATAATTTAAAGAAACCTACAAAAACTGACATGACTCTTTATTGTGATCCTGTAAAAATCTGCAGTACAGAATACTGAAGAGTAAGTGGATAAAAATGTTTACTGTAGCAACATTCAGGACAGTGTTTACTGATCACAAAAGATGTGGGTACCAAAAAAAAAGTACATTAAGTGTAGGAAAAAATCTTTAAAAGCCCAGATAAAAGTCCTGTGAAAAATTGTTCACGCCTACTTAACACCACTTAAGGCAAGTGAAAGATGCTACAATTAAAATGCAGGAACAAAAAAAAAAAAATAAAGATGGTATCTCAAACATGCAGTTTCAGTCAGAAGTGAATATTAATCTTGGACTTTTGACACGTTCTTTCGACAACGTTTAAGGTTGCATGAGTTAGTGTGAACAAGTGTAAATTTACCGTCCGTTTTCCTCGGATTCATACTGTTTGTGCAGACAACACAAGGTTCTAGCATAAGTCCATTCCAGAACTAGTTTTGATGTGTTTGAGATCATAATCCAACTGAAACATACAACTCTGTCCAAATAAAACTCATAGTTAACCACAGCTACAATTTATTCCAGAGTTATCTTGTTGGACTTGGACATATTGGGTTTTCAAAACGATCCCAAATGCTCATCAATACTGGTTTGGAAAGGACGAACCAGTCTAGCATCAAGCTTCTTCAATGGGCACGATCAGAACCTTACTGAAAATGTTCGGACTCTGCTTAAAGACTAGGCTCAAACCTGAAAACCAACCAATACTAAAGACAAGCGCATGTAAACTCCAGACCTTACCTGTACGATAATTAGAAAAGTGTGACATCTGCATTGGAAGCTGTGTCAGTTAACTGGTATCTATAACAGTAATCACTTTATTAGATGTCTGAGGAGACAGGTTTAATATCATAAAATTGTTTCTTTTTTATGTGGACGAACAGGTTTTATGATTATAATTTTCTTGGTAAAATCTTGAACAAGGCACAAGGGTACTAGGTATAAACAAGCAACTACACATGTAACTAATGTTTAGTGGACTCTGGGTGGCTTTACATTATAATACACAATCAGTCATAAATGTACAGTACATTGATGGAGATTGTAGAAAAGCCTAACAGCATAGAGATGTGATATGCAAGTTAATGCATGTACAACTAACTGTACTTATTCAAACATAATTTTGGGATTAACGTAGCAAAACTGTACTTGTTTATTTATATATATATAAAAAAAACCTGCACATCTATTCTGTATTTTCATAAAGGAGCTTTTGCCAGCGACAGCTACTGGAACTATTACAGAACCAAAGGCTTTAATAACATAAGAAGGGCTGAATGAGGCGTTTGTTTCACGAAGAAACGTTGCTGGTGACCTATTCCAGAATGCGTTCAGAAAACAAGCCAATGTCTACTCGAAGGAAGTGACCCGCTGGGTCCATCCCGCAGATGTGTGGCAACAAAAGAACCCTTCTTCAGACTCTAATCTGGTATCCATTAATATCGGTGGATTTTTGATCCAAAACCTTCCTCTCGCCAGAGGGGCTGCAACAAAAAAAACACAAGAATTGCAGAAAATAAACATTATACATTTGTTTATACATGATAAAAACTGGGATTAATTCATACACTTCTTCTTTAGCTTGAGGCCATAAGAGATAGCCAGTATGGATGCAGTGGAAAGACTTGCACACCCATCCTAAAATGACAGGTTTTTGTAATGTAAAAAATAAAACCAACATCTTGATCTTTAGAGTACAGAACTATTTAGATCAGCCTACAGATTTGCAGTTTTGGTTTAACATACTTCTAGCAAAAACCGTTCCTTTGTTGATTTGGATGAATGCTTTGGGTTCATGTCATGATGAAGTAGGACTGTTGCTCATCATCGGCAGCTTTCTAGCACACTTAAAGTATTTTTCTAGCTAATAAAAACAGTCCCAAAGGACGATGCTGTCATTCGATTATGTATTCGGTGTTGCTGCCAAATATACCTTTTGGAATTATGCCAAATATTTCCTCAGGCATCTACATGACCTCTCTGAACTGTTTGCTTCTCATCTTTATATCAATTTCAGTGGGAAATCTAATTGCTCCTTATTTTATCCGGTGAAAACGGTATTCCACTAATAAACCTAATGCCTTAGAAATTTTTTGCGTCCTTCTTCTGACTCATACTGTTTTACAATGAGTTCCAGAAAAAGGCCTTAAAAAAAGGCAGGTGTATATTCAATTCTTTAACATGAGTTTGTTTGAGGAGGTGAACATGAACACAGCCACATCCAAACTTATAAGAAGACATCCATGATTAAACATCAATATATTATTTCCTTTTTTTATGCTCTAAAGATGTTTTATGTCTACTGTACATTAAGAGTTTGCAGTGTCCATACTGTTTCCATGAAAAGCAAGATCATTACCAGATCGTAAACAATCCTACCGTCTTTCAACGCGACTGATCCTCCGGATGGGGCTTCCTGGTCCTTTGAGGGGTGAACCCATGCTGTTTCTCCTGTCTTTGGTGGGAGAGGGAGGCGCCGGCTTTCCGATCTGCAAAAAATAAAAATAAAAATAGATGTAATCGTTTCTCAGAAATCAAATTTTCGAACATCAACGGTGCCTCTGTTCACTGCGTCTCGAACGCCCATAGCTTTAATCTGTTAATGCTTTTAAAGCGATTGCGCTTAGCACTCAGTAGAAAGGCCTCTTACTGATGGATGGAGCCGTTACTTTTACTACCCGCAATCCCATGCATCATGGCTACAGTCATTAGGTTGGCATGAGAGGTGATGAGAGAGAAACATCTTAGAGAATTGCCCATCAACCAGCAGATCGGCTCAAGAGTCTTACTGCGTTCACAAAAACTGAGACATTGAAGTAAAAATGTAAAGCACAACGGTACCTTCAGCCTCATGTCCCGTGTGTGTCTCTCCAGCTCCTTCCGTAGCTCCTCCTTGCTCAGTTTGTCCAGGTCCAGTATGGAGTGTTTCCACTCTATCTGCTCCACGCTGTGGGTGTCGTGGGACACGTACTGGCCAATTTTAATCTTGCGCAGGGTGTGCCAGTAACCCCTGTAGGCTCCTTCAAATTCCTGGACCAAGTCCATGAGTGTTCGAAACTCCAGAGGCTTGAACATGAGGTCGTCCCGCCGGCTCATGCCCAGCGCGCCGAACCGACCCCCGGTGTGAACGCCGAGCACAATGTGGTAGAAGTGGTTCCCTGAGAAGTGAGATTTAAAGCTGAGCGGGAAGCGCTCCACGCCGGGCATGTTGTTGGTGAGATGACTATGTCGTGTGTCAAGGAAATAGAAGTCTGGATTTCAATTCCTTACATGTAGATGTACTAAAATGTCCAGAAATCCCATGCAACAAACTGTACTTGGCTGTATTCAGACTGAGCTTCCATATTGGCTTTATACGGATGAAATAACCATGAAATTACCATACATACACCAACTCAACCATAACGTTTTATTGTGGCCCTCTAGAAACTGAACTTTGCAGACGACAGTTGTGGCCTTACATATTAATTCATGGATCAAATCAAAGTTTTTTTACATTTGTATACTGCCAAATTGCATCCGTGTGAAAAGATGCTCAGTATTCATTTTAGTACATAGTCCTCAAATGCAGAAGCAGATCTTTATTAATAATTTAAATGTTTGTTCATTGATCTTTGTATGTCCAAAAACTTAAAAGGAGTTTGACATCTCTGCTTTAGGGCATCCAGTCACCTGGGTTCCTGCTTATGCTTTTTAACTGGATTTACTGTAGGTCTGGGGACTGGGATGGCCTTTAAATATGGTTGATTTTGAGTCTGGTAAACCAGTTATGTGTCAATGTGTGACTCTTTCCGCTTATTATACAGATAAAAAAACACAAGCATTCTTTAATTCATCAACAGAGGCAAACAAATTTTAATTTAACCTTTTAAGGATAAACAGCCCACAGTAGTTCAGGCATGCAACTTTGTTAATGGAAAAACTACTTGAAGAGATATACGCTGAAAAGTTCAATCTTAGTCTCATCTGACTCAAGAAGGACAGTTCTATAGATTTATTTTGTTTGTTTCCTGTTATTTCCTGGGATGCCTACCTAAAACTGGTTAAAATTTAAATAGTCTTTCATGGTTGTAACGGAAATTATGTTAATATAATACTCTCCATAAGAAAGAGGGACATGTGTCATGTTCTATTTATAGTGCAGAAATAACAGGAAGCCATGGATGGTAAATAAAGGTTCGTAGACAACCGGAACAACTTAAAATTGATTCTGCAGCAACATTTAATTTTTGTGGAACATAGCTATATTTCCTCAGGATATAAGTATTAAGTACTAAAATTAAACATTGTGTTTTCTTATAAATATGTAAGTTAGGCATTTTGCCACGGCAATAAAAAAAAAAGGCTTTTTAAACATATTTGCCAGAATCGCTAATATGTACATGTAAAAACAATGTGTTTATTTTGTCACTTTCCACAAAAATAAGTAAATAAATTCATCAAATTTAAAACTGCACACAAACATACATTTAAGATTAAATGAATCTATGGATTTAAAGATACATGGCCAGGATGACCGCCTCCAAACATTTGATTGGCAGAGCCTCTCTGGTCATCTCTTTGGCGATGTCCATCAACCTGGGAAATCCGATAAGACAAAGAGAATTTATTTATTTAATATAACAGTTTGCATAAAACATAAATAGAAAATATGTTTCCTATCGTGCGCTAAGATTGCTTCTGTGTTCATAAGATCTGCATTGTTTCCATGAGCAGCGGAAATGGGACCTAAATCTAATAGAGCTAGGTCGGGGAGTGCGTTTCAAGCGTCTGCTGACTGACATTAGCAGCTACTTGCGAAGCCTGGGGGGTAAAAAAGGAGAGAGAGAGAGAGAGAGAGAGCGAGACAGCTATTCCAAATGCATCCCAGGCAGATGGAGGACCCTCCAAGTTACTCTCTGAGAACAGAAATCTTTTATGTATCATGATTTTTAATTAATAAAAACTCACGCAGTGAGGGGACGGCTTTTCTTTATCTCAAAAAACTGTGTTCCTGTGTGATTGTACCTGCGATATACAATTAAGGTTAAAGATGTTACAGATGAGCAGAGAGGAGGGCACAGCCATTTAAAGTGCGCTGTTATATTCATAGCCTGCTGATTAATAATGAATAAATCTCTGCACTAAGTGGAATTTGTGGTTTTGGTTAATACAGAATGAAGAGTTTACACTGGATAGGTTATCTCACACAAAATCCCCAATTTAAACACAATTTAAATCCCCCCAAAAAACACGTCCAACAAAACCTATTCAGCTTTAAATGAAATTATTTAAGTGCTGTAAATGTATGAAAGGATACTGTAGGTCCCTGATGTACTTTTGTATGGCTTCCAAGCGCTGTGGGATGGTAGTTGTAGGTTGGTATGTAGGCACACTTGGTACTAGAATCTGTGGGGTGGTCATACAAGCGCATCAAGGAAACAACAGCGATATTTATTGCATTTTAAGGCAGTTTAACTGGATAGCAAAAAAAAAGTGCAAGAAAAATTACAAGAACTTTATGAGAAAAATGTGGACCAAAAGTAAAAACACCCAAAAAAACACAAAAAGCAAACGTTTGAGTTTCAGGATTATGTAAAAAGAAAAACATTTAAAACAAACATGATCAACAATTACTTAATAAATAAACTTTGACATTAATGGGAAAGTTGTTGCCTCAATTTCTTTAGTTCTGAATAAATAAGGCTCATATCATGTGAGGAGTCTAAAAGGTAAAAACAACTGGCAATCGCACTGCATGCATTTCGGCCCCAGACCATCCAGTGCCTTACAGACAGATAACAAGAATTCAAATCTGAGGAAGTTGATTTTTGTTTAATTTTTTTGTGTCGTTAAGGACTCCACCAGAAGCATTCTGCCTTATCTCTAGCAGCCTGATTGATTTCCAACACAGACACAGAGGACGATAAATTCACCCACTGAAAGAAAAAGCGCACTGTACAGCATCATCTCTGTGTCCTATCATGAGAGAAAACCAATCATTCTGGCAATGTGTTTTGATTTGATGTGCTGTGAGTTCACGTTACCTTGGGCAGGTCAGTGGCACCTCTTATCTCCTTGGCCAGAGTTTCACCTCCTGGGTGGATTCTGCCCACGTAGCGCCACATCCTCTCCCAAGTCTCCTCATCCATCGGAAGGCCTCCTCTGTTCACGTAAAAAGGAACCCCTCCGTCCCTTAACTCTTCCTCTCCTTCATCCTCCTCATCCCTCTCCTCTGTGGAGCCCACTGTTGCTCTCAGCATCACTCCCTCAGCAGGCAGCCACACAGTCTATTAGCAAAATTAAAGAATATAATAACAAAAAAGTATTATAAAAAAAAAAGTGTTGTATATATATATACAAACTCTCTTTGGGTTCTTTCAGTGGTTAACCAGTTTGCAGGTTTAAAGCAGGTTTCAGCAGCAGATGGTAATCTCATGACCTCCAGGAGATTATGGCATCAGTGTCTCACAAAATCAAGTCAGTGATGCTGGTATTAGACGGGATTAGAAATCTGCTTTTTGGGTTTCTGAAGCAGGGATTTAAAAAGTAACACACAGATAATATATAATTTCTTGACTGTATGACACCGATTGGATCTGACTGCAGGCCTTCTGGTAAACACCAATCACCAATGTTTATTAATAAGACAATACATGTGACATAATGCACATCAGGAAAAGAATCCTAATAATGAATAATATTTTATTATTATTATTATTATTGCAAGTACCCATGTGCATTCCAAAGCATTGCCTACCGAGTCTGTAGGTTGGTTGAATCTGCAGGCAACAAAGTATTAGAAAATCCTAAATCCCTGGAGGTCATTGAAACCTGCAAAAAACATGAGGGGTTCTCCGAGGTCCCATTTCTGCGACTGTCTACGTCGGATTACATCAGCGCCGTTTTAGAAAATCCTTGCCTCCCAATCCGGATGTTTTGGGGCTTTTGTGTGTCCTGCTTGTTTCCGCAGATGCTCTTCCAGTCTGGTTTCTGAGTCCAACCAGCCACTCAGACACTCCCCGACCTGCGAATCCTGCGCATGCGCTCATCTCGGACCAGTGCTGCATTCAGGTGCTCCTCGGAAGAAAACCAGCGAGATAAATATTCAGGTGAACCTGAGCACATTTAAAGACAGTTTTTTTTTTATGTTTTTCATTCCAATTTTATCTATTTATTTATCCTATTTCTTTTTAATGTCTTCCATGTAAGCAAAACTATATCCAAGCAACTTCCTTTTCTGTGAATATGTTTTATGGGCAATGACAATAAAGACATTTGTGATTGAGCACCTTTGGATCACACAATATGAACAGCAGTGTCATGACAACAAAAAGCTGTAAAATTACCTGGAAGGATAATGCGGAGTATAAAAGGTTGCACAAGCAAGGGATAACTACAGCCTTGAGGGTACCGTGATGAAAGGCCATGTAAGGTCTAGTGTAGATTCACATGATGAACGTTGCAACCAGAGTGCGTTTTAAAAGTCACAACAAAGACATACCAAGGAAATGAACTACAACTGGCACATCCTTTGTGTTAAGCCCCTCCTGGAGCAGAGTCAGTGTGAGACTTTTATCTTTCATGGGCTAAAAAGAAAAAGGGAAGAAGTGTTCCTTAATCGTTCGGTTCACTTCCTCGGATGGAAAAAAACACAAAAAAAAGGTTTCGTTTGAAAATAAAGGTCCCAAAGTCTGAAGGGCCAGTTAGGAGACAGATGTCAAGTTGTGATTTAGAGATCCATGATAATAAAAAAATCAGCTCATCCTTTTATTGCTAAATTTTACCAAGTCAGTTCAGTTTATTTATAAATGGACAATTTAAAACCCGTTGTCTTGAGGCACTTTAAAAGAAAAATAATATCATTCTAATCAAACATAAATTCATGCATGCTGAACAAATCAATTTAAACCCTTCTCAAACTAAGGAAAGCCAGCAGATTGCATCGGCTTCTTCGCTTGGAGCATTCAGTCCTCCTGGATCAGCACACCAAAACTTCCCGGCAGTACTTGGCACCTGCTTTTGACACCAGACCAAACAAAACATATTACCTGGTCACTTTATTGTCCCCATACCACGTTGCATGGATGCAGTAAAGTAAATCACGCAAAAGTACCCAACCACATGTTCAGTCCAGATACTAGTAGCCTGACATTTCTGTATTATAGGTTCTTTGCAACTGTTCTCGTAGTAAGCATATGTAATTTATGTTTTGCAGTATGATATGCAGTGATTCGTTTAAGTTTCTGAAGAATTGGGATTTCAGTAACTGTGAGGTACATTGATTAAAATTCACAAAAATAGTTAAAATATCTCACCATGGAGAATGAATCTATATTCAATGACCTGCTGGGTACTGTTTGACTGCACTTAAATTCACTGAGATAAACACCGTATGTAGGGATGTGAACGAATGTATTACATGTTGTCCCTTTTATTTGGTAATTAATATTCACGATTCAAATTTAAAAAAAGGAAAAAAACAATTAGTTAATCATTTATTCATAAATCAAATTGTAACAATGCCTTACATGTTCTTGAAACAAATTAATTTGAAAAGCTGAAATATCAGTAAATCAAAGCTCAAAAACTCTGCAGTGTAATTATGCAAAATACAACAAAACACCATAGTCCATAGGAATCCCCCATCTACTTAGGGAACTTCAGGGCAAAAACATCAAAATCTTGGAGCACCATAGTCGTCAGGCATCCGTTCAATGTTATACCTGCAACCCGGAAAAAAAAAAGGATTAAATCATTATTTTTTTTAAATTAAAACCAACTTTCAGAATTCTGAGAAAAGATCTGAATATTGGTTACCTGTGATTTGAGATGTACATAATGGGAACTCCAGGAATCTTCCTGACTCGTCTCTTCAGATCTCTGTCCACAGTGGCTAAGATGTAACACTTGTGCTGCACACAGAGTTTTATGTAATCAATCTCTATTTTCAAAGGACGTGGTCCAAATTATAAAACCCAAACGTCACCACGGTATGATGCAACTAGCCTATTTATTATTTTCTCGCCTAAAATAACCTTACTCAAAATCTTTAGTTTTTGTAAAATGCATTAGAATATGATAGTCAGCAGGAAAAGACTGCAAAATGAATACTTATATTGGTTAATTTAACAGCCAATTATTTGACCGTCACATGCTGGACGCCTCCTTGTTGAGGATACCAGGAGGAAGACCCCGGATACACTGGAGGGACTATGTCTCTTAGATGGCCTGGAAATCCCTTGGGATTCCCAAACAAGAGCTGGGCCAAGTGGCTGACGAGAGGGAAGTCTGGGCCTCTCTCAGAAAGAGATGGATTGCTGAACTTGGCCTCAAGAGACATTGTGAGGAACTTGAGTACACTTCTTTAATATCAGTACAGAATTGGGCGTCGAACCAACATGCCTTCTGAAAAAACATCACTGGGAATACAGCCAAGGCCAGTGTCTGAGTTAAGAGACGCCTGCGTATCCCTCTTGGACCCATCCAGGACATGCAGAAAACAATAGATAGACCATAGAAATCTGCACCTAAGTCATTATTTTAGAAGCCCATCACATGCAACTCTATTCAGACGTATTTTACTTTATGTAAATCCTCCCGATTACTCAGCCAATTACTTTTTCATCCAGGCTGTCAACAAATGTGTTTCATTCATGTGCAAAAATACAGATGTGCAAAGCCCACAGTTCCAAAACCTTTAACATCAAATATTACATGCTTTTTGACTGGAGATTATGGGCAGATTGTGACATTTAATTTACTGATGTTTCTTTCTTTAAAACCTTTTTTTCCTAGGTGTTGAATTAGTTCATCTCCTTTTGGTTTGGCATCTATCAAGGCTAACATTATATTTAAATTGATCTGTTATTACCTGATGCATATACATACCATAAGTCCTGGTATTGCTAGGCAAACATTTATGTACTTATCTGTCAGCTGTTACTTCAGTTTTTTGTGATAAAATTAACAACCAGATTTCTAGTGGATTTTTATTACTGTGTATTTATTGTACCTGGGTCACCCGTTGCACTAAACAGTCATCAGCATATGTTCCCTTATGTTTGCACGGCAGACGCTCGAAGCGTGGATCCTTGGCTATCCTGTCAGATGAAAAACAAAAATAAAACAAAGGAAAACCTGGTTTATGTGTAAAAAAAGAACTACATTATTAAAAGATTCCTTAAGATGATACCTGAGAGCAACTCTGTATTTCATGCCCAGCTTCTCGACCTCAGCCATCACACAATCGGTGATATAAGGAATACCTGAAGCAAATCAGAATATTTGTTACTACGATTACATGATAATATTCTCCAACAGAGCGTGTATTACGTCTAAAGTAAAGTTTCGAATATTTCTTACACTTGGCATACAAGCAGTCCATCATTGACTGAACAATGTCCAACTTGGCCTTAATGGAAAAGTTGATGAAATTGGTATCGACTAGAATGTGATAAGGTGGACCCAGCTGGGTGTTGTATTGGAAAAACAGGCATGATGGATACTTGGTGCTGCAATGGGATTGAAAGGAAAGCGTCAAAAACACCTAGGTCCACACATTAAGATACTGTTTATTCATCTTAGTGGCTAACTTACACCTCCCGTTCCTTAAGCTCTGAAGGATCTTTCTTCTTCTTTTCCTTCTTTTTGGCACGGTCCTTTTCTTTTCTACAAAAGAATTGTCAGTTTTAGGATAATATCTGTCTAGTGCTGAATTCATTATTAAAAAAATTCAATAAAAAATGTATACAACAAAAGGTACAATTTAGGACTTACAGTCTATGATCTCTGAGATTTATCATTCTTTTCATTGCAGCAAACTTTTTTGTCTTTTGTTTCCCCTGGAATAAACACAAAGAGAAATCCTCACAAACAGCAAAATAAATCATATCAAATGTTTAGAGCAGCAGTTCGCAAACCGATGACAGTAAACGACACGGAAGACAGTTAAATATCGAAGCACAATTGGTATAACACATAAAACTGGCCATACTAACCAAATTGAACTAACAAGAATTTGTTTTAGTTTACTTGGGTTTTTGATGAGCATTTTACTATTTTAAACATTTTTTTACAATATCTTCAGGAAAAACTACTTTTTAGCTTTTCTTAGGCTTATGTCACAACTTGGTTACTTCGGTAATCGATGGATCCAGCAGTGCCTACTCCACGCTTAAGACAATCCAGACTGTTTCCTTGTGTTGTGTCAAGATGATGGATTGACCCAACAAAAGCAAAAAAACAGTAGCCTCCCTGTCCATCTTCAAGAAACTCTTGAAGAGCCACCTCTTCAAAAAGCATCCCCTATCCTAACTCTTACCCATACCTCTATACCTATTCTACTACTCTCTCTGTACTTCACTTTATCTCATCGCCATCACCACTGACTTTGACAAGATATCAGCATGTATCACAGATACATTTATCACTCTTGTAGTGTGAAATGTTAAAAAAAGGCTTGACTGAGTGATATTACTCAGATAACAATAGCTAAATATAATTGTTATGAGACAAACATTTCAGGCCAACATCAATACCTAATATGAACACTCCTAGTTAAAACTACGGTACTTCAAATACGCACCTTCTGAAAACACAGGGTAAATTTGAAAGCAGAGAACAATAAAACAGTTACATCTCAGTAAATTATAATATAACTGAAAAGTGTTTGCATTTATATATTGAAATACATGTCTAATGATTATTTTGTTTACTTTGAATGCGTTGGACCTTAAAAAATATACAATGAATCAACACCAGCAGAGGACTTCCCTCCCCAAATCTTCACTTACAGCTAATTTCAAGCAACTTTGACTCAACTCTTCCACCAGAATTTGAGATCTTGATTTCTAAACATAATATAAAACTGAATTTCAACTCAAATTAGGACTATAAACCACAAAGCAACAATCCTGTCACTTTTTTCCTTCAACTCTGGTAGAATAATTTTGACTTATGTGCTTCAACTTAGCAGTAGGCATTAAAACACTAGCCGAATCACTGCCTTGTGAATCTTGGAAAAAAAATAAAACATTTTCTCCAAAGTAATCTGAACACTGTTGTCACACGTTCTTCGTTTTTCTTCCACTCAACTTTCCAAAAAATCTGCTTAAACACTGCACTGATAACATCCAGCTTCTTTAATACAGACCATTGTAACTTAATATTTCTGCTAAGTTCCGCAACTGTATAACATAAGAATAATAATACTATACAATAAAAACTTTTTACTGGCTTGTGCGACATCTCGTTCTGGGAAACTGAATAGCTGTAATTTCATAATTATCAGAGTAAGAGAAAAACACAGAAATATATCATTATGTGTTTATCTTGTAGTTCCTTTCATGCTAGGCTAACTGTGCTAAAGTTAGCATGTGTCCATCACACTTTAAAACATTAACAAACAACATACTGTTAAGTCAGCTTGAATGACGGAACGGGGTGTGTAATAGATTGAGGTGGTGTAGGAAAAATATAATGGTATTTACCATATTTCGGAATTTCAGCCCCTAACTCTGGTAAATGAGCTGCCTTTGCACCCCTCGTGTGTCGATGTTGACACGTCATAAACAAGCGACGGCTTTCTGCGTATGTTCCGGTTGCTATGCTAACGGCTGAGAGACGAAGGTAGCTGCAACGCTTGTTAAACATGTATTATTTGCATACCTTTAACTGGTGAACACAACGCATGTATGCACGTGTGATGCTGCGCACAGGTTTCTGTGAACATACGTGAATTATGGGGGTTCATAGCTACGTTTTATTAGCGATAACCGTTCCAAAAGGACGCTTGGCTAACCTGGCTAGCTAATACGGTTGTGTTGTCTTTCTTAGCAGCCTCGCTCTGAGCTACAATGAACGATGTTGCAGTTGATTTCATTCTTTTTATTTGCTCAAATTTTTTCGTTTCTTCCCAACTCACACATTCAAACACGTTATTAGTCTGTTTGTTGTCTTAAGTAGCGTGTTTATACATTATTTTTTAAGCTAGCCAAGGCAACTCTTCAGTTTTCGAGTAGGACTATTAATGGATTCAGGTTAATGTCGTTTTCCTTTTTGTTTACTCACCATTTTAGAATATTTCCTAGGTAGATAGTTTTTCACCTCGTCTTCCCCGTTTTACTGGTTAAACGGCTAGACGTGAACAGAGAATTGTTTTGTTTCCACATTCCGTAGGAAGAGTTTTGTCTTGCCCATCGGTTTGAGGCGGTTCCGGTGAGGGCAAAGAGGAATCTGGGCGAAAGGCTGAAGGATGGTCTGATGGACCGCCGCTTCTTCCTGACCCTCGTCTTCTGCTCCGTGTCGTGGATCTTTTTCTGGGAAGTACGGTGGAAGAAACGAAAAGAAAACCAGATCGAGGAATGGCTTCAAGTGCATAGCCTTTCTGAGTACAGGCACTTATTTGACGGTACTTCACTTTTTTTTATGCTATTAGCACACGGTAGTACTTAAGAGCAATGATGCGTGTCTAGCAGTAGTTCCTGGTAAAACATTTCTGAATTGATGTTATCCATGTTCATGGCTGCCTAAAGTTGTTCTCGGAATAAATGTTATGCTTTCCAATGACCATAATTAGAAATGAACTTTGCTGTAGAGCTAAAACTCTGTGTTGGTTTGATTTTTGATTTATTTTTGATTTTTGTATATTAAGTCGAGGAGGCTAAAAGAGCAATAAAAAAACTTTAAGCGTCCTGATTATAGGTTGTTATATAACGGTGTGATTCAGTTTATTTGTATAACGGCAACTTATAACACATTTCATCTTGTGGCACTCAAGTTATTTCATTCCAATTATAAATATACGATAAACCAGTTTAAAAAGTTTACAATCGAAGCAAACTAAGCAGATTGCTTCGAGTCATTGACTTGCAGCATTCACTTGGGAAAAGATAGCTTGCGTTGTCGTTGACTTGCCTCATACTGATCATACATGTAGCGACAGTGGGGAGAAAAAAAATCCACTTTTACCAGGGAGATACCTCTAGCATAACCTGGCTCAGTACGAACGGCTGTCCGCCACAACCGACTGAGGGTTTGAAAAGAGAGAAGTCACTAATAAATGCAGAGGGAACTGAAAAAAGAAAAGTTATGAGCAGCAGCTGTACAATTTTTCTGGCAGCACCACCAGCTGATGTCCTCCTCCAAACAAATTTGTTTTAATTTATGTCCCTACATCAACATCGGAAACTGTTTAAAGACGTAACCCAAAATTAAATGAAATATATTGTCACGGACAATTCAATTATATATGGTTGTTGTTTTATTGTTATCTGAAAACAAAAATGTCTTTCATTACTGTGGAATATACTTTCACCTTCAGAGAGTATTTTAAGAACTATTTAAGCGATATATAGCAATATTAGTTTTCTGACACTATAAATTAACATTCTTTTTTGCATTCAGAAAACAACAGACAGAAGTTGAGGGGAGGGGATTTTTACAAGTACATACGGAAATTGAGTTTTGAAGTTTTTCTTTTTTGTCCGTGTTTGTATTGAGCAAACTGAGAGGGCGAGTTAAAAGAAACAGTCAAGAGCCATATAGGTACTGATAACCATAGAGGCGTGGCAGAGATACATTTTTTATAAGAAAGGATCTGCTCAACATAGCAAGTAATCACCTTTTTACTCCGCCACATTTGCTTTTATCAAACAAAAGCGAATGTTTGTAGCTACAACACTGTATCTCAAACACGTACACACCATTCCCAACATAGTGGTGTTAGCGTCATGATGCGAGGATGCTTTTCTTTAACGGGTCCAGGGATCTGAGGGTTGATTAGAAGATAAATATGACCCAAAAAATAAATAAATAAACATAATATTAAGACTGTAGATATGTAGATTTCCCTTTATGGCCGTTACATGTATTGTATCAGACGCATCAAAGCAGAGGGCAGTGAAAGTAATGACGTGTTATTTCAACCTCCCAAAAAAAAGTGTCGCATGTAGCAGAACTTTTGACTTTATAACTAAGCAATGACAGCTTTGAAGATGACCTTTTTCATGCTATATGTAAAATGAAATTACACCTGCAGCCCTGTCCTCGGCTGCTACTTCCTGCCAAGTAAGGCCAAACAAATTAACATTCATCTGGACGCTTGTGCTCTGAATGGTGTAGAAAACTGGTTACCAGCTCGTCTGATTTATCAAACTTATCAGCATTCGATCCTACGGTCTGATTACAGTTGGCCAAGCAGCCAAAATAATAACACAAGGGTTTATTGCTCTGTTTATTGTATCAACACAACAGATGGTCACAGTTAATAACGCGCAGTTATAAATCACCCTCAAGAATAATTAAAAACCTTTGCACAACAGTCTTAATGCTATGTGCATTGTGTGGGATTTTACTTTTTCTTCCTTGGGATTGATAACCAAGCTCTCATTTTTCTATGTGAAGCTTTAATTGTAAATTCTTTTTAGGGATTAGAACGGACGTTTCAGCTTCTGAGTAACAGGGACTATGTTAATGTGTGGCACCATTCAACTAAAAGTTCAATATGTGAATAAAAAGGATGTTACGGTGGTTCAGAGGACTATAACACATAAAATAAATTGGTACTCTCCTAGGTGTTTTATACAGGTGTAAGTTTTAGATCAAATTAAAATAAGTTTATTGAAAGGCATTTTCAATTACGCATTAAAACATTTTCTGGAGACCTTTTATATTAAATAAATGTAATCCATTTGAATTGTTTAAGTAAATTGTTTTGTTTTTACGTGGCAAATAGATGTGCAGACGCTGGAAGAACTGAGTCTGAATGCACTGAGTCGTCTGGAGGAGGTGTTGAAAGAGCAGCAGCGCTGGAGGGAAATTGCCGAGGCTCACATCAAGCTGCTTCGAGACTTTGCCCTCCAGGAGTGGCTTAGCTCTCAGAACCTCGAGCACTATCACAATACGTAAGCAAAGAAATGTCTTCATTTCACCACAACCTATTTTTTTCTGTTTCAGGCAATGGTTTTTTGACTCATTTCCTAATTTTGATGCCTAAACTTATATTTTCCAGATTCTTTGAAGGGTTATGTTTAGATAATCACATAAAGGATATCAATTTTTTAAATTATTTTTTGTTAGATAAGTATCCAATTGTTTACTAGATTGCTTTCAGAAAACAACCCAGTGCAGTGGTATTATCTATTTGTGACCATTTTAAAGGTGTTCTGGTAATAGATGAACAAAATGTTTAATTCTAACTGTCCTCAGATTATTGTATTGGATAAAACCCAGAAACAAAAATGTTAAATATTGAATTATTTAAGCATAAACTTGAATGATATAGTGTCCCTAACCCTACCCATAGTAAAGTTGTCTCTTAAGGGCGAGAGCTATATGAACAGAAATACTATACTTGGTATATTTGGTCTCAATGTGCAACACACTAAGAAATAGGAACAGTGACAATTTTAAAATTGCATATCATGGGGAAGGAAGTACAAAAGGTTTTTTTCTTGTTTAGAATTTTCCCCTGACCATAAAACTTGTATCTTAAAATCATGAATGCACCATTTGCTCAAACACAATGTTGGACTGAATGGCTTCTTGGAACAAGAAAACAGTCACAGTAGTTTTGTGTTGGGCGTTCTGTGCGCTACAACAGGAGTGGTGTGGCTTAATAGACAGTAGCCTACAGGATCACCTGGCATTGTGGAGTTGTTTGCTCAAGGGTAAAGTAGAAGCTTATCTTTGGTTAATTATCTACCCAATTTACTTAGATTTTTGTTTTTTGTTTTTTCTAACACCAGGCTGAAAACCTTGGGTTGTATGAATCTGGATGATTTGTCTCGATTCGACGGACAGCTGCATCTCTCCTTAGCTCCCTGGGGCTACTATTACAACGACTACATAAAGCTGTCCACGGGCATCAAGATTCTGCAGACCTCTAGGGGGAGTAGAGACCAGGACTACGAGATCCGGCTGGTGCACAGCCTTGCTGAGAGGCGTCTGAATGAGAAGTGGTCAACCGGTGAGACAGTTTATTTTCCCCTCCTTCAGTTGCAGTGGCTCTCATGCAGCCCTCAGATTCACTGTAAATAAAAGGCAGGTTGCTATTTTTAGAAGCAAGTTCGCCGGTTTGTATGTGAGTCAGTGAAGCAAAACAAAAGTGTTGCATAATGACGGTGTTCTCATGCATTTGTGGCCCTGACAACTTTTGTGTTCCTTTACTTGTATGCGTAGGACAGAACTTCTTATTCTCTTAGAAAACAGTAAACTTTACTACTACAGTGGTTACTTTACTTTTTTCTAAATAGTAATTAAGAACAACCAAGTGTTGGTCTTTTTCTTGATGCTCGACTATTCCTCTTGTTCCCCAACATTCCTTTCTTTAGGTGTGGTTTTCAGCAAACCATAGCATAGCTCAAGACAAGTCGTATCAAAACTCATCATAATACATGCACAACCAAAGTGATTAAAACTTCATTGGATTCTTTAAAAAAAAAAATTCTGTATAAATTATTAACTATTGCATTTTTCTTGTGTTTTTAGCGGGAGCTTTCCTTTTTGGCTGTACTGTGGCACTGTGCTTTTTGATAAGGGACCTCATGTTTTACGTGATTGGTGAGTTCAGGATCAGTTGCATTCAAAATATTGGCTGCCATGCATGCTAAAAAACAAAAGACAAAACAGTAAATGTATAAGATAAAAATCAGTAACTCTGGCCTGTGTGTCTTCTTCGCTTTTGGCAGGTGGAATTACTGTTTCCATCATAGCGTTTTTCTTTACCATCAAGTTCCTCTGTGAGCTAGCAGCGAGGATCGTTAGCTTCCTGCAAAATGAGGATCCTGGAAGAAGGGGCGACCGCAGCATCTACGACTACGTCCGCGGCAACTACCTGGACCCACGCTCTTGTAAGGTATCGTGGGACTGGAAGGAGCCACAGGAAGTCGGGCAGACAATGACCTTCAGAGTTCAGGTAAACCTTTTTAAAAATTCAATAAGAATGTAAATAAGGTTATGTTTTTGGTAGCCTCTAGCATTTAAAGAGGTTGTACTTTTTATTTTCAGTAAATTGAGCAAATGGGATTAACTATTAATGCATTCCAAAGCTTTTATGATTTCATTTGTAAATAAATTGTAAAGATCATGGATTTTTTCCCACTGTTATTTAATAATTTTTTTACTGGTTTGTCTTAATCTGATGTATAAAAATTACACAATGAATTTATATAATATATAAAACTTGCAACATTCACTTATTTTTTTTTTGCTCTTTCAGCTTTTCTACAAGAACGGTCAACCTTTCCCTGCTCACCGACCCGTGGGTTTGCGGGTGAACATCACCCACATTGAACTGGCGCTGGACATCCCGGTCACCCAGGAAGTTCTGCAGGAGCCGGAGTCCAACGTTGTGAAAGTGGCCTTCACGGTGCGCAAGGCTGGACGTTATGAGGTTGCTGTAAAGCTTGGTGGCCTCAATGTGGCCTACAGTCCTTATTACAAAATCTTCCAACCAGGTGCAAATACAATGGTTTTTAATTTCTCAATTTTGGTTTATAATAAAAAAAAAGGTACTTGCATAAAATATTCATCTTGTAATTTCTTCTCACAGGTACAGTTGTCCCGTCTAAAACCAAGATCGCCTATCATTTCTCCACCCTGGTGCTAACAAATGGCCAGAAGCACACTTTGCAAATCGAACCCAGGGACGAGTACGGAAACCCCACCAGTAACTCCACGTCTCTTGCGGATGAAGAAAACTACAGCGTCCATGTTCACTCTGTAAGAAAAAACGTTCTGTTCTTTTCTCCCCGTTCTGACAGCGAAAGGAAAATTTGGATTTATTTTTAACCACTGTGTTAATCTTTCCCCAGGTTTATGTGTTTACAGTGAGTTAAACTCTCATAGTGCTCATTATAGTGTCTGTTTTTCAGCTTGGCACCATAGAAGACGACAGTACAGAGGATTTGTACAGCAAGTCAGTTTCACTCAACAAGCAACAATGCCAGGTTTTAATGAGACTCATCCTGAAGAAGACTGGCTGCTTCAGGGCCAAGATCACTTATAAGGATCAGCCGCTCAGTAACGGGGAGTTTGACATAATTGTTCTCACTGGTGAGCATCCTCTATTTGCTCAAAAATACCTGTTTATTGGGTTATTATGTCCTCAGAGCCCAACACTTGCATCTTTTCAGAGAATGAAAAGTCCTGTGTGGAGAAGAACGTGTCTACTCCAGGCATTAGCATCTACTTCGAGGCGTATCTTTACAGCGTTGGCATCTACAGCAATTCATCCTGGCAGTTACCCGCCTCCTCTCTGCTAGCTCCTCAGAGGAGGCCCTCTATGGGTGAGGAGGACGAGGAGCACGACTCTCCTGTGGAGGGACAACCAGAGAAGGTGAAAAAACCAAAAAAGGTCTACTGTTACATATCGCCAAAGGTGAGAGAGGAAGTCTACCTTTAAATTTTTTTTTTTACATGATGTTGTTTAAGTTCATCGTACTAATTTAGCATGTTCTTTTTTTTTTTAACAGCAACTATCTGTGAAGGAGTTCTACCTGAAAATTATTCCATGGCGCCTTTTCACCTTTCGAGTATGTCCAGGAACTAAGGTAAACTAAATAAAACTAACAGTAAAAAGCCATTGCTAAAAAAAGTTTTGACTGTATTTGCCAGCTCACTGTACCTTTTTTTTTTTTTTTTTTTTCCAGTTCACCTATTATGGTCCAGACCCAGTTCATAGGTATTTAACTCTTGTGGTAGACGATGGCATACAGCCTCCTGTGGAGCTCAGCTGCAAAGACAGGAACATCATGGCTGCCACATTCATTCGTTTCCTGCACAAAAATATTGGTTTGTCTTAGTCCGAGAAGGACCTCATTACTTTTTTGGAGAAGATGGATATTTCTCCAGTGGGGAGAGTTTGTTAATGATCCCCTGTTTGCTTTTAGGTGGCTCTGAGACCTTTCAAGATAAGGTAAACTTCTTTCAACGTGAACTCAGGCACATTCACTCCAAGAAACCTCGCACCAAAACCTGCCTAAAAATCTCTCGTCATGTCATTCTCGAGTCAGTGAGTGAATTTAATTTTTTCCCTTCTCTATTTTACTCTACTTTTTTTCCAGACTGTAATGCCAGCACTGTTGTGAACCTGTGTTAATTTGGATATTTGTTTCTGATGCTTTGCAGTCACTAAAGGCTGCGAGGAACTTCTCTGTATCAGACTGGAGTAAGAACTTTGAAGTTGTGTTTCAGGATGAGGAAGGTAAAAATGTACATTTCAAAAGTATTCCTATTGCTGAGATGTTTCAAATGAAAAACATTTGGATGTACTTTAATAGGATTTCATGTGCTACACCAACACAGTCAAAGTAGCTCAGTCTGGTTTGGTACGCATGTTTTTAGCCCTTATTAACCTGCCACATAAAAGTTGAGGCTACCAGTTGCTTTAGTAGTATTCTAAGTCCACCTGTGTTTGATTTCAAACAGTTTAAATATAGAATTAGATATATTCTGTGAAGGCCTCTCAAAGTAATATGAATTGCATTAATGACAAAACACCGTCGTACAGACCAAGGGGCTTAAATGGACAGCCTCCCTCCCATATGAGCTTTAACAGTGGTGCAGAGAAGAATGGACGTAACTTAATTCGGTGTTAGTTTATCAGTTCATCCTTTTCATTTTTACCTCCGGTATGAATCGGTGTATGACATCAAATCCCAATAAAATAGAATTACTTTTTTTAGCATGACATAGTTTGGATAAAAAAAATGCACCTCAAACATTAAGGTGCATGAATAATTTTGCAGGACCCTATAAGTTTATCTATAGTGAGACATCAAGTTGATGAGCATATGGCTTCTTTCAACAGCTCTCGACTGGGGTGGGCCTCGCAGGGAGTGGTTTGAGTTGATTTGTAAGACCCTGTTTGACACGTCCAACCAGCTGTTTACCCGTTTCAGTGAAAACAACCAGGGTCTTGTAAGTTATCCCTTTCAAAAGTTTCCATTTTAAGAAATTATCACTCTAGAACGGCGACGTATGGCTTCATAAACTAAAATCAAGCCATCCTTCACTCCAGGTGCACCCCAATGCTGACAGGCCGCCCCATTTGCGCCTAAAGATGTACGAGTTCGCAGGTCGCATCGTCGGAAAATGTCTATACGAATCGGCTCTGGGTGGAGCCTACAAGCAGCTGGTCCGAGCTCGCTTTACGCGTTCCTTCCTGGCGCAGATCATTGGCCTCAGGATGAACTACAAGGTAGGAAGGTTGCGGTTTTCACTGTTTATACTGGTCTGTAAACTGGGGTGTCTCATCACTTGAACATACTTCACTAAGACAGGAAACAAAATCTGGATCTTGGGATTATTTATAGGAAGCCAGTCACCATGTTGTGCTGTTTATGTAACCTAATTTAAGTTTTCAAATCTTCCAAACCAGTTACTTTTTTTTCCTTTTTTTTTTTACCCTTTTTCATAAAAATCACATTTTCTGTTTTTCCAAAAACACATTTTTTTTCTGTTTTTCCACACAGTACTTTGAGACAGACGACCAGGAGTTCTACAAGACTAAAGTCTGCTTCATCCTAAACAATGACGTGAGTGAAATGGACCTGGTGTTTGCTGAGGAGAAGTACAAGTCAGGCCAGCTGGAAAAGGTGAGGCAACGCGCTGGAAAGGAAGCCCCCCTTTTAATCTTACAAGCAATTTCCCCGTAGATAGAAGCAATAAACCACATAAAATAAACCAGATTGCTTGTTTGGCAACAATCTTCCCCTTTCTTGAAGAAATGGATAGTGGTGGGTTTATACAGTGGAAGTTGCATGCTTTCACTTTAAAAGCGTTTAAAAGTAGTTGCAGAGTAAAGTTTGCTGTAAAGTCCTCTTGTTTAATTATACAACGTTAAGATTCACTGTTTTTCACCAACTCCTAAATCAGAGAGAGGGGCACGCACAACTGCAGCAATAGTGTATTACGTGCGACACCATTCGCTGTTCTTTCGTTGCATCACTGATTTGTTTTACCATCTGATCACAGGTGGTGGAGCTAATTTCAGGGGGAGCTCAGATCTCCGTCACCAACGAGAACAAGATACATTACCTAAACCTGCTCGCTCAGTACAGACTAGCCAGCCAGGTGAGGGATGAGGTGGAACACTTCCTGAAAGGTAAAGTGATTTCAGCAGCCCCTTCATACACGTTCTGTTCAAAGCACTTTCATTTTACCTTTCCCCGCCATGCGTGTGTCTGCAGCGTAATCTCGTCATTTGTTGCAGGTTTGAACGAACTGGTTCCAGAGAATCTGTTGGCCATATTTGACGAGAATGAGTTGGAGGTAGGCGTGTATTGTTTCTGGACGTAATCCAAGCAGTCTTTAACACGATCGTCGGGTAATCACGTCTGTTTTCCTGCAATCTCGCCAGCTGTTGATGTGTGGAACGGGTGACATAAACGTGCAGGACTTCAAGGCGCACGCTGTGATCGTCGGAGGATCGTGGCACTTCAGAGAGAAGGTCTGTTAAGGAAGTTCTCTCTTTGTATTGTGTTGTCTGAAAACGCCTTCTCCATGTTTGCTCTTTTCCACCACAGGTCATGAAGTGGTTCTGGGCAGTGGTGTCCAGTTTCACACAGGAAGAGCTGGCTCGTCTGTTGCAGTTCACCACCGGCTCCTCTCAGCTTCCCCCTGGAGGATTTAACACCCTCTGCCCCTCCTTCCAGATCATTGCGGCCCCCACACACAGCACATTGCCCACCGCACACACCTGGTAAGTAACGGCACAAGGAAAAAGGAAACAAGCGTGGCGTGTTTTATTGTACAGACCCATTCAAATAAATTACAATATCAAGAAAAAGTTCAGCTTATAAAATATATGAAAACAGGAATTCAGATATTTAGCACACTGTAAATAAATTAGCGTTTACTTCTCAGTTTCTGCAGGACAACAAATAAATTAGGATTAGGATATCAAATCAATCACACTGTGGTGTTAAAAATATTTCTCAATCTTCAATACTTGGTTAGGAATCTTTTCGTCTTAATCTGTTACTTTGTGGCGTTGAGGCAATCAGCCTGTGGTGTTGACTGGGAGTTATTGTAGCCCAGATTTCCTGGATACTTGCTCTTAGCTCTTCTTTGTTGGATCTGGTGGCCCTTATTTTCTCGATGTGGTTTAGGTCCTGCAAATAGCTCGGAGACTCGGTTAAGTGCTGTGTTACAATCAGCATCAAACCAGGTTCTGGTGGTTAGGGCGAGGAGCCAGGTCCTACACTGAAGATAAAATCTGCATCTCTATACCAATCCTATGCAGAAGTGATCAGGAAGTCCTCTACAACATTCTGGTGGACTGTTGCGTTGACCTTGGACTTAAGAAATCAGAGTTCATTTTAGAAAGTTGTAGCTCGGATGTGTTTGAATGTGGTGATTTTTATAGCTGTAACACCCGCCTAACTCCACTCTTTCTAGATCTCTGCCAGATTTTTCAGGCTTCTGCTGAAACCCACGGTCATCTTTAGCTGGTGCATCTTTTTCAACCACATTTTGCCCTTTGACTATGAACTTTATTGGCTTACCAGTCCACTGGAAAGTATTAATGATAATCTCCTTGGTTTTGTGTCTGCGGTCTTCCCCAAATTAAACAACAAACTGAAGTAGTTTTAACGACACCTCGGGAAACCTGTGCAGATGCTTTGAATTTAGTATGAATAGTGTGTCATTCATGGAGAGTATTCCGAGATTTTCAATTTCTGTTTTCACAGGTTTTATGAGCTGAAAGCCCAAAATATGTCAAAAAACAAAATACTTGTTTCAAATTTTGGGTCCTCGATCTATAATTTGTGAAAGCTAAGGTTTTTGAATGAAATTATCAAAATCAAACAACCTTTCCACCATATTGTAATTTTTGGAAGGGGTCTGAACAATAGGAGCATCCCTCTATGCCAGGCTTTCAGAATTATTTTCTTGCTTGAGCAATTTACTATTTGCTATTTTTCACAGATTAAAGTAATTAATATTTTACATGTTTGTGGCAGGATGCCTAAATTAGTGATTAGCATATTGATACTACGGTAAACATTATTGCATATTACATGTTTGTTCTGAATCCAGATTTTATTGTGTCAACATAAGGGAAAAGGTTTGCACTGAAAAAATGCAAGAGGCCCGAGTAGGAACAAAAACGGGCTCTATGGAAACGTATTATAAAGGAGCTAAGGGTTTAGCTTCATTATAAGCTTAGATTTTGCTATTTATAGATAAAATAAAATTCTGAAGACAGGATTATGTCATTCAATAGGATTCTTTTGGTAATCTTTTTCTAATTAACATAAAAAATGTTACTTTGAAAACATCCTTTAAACGCAACAAAATATTTACTGTAAATTTGAACGTAATGGTTGTGTATTTCTACTTTAGAAATGCCTCAAAACTTTGACATTTCTTATGTGTCTTAATCAGCCTCCTTTACTCCGATACTCCTAAATAAAACCAACAATCCGCCGTCCTATACCTGCTTAAATCCAATTTGAAAATCTGGCATGTCAAGGAAATTTAAAAACTCTCGTAAGACCATTTGATTTTATGATGCAATTTTTGCAAACGTTCTCTAAACCTGTCTTTGTATCCAGTTTTAACCAGCTGTGCCTCCCTACCTACGACTCCTACGAGGAGCTGCACAAGATGCTAAAGCTGGCCATCAGCGAGGGCAGCGAAGGCTTCGGCATGCTCTGACTCCCATCATCACTGTGGCTCCACTCATTCAAGCAAAGACCAGCACTGCTCCGCTGCCCCGGTTTCCTGCTATCACTACATCCGACAGCCTGGCGGTCCTTGTGTGACTCCGTCAGGACGTCCCGTTAAACACCATTAAAAAGAGGGGGCTTGGCTATTATGGCTCTTACTACAAATGTATGTAAATACGATTTAATTTAGAAATAGGAACTAGGGGGGATGTTGAGGATAGTTTTAGCTCAGCGTCACCAGAGTTTGGTTAGCTTTATACGCTTTGAAAGACATGATACAGGAACCAAGACCTTTCATTATATTGTATAATAACTGCTTCTGTTGCATTTGGCAAACCGAGGAACACTTTAAGTGCAGCAGAAGCCTCTATATGTCGTGGGTTCGACATCTGCAGCACTTTGGCCTTAATCGATCAGGGACTGATGTGTGTTTTATGTAAATATAAAAGCTTCTTGTTTTTATTTAGACTCTGTACAGAGTGACGTGTATAGATATGTTCTGTTGACTTGTCATTTAAGAAGAAGGGATTTAGTTATTGCTGCATGTATGCTAGGGTCAGCATTCTTTTTTTTTTTTTTCTTGGTTTTTGACTGCTGGAGGTAAAAATGGGGGGAGGATTAAAAGAAAGCCAAGTAGTTTGTTTTGTCTGTGTTTTAAGTTCCTCAGTTTTGGGAAATCTTTGTTCTTGATATATATAAAACCTGCCTTACACAGTCCCTTTACCTCTGATTGTAACCAGCTGCTCTGGTAAGGGAAACGGTTAGGTGGCAGTGATGAGAGATTAATGAAGGAAATTGCATAACAACCCCCACATAGGATTTGTTTTAGTTGTTTGTCAGTCAACATGTTGTTACCTCAATATGTCCTCTGACACCTATGCATCGACAGCTCTGTCCGTTTTCACCGTTGAAATGCAACCTAGAGCCCCGTCTTTCCTCATTTGCTGTAATTTTTTGAAATGCTTTGTACTTTTTGAGAGTGTATATACATTTTTTTCTTTTGTGTGTGTGTGTGCGAGTTAAATTATTGTGAAGCTATTTATTTGAATGTTTTGAGGGTTGTCGGTACTCTGAGCCAACAGACATTAACCGTTTTTTTGTTTTGTGCATAGTTGTTACATTTCTTTTTTCTGTTAAAGGGTTTACATGATCATATTAGTCCTTTTCTAATATGACTATAGGGTGATGGTAGTGCATTAGGTCCCCAAGGGGATATATTTTTATTTTATTTCACACTTTTAATTTTGCGTTCTTCTCCCACAAATAGACTTTAAATGCGGTTTTACGGTCTGCCGGCACCGAGTTCGTCATAAATTTATAAACAACAACGAATTAGGTTTGTTTTTATGATCTTGCTTATCGGTTTTTTTTTCCAGTCTATCTTATGAGTGGATGGGTTAAATGGAATGAGCGTGACTTTTAATGATGTACATATTATGAAGTATTTGCTTAAAACTTTGAAGGAGGGAAGGATGTACTGCTTTTTTTTTTTGTATTTTAAAGACGCGCCTCTGCGAATGAATGTTTGAAGTTTGTCTGGACTTTAGGTCCCCTCAGTTATTGGAATAAAAATATTGGGATTAATTCATATTTACTGTGTTTTTTTATATTTAAACAAATTTTATTGGGTTAAGAAATAAATAAATAAAATGTTGCATGAAGAAATGTTTGTTTACAAAACTTTATTTGTTTCACCTGATTAATATGTCTATTGATATTTATTACCTACCCATCACACATACAATGTCTTATTACCCATCAGTCTGTCCATTATTGTAAGTAGTTTAGTTGATCTTTTAAATCCATTGCTATGATTCAATTTATCCTAACCATCCAGCTATTTGAGCATCCAATAATTTATACATCCATCTGTTTGTCCATTACTCATATTTCTAATTTGCATCCAACCATTTGTCCATCGTCTCATCTGGCCTTTCTCATCGATCAGCATTTTATTCCTCTATCCAACTGTGTATTCGAGTATGTTAGCCACCTTTACTGTCACGGTTAACATACTCACTTTTGCAATGCGTTATCCTTATTTCGGGAACAAATTAAGGATTTTCTTAAAGGAAAATTATAAATGTAGATGTTTATATACAACACAGGGTGGCGCTGGCTCTGCATATGACTGAGTAAGTGTTCTTCTGCAATCAGAATCAGAATCAGGCTTTATTAGCCAAGTATGCTCACACATACAAGGAATTTGTTTTTGGTTACAGAGATGCTTGCAGTGCACGAAAAATACAGTAAAGAAACATTTGTAACATTTAGTAATCAGGCCCGGAGAACCGGGAGTATTCCCGAAACGCCGGCCTAATATTGGTCTGCTGGCCTGCGACTGTGTAAAAAGAAAAGAAAAAAAACTTCCGGCAGTGCGAATATCAGCTAGACAGACCAGCGCTGGGACAAACCATTTAGAGGCACTCAGGCCAGCAGCATTTGAGGAGGGAAAGATGATTGGTTCATTTCGATTAAGACCCGCCCCAAACGTCCGTATCAACCATCCAGGTGCGGAGGAAGGGGCGTGGCGTGTGTCTGCTGACGACAGCTCGCGCAACTAGCGAGCGGTGCAAGAAGTGAGGAGAAGAGACTCGGGTCTCCCGACGGGGTGAAAGGTACAGAGAGGGAGAGAGACAAAAAGAGAAAGGCGCTGGAAGAGGACGCGGCAAAATGCAGAAAAGTAACAGATTTATTTATTCAGTCCCCCCTTGTTGCCATTAAAATAAAGATTACAAGTAAGTTATAAAAAACAAAACACGCACACCCAAAATGTTGGTACAAATATTATTTTAAGGGTAAATATTTTTTTACATTTTAATAATATATTTTTACCAACGTTTTTTTGTTTAAAGTTTAAACAGAGACCCCTAAAGGATCTTGAGGCTGCACACATTCAGTCTACAGTGTAAATATGGAGCCCATATAGGTTTATCCTTGAAATTAAGATAAGGACTGGGATGTTAAAATCACTGATTTACATGCCACTTCATTATTATTACGCTAGCATTGACAGAAGTGGCTCTCGACTGTAATAATAGCTTTCTTGGCAATTTGGCGTTATTCTATTAAGTGATTATGTTATTGAATATTTCTGTCTGCTGCTGATTTGCTGTTATATATCCCAGATCAAACATGAAAATTTGTGTATTCCAACCTTGATTTACTGTAGGTTGGGGTTCATTGGTATTCCCTGGGTATGATGATGTGCAACTGAGGCAGTTGATTTTTTACATGATTTGACTATGTAAAAGTGTGTGTGCGCACGTGCACAAATGCGTTTTGCTTGTGCCCATGCATTTAGGTGTGGTTGTAAACATGTATGTGTTGGAACATGCACGCGTGGCAAGCCCAGGGTGGCCTGGTTACATGACTGACTCATGGCCTGAAACAATCTCCCAGTCCGGCCCTGTCTGCAATCTTTTATTTTGCAGTAGTTCATCAGTAATAGATCCATGTGTATATTTTACCTTGGACCGATTCGGGTAAAAGTAATTCCTTTTCAAACATTTCCCACAAAGTGAGATATAAAAGCTACAGAGTTTGTGATCATGGGGACAGTATTTTGCAACGCTGCATATAGCTGAGTGGAAAACCACTGGCCCACTGCGAATGCAGGGATAAGTGGCAGAACTGAACTGACAGCTATATGAGCACAGGATGTAATGGCAGCCCACTGTTGCTCAACAGAATGTTTCTGCCCTAACTTAAGTGTCTCAAATCATTATACATATATATATATATATATATATATATATATATATATATATATATATATATATATATATATATATATATATATATATATATATATAAATAGAGAGAGCAAAGACTTTGCTGTGAACATTCATCTCTAATGGCCCTCCTGCCTCGAGGGAGGTTTCCAAACAGTGTGGTCTTAATACTAGAAGCAAACCCCAGAAAGGCATCTTGAAGCACTTGGAAGCAGAAGTCCACTTATTCAGATTTGGCATGCACCTGTTGATTTACATAATGGGGTCTCTCAAAGTCCCCCCCCCATTAGAACGTACTCAAAAATGGACCATAAATCAGAAGGTCATTGTGAGCGGCAACAAAGCCAAAAACACTCTTTACCTCTATTCAATTTTTTGCTTTTCTCTAACACAGAAAGTACTCCATTAGTTCTGCTCCCTCAACCCAACCCTCAGTTGGTCGAGGCTGATGGACTTTTGCACTAAGGAGGAATCCACTGGAGATTACTTCCTGTTATTGGTGAGATTTTCCTCTCCACTTTCACTTGACGCCTGCTCAGTATGAGGGAATGCTATAAAGTTAATGACTCAATGCATTCTTGATTCAAATTTGAGTATTGAAGTGAAATTAATAGATTTTTTATTTACTAGGATGATTTGAAATGTATTGTTAAACAACATAAATAGACGGATGGATTGTACAGCTCTTTTATTACAACATAATCCTACATTTTCTAGTGGTACTGAAGTTGTCTTTGTCATTCTCCAGGATTGGAGCATAAGGAAAATAACCTCTCACCATTCATCTTTGCACAATCTTTTTAATGGCGTCCAGATTTCAAGGTCTGCTCGAATGCGCTGAAATTGCAATGGCATTGCATTTGTGTTTGATGAACCGTTTTCCTCTTGATTTGGCAATACTTTTTGGATCATTACCCTGTGAAAGGATCCAACAAAAATACATTTGTAGATTTCACAAAATCTGTATTTAAAAGATGTATTTTCATTATTCGATGGACTCAACAAAGGTTCAGGTTCAGTGTTTGTATAAAGAGGCACGCCAAAACCATCACACATCTTCCTCTGTACTTGATAGCAGCCACCAGATGTGTTATAAATGTTCATCCTTTTCTTTCACATCTGGAGTGTTTTTTGGTGTCATCTGACCAAAGGACCTCCAGGTAAGTCCAAGTAATCTTAGAAAACTCAACATGTTTACATGTAAAAAGGCATTTTACCCACTAACAAGTGATTGGCAATCAACCATCAAATCAAAAATACTTTATTTCTCCCAAAAGGAAATTAAATGGTGTTGGAGTATCTCATTTAACTAAGGAGTTGCTGTAGATGGTGATGGATACATGTAGGTCGTGTCTAAAATACTCCTTTTTAGAGCTGGTGACCCCAAGGTGTTTCCTTTTTTTCTGCATGTGGTGGAAAAAAAAAAATATATTGTTCATCATCCAGGTTACCTACCCCAGTCATACTTATACTACGTGAAAAAACATAGACGTGAGGATTGCTAGTTAAAAGCTCTTACAAAATCTGATTTACTTAAATAAGGAAAC
Organism: Orestias chungarensis; assembly: GCA_032876305.1. Lineage (NCBI taxonomy): Eukaryota > Metazoa > Chordata > Actinopteri > Cyprinodontiformes > Cyprinodontidae > Orestias > Orestias chungarensis. The sequence continues at coordinate 994,321 of JAVLVB010000602.1, forward strand.
TACTTGTTTAAACTGCTTGAGTTAAAGTTATTTTGAAAGCAGTATTTGGGTAGCCAGCAGTTGAACACATTACTATACTTGTTTACTCTTTTGTAAATAACTCCAGCACTGGCTGAAGCTTTGATTTAGGGTTCATATTCATAAAAAAATTGTGGATTATCCTAACTCTCTCCTCCTTACACTGGCCTTGTCCACACATGGCTAGGAATCTGAAAAATGTATTTACTTTTGTGTTTTGGACAGAAATTTTACATCACTAAAAACAATTATTTATGAAAACTCATACCAAAGTGGAACTACTGTTTGCGGTTGCATGTGTACATGGGGAAAGAAAGAGTTTTGAGAACTGTTGTTATGTTTTACTTTTGCAGTAAACTGGCCTCTATTTGTTTTGCTTTTCAAAACAACACTTGGTGGCATATTTGTGTGGTTTTGTGTGGATGTAACCTTCTCCGATTTTCTAGTTAAAAGCTATGCTACCCAACTATGTGTGGACAAGGCCTTAGTCACACAACCTTTTATTAGATGTCCATCAACTCTGATTAAATATAATTGTGTGCAGACTACGCTGTTAACAGAACCTCTTCAACAGCTTCCCCTAAACAGCCATGGGGTTTGTCTGCTTTGCGTTTCGAAACTCTATTCTCTTCTACCTGATTGGTAGTACTGATTAACTGCCAACTCAATTGGCTGAAGTTATTTATCATCTGTGGTGATTGGACATGTTTGAAGACCAGTCCTAATCAAGACTGCTCAGGCACCTGAGGGTCTCATCCAGCAGGGGTTCTGGTTTTAAGTGCACTTTTTGCTTACTTGTTTTATGGTCATGATAATGCGCTTCTGCAGCTTGTACAGAAAACAGCTGCAGGAAGTGTACATCATAGTGTTTAATATGGATCTTTATCAACTGATCTACTGAATTACTCGATTTTCTAATCCTGTAATCTCTTTTGTTCCCATTTGTGTTTTAGAATGGCTCAGTCAAAGCCCAGACCCTGTTCCATCATATGAACAATGGGAATTACTTGTTTTTCATTAATCCTGTCCTTCTAATCTGAGTCGTCTGTTTAAAAATGTGCAAACCTGTCGCAAAAGACTTCGAGAAATAATTGAAAGGAGGGTAGGTTTTATAAATATTTAATGAGACTACAGACTTCTTCAGTAAATAAATTAATAAAAACATATACATTTCTTTTCACTTTGCAAATATGTATGAATTTGACAGCATATTTTATTAATTTTCAAGAAAATGTACCATAACAAGACAAAATAAGGAAAAGTAGGTACTCTTTAACAATATGCTGCTATGGTTAAACGGCTTTCGGCAATAAGCATTCATACAACACTGTGGATATTTAGTTTCCCTAAGCTGATGTTTGTCTGTTATATATAAGATACTAGAGGGAAGATTCAGTGGGGCAGTTTTCCCGATGGGAGTCACAGCAGTGTTGTTTTCATGGCGTTTGGAAACATTTCAGTCCTTAAATTCTCTCGTCGAAGACGGAGCCTCTAATGTGGATCGTCCAAGTGTTTGACAAATACCCCATCCACCCTTGCTGTCAGTGGGGTGTCACTAAAGAATATGTAAACAGGCTTTGTAGTGGGATTTGCTCTTATGCTTAAAGTGGAGCAACGGCCGTTATTGAGACAATGTTTTGTCTGTGTTTGCTGTATAAATGTGTTTGGTTACCATCTCAGGTAGGGACATGAAAACATTTTTTGTTTCAAATTCACTTTACATAAAGAACATATGTGTATAATTCTTATCCTATGCACTGCAAATAAAACTTTTGCATTTAGTTTGAATTCATTTTGATTGGCATTTAAAGGTACATTTTATAATCAAGGTTTAATGAATCTGCCAAAAAAAACTTGTTCCCTGTGTTTGAAACATCTGGTGCACAAGCTTTCATTTATTGTGGATTTTCCATAATCCACACAGGGCTACAGAGTCTACGGAAGATTAGTAAATATTCCCAGGGGTTGCTGGCCTAACCAAATTACTCCAAGAATGCTCTGGCAGCTCATCCAGGAGGTCACAAAAGAACCTGAAACATCAGAAGAACTTCAGAACTGACTTATCTCAGTTACGGCAAGGTTTATGATTTAACAGTAGAAAGTGGATGGGGCCTAAATAACACCCATTGGGCGAGCTGATTAAAACACACACAAAGGCTTGTCTCACACGTCCCAAAAATGATTTTAAAGATTCGCAAGACCTGATAAAAAATTATTTTTAGACAGAAAGCGTAAAATTCGTAAGGTGTGTACCTAGTTAGATCTGGGGTGAAATTAGCAAATAGCAACAGGGGGTAGAGTAATGCTCTGGACCTGCTTTCTTTTTTTGGATGTGGACAACTATCAATAACTACTAAAACTTTTTATCTCTAGCAAAGCAACAAAAAAATCTAAAAGGTCATCAGTTCATAGCTTCATACAGTCTGAATGGCACAAAAAAAATTTTTTTTTTTTAAATTGGAGCCTAGTAAAACTCCTTTAGAAAACTCTTACTGAGATGTTATGGTATGACGTCAACTTAAGCGTTTCTGCTTTTAAACCACAATTTGTCCAAATTAAAACATTTCTGTAAAGTTTTAACGTAAGTGTGTGAGAAAAACAAACTACCAAAACACAACAATGGTATCCACACCTTGTAGGTGCAACCTTTAAGTGTCTACGTTAGCAACAACAAAGAAAAACAAAAAGCTAAGTTGTTTAAAGTTCATTTACAGATGCTGCCTTCACCTCTCCACTGAGATGAATCAATTGAGTTAAATCCCTTGTGATGAAATGGTTTAATTTTATTTTTTCATTTAGTCACATTCATTTCTAAGAAGAAAAAAAAAACATTGACCTTTACCAGATTTGTTCTGTTTTTGCTATATTCTCATTGTTTCTAATCATCAAAAAAATCTGTCAAAATTAACCATGCAAAGTTTTAAATGATGATTGTGTTTATTAAAAGAAAAATTTAAAACGTAATTACCAATCCAGGTAATTAGCCTCTATATCTATTTGGTTCCCCCATCGTTGGCGAATAACAATTTGCCTTTTGGAAATTAGCATCACAGCAACCTTTGTGCAAGACTGCAGGTTACATAAACCTCACCTCCTACCCCCAAAAAGCACAACTTCACCTCTGAACATCATCCTGAATCAACCTGGATTTACAGCAATATTTTAATGGTGATTTGAATTTCTTTTTTTTAAATTAAAACTAAAAGCAGAAGAAATCAGTAAGAGAACAAGCTTTTTCACAGTGCTCTGTATATTAAGTGGTGAGGAAGTAAATCTTGAAGGGTTGGCGATGCTGATCAAACAAAGCAGAGGTACAACGCACCTGCTGAAAACTGCTGATTGAGGGGAAGCGTTTTCCTGTCCGCCACAGGGAAGTCCGCCAAGTCGTTCCGAACAGAGCCGCTTCGCTCAACAGGGACCACCCTGTTCAGAAAGAGGAACAGGGTGAGGCTCTGTTTGGACTGACAGAAAGATCGACTGCATCCTATTCGGTGCTGCTTCCCAAACATGACCAGCTCTCACTTCAGATAATGGCTGGCTGCCAGATTAACTCTTTGAGGAAAAAGAATGCATGTTTTCACTCTCATTTAATCTCAGCTATGTTTTAGGGAAACAGCAGAATAACGTGGCTCTTCTTCAGTTTGGTTGATCACATTTTCATCCAAAAGAAAAAAAATTCCTCTTTGGACATCATGGGTGATCCTGTGATAATGTAGGTCAGGCCGGGGTCTCTTCCTGTTTTAAGTGTAAGTACCGAGTGGGATAACCTAGGGCACTCAGAGAAGGACGATAAAGAACAAGGACATCAAAAAGAACACGACTGGATTTATTTAAAATAGCAGCCAAGTCTGTTTTCAAGTAGAAACACAAAAATCAAATTACATTTCCAACTGCAGGTCACCTTTAAAAAAATCATACTTTTAATATCTAGTTCATTGACAAAACACTAGAAGATAGGAATTACTAGTGTTTTAAAGTAAAACGCGGAGAGTCATGTGATGCTGAAACAAAGACTGCATTCATGCTTTTACATGGACAAGAAAAAATGCAGCCTTTCTTTTTAAAAGAAGGCATTTTTATTCCAGGAAAGATCAAGGTTGTTGCTGTAAAGTGTTTGCATGAGGTCAATCAACGAACAAATCCCCGCTCCGGCCTAACGGACGGATCTGGGAAATGTAGACACGCTTTTGATTTAAATGTTTCATTTGGAGTGAGCTGAAGACAAAGGCAAAAAAAGACCCAAATGCACAGAAAATGTTTTACATTTATTACATCTTTTGCCACTGAGCTGTCGTCACGGTGATACAGATTGACTGTGACTATGAGTCTTACTTTAGTCCTTGTTTTTTACGATGTATCAGTTAGTCAGTATTTTTGCGAAAGTAGGCAGAATCCTCCTTAACTGCAAGGTCCTGCTAATCCTCGAGAACAAAACTCAGAGGAATGTTTTCTTACCTGTACATTTTATACATTCAGTGACATTAAAACCACAAACTTCAATGGATTTTACGTGACAGACCCACCAAAGGTAGTGCATAATTATAAAGTGGAAGGATACATAGCTTTAAAGTTTCAAATTCTAAATTTGTGGTATGTTTGTGTCAGAGTGAGTTCCTTTTCAGCACTTCTCCAGTTGTCCACAGGGGGTCACCCGTGCTCGTCCTCTGCTGGAACGTTTGCCACCCCAGGTGCACCCCGTTGGCGTTGATGAGCTGGGCCTGTATAAGAGGAGTGGTGGACCAGCTACTCGACGCCTGAGTGTTTGTAACTCCTGGTAATCTTGTCTCAGCGCCTTCTCTTGATCTCGTGTGTTTTTCTGTAGTTCTCTTGTGCTTTAGTTTTGCCTCCAGTTGGTTCTCCAGTTTTTATGATCTTTATTTGGTACTTTGTTGCTCGTTTTCCCATGCTCATAACAACCGTTGTACTCACCTCAGGTTCCCGTCATCTTCAGTGCTTCCTCCTCACAAGACCTCTCTCCGGTCCACCGCATCCATCTGGTCTCCCCGCTCCTCTTGGCTTGGCTCGATCTGCCCGCTCCAGCATTACTTCCATCTGGCGTGCACGTTCCCCTGGACAGCTTCTTCACCCTCCACCCCAGAAATTGGAACTCACCTCTCACCTTCCCCCCTGGCGTCAACATACATCATCCACAAGTAAGATCTGCCCAACATTATCCTTTCTTCAGATCACGACAACTCAACTGTTCTGTCCTCCACCTCAGTGGACTCCGGTCTCTCATGTCGCCGTACGCTCCGAGTCTCCTGCCGTTCCCTGCTGTCCCACTGTCCTTGCTGACCTGCCGAACATCACCGTCACCCGCTGTCTCCCGTTACCGGATCTCACTCCATTCCCTATAGTAAAATTCCTTATAAATGTTCTCCTGAGAGTTCTCTGTTTATGTGGGTCGGAAGCCTAAACAACATGACAGTTATTTCTAAACGTCTTTAATCTGATCCTCCTAAATATAATGTTTGCAACTGACTGACAGCAGAATCTTCATTGATACCTAACAGAGTTAGTCTGTGTGAGACTTGCTCCCAGTAGAGAATTTTGAGAGAATCTAAGTTAACAAAACAAATCTTGATGACAAAGGAACCAAGAAAGAACATCAGGGAGGACATAAAGGGAAAATATAAAGCTGTTTATTTCATAAACACAGCTTATTTCATATTTCATGTTTACATAAACCAACAAGTAACCCAGTGAGAACATGAATTAGAGAAATGACACAATGAGCCATGGGTACTCTGGTGGAGCTGCAGAGATCCACAATTTAGATTTAATAATCTGTTGACAAGATATCTGTCCATCATAGAAGATGCTTTTCTTCAGCATAGACAGTGAAGCTGGTAAGAGTTGGTAGGGAGATATCCAGAGCACAAAGGGAGGGCAATCTTAAAAGGATTGTCTGGGGTCAAGGTTCACCTACCAGAAGGACAATGACCCCGAACATATAGCCTGAGGTACAATAAAACTGACTTAGGTTATGTTTTTTCAATGGCCCACTCCATGTTCACTCCAATATGCAATTTAGAGTTTATTGCCAGATTTGAAAGTGAATCTTCTCACATCTAAATAACAAGAGACAGACCCAAGCATGACAAGAAGTCAACATTTCGGATGTTTTCCATCTGTGGTCTTGTTGCCGTCATTAGAGAGTTTAGCAGCAAAATTTTAGGGGGAAAAACAAATATTCACAAAGCGTTGCTGAAAAACTAAATATATAGCATAACATGTTTCACTTTCAACCCACCCACACCCTTTTATTCATCACAGAACTGAAATTAAATCCATCCATTTCTGCCTTTTGTATGATTCGAACAAGACACATCAAATTAGATTGTTATGCAACCAAAACGTTTCTGGTTGTTTGCAGCACCAAGACTGAGCTATTTTCTGTTCAGGTTTGTGATTAACAGCACCCAGGTTGCTTCCAGATGTGGCCTCACAAACACGAACGCACGCACACACAAACTCGCAACATAATTTTTTATCAATTCACCAAATAAATAGGAGAATCTATACAACATTCCTTGCTGCAAACATGGAATCAATATTTGTGCTAAATAGTAGAAAGAATGTCTACAATCACAGGGGGTGTTTATCATCCTAATAATTAGTAAGAAAAAACTTCTAAGGAAGTAGGTAAACAGTAGCTGGACAAGTAGGAATTTCACCATCAGAACTTTTAATGGAAGAGAATTTTCTTTTGCGATATGCCATCAGCTTTCTGTGTTTGTTGCTTAAATGCCAAGGAATGCGTTCAGTGGGAGACTTAACATTTTCTGGATCAATCTACGTAACAACAAACAGACACTGGCTTGTTAGTGAGCATCGGCCACACCCTTCCATTTCATGCTGTAATTGCCCAAAACGAAACCCTCTGCAAAGTTTCAAACACGAAATCTGGCTCAAAATGGGATGTTCAACACTAAAAGACCAATTTAACGCAGTATAAATGAAAATATCTCACTGAAACATCATACAAAACGCACATCTTATAATTGTTTCCCAGTCATTATTCCTACTCAGAAATTCTTGATGTCACTTTTACGAGTTTATTGTTTTGTTAAGAGCTCTTGATAACAGCGCTATCATCACAGATTTTTTTTTTCAACTCAGCTGACAACTTGTTTTTATTCATTAGTTACTTTATTGACTCATCAAATAAAAATTATTCTTAACCATGCCAAGAGAGTCCACAGAGAAAACAAAAAGCCGGAGGCTCGTTCTGCTGTTCAATTTTGCAGAAACAATGTTGGGTCAGCTTTATTGCAACCTAATGAAGTGATTAGATTAGAACAAGCTTTATAACCCCACTGTGTATAGATTTGCATTATATACACCTCTGTTGTCTTGCATTTGTTATGAAAACCAATCACACTATAGTCCCAGGGCTGAAACAACTAGCTGTATGGCGTAATTTGATACAAGCACAATGGCAGCAGTTGATAAACATGACAGTGTGGACACATAAGAAACACTGGTGAGAATATAACCATTTGTTCATGTCAGTGTCACCCTATTTTAAAGGCAGGTTTAAAACCAAACGAGTTAGACCAAAATGCTCTAAGTAGAAAAAAATCTCTAAAATAAGTTGACAGTTTTAAAAAAACAAGTTCATTTTCATTTCATTTAAAAGGCCAATTGATGCACCAAACATTGTCACAGGGGTTTTCATAAAAGTTGCAGCAAGAAGGTCTTGAGTTCAATTTCTGGCCCACTCTTCTGGCCACTCTTCTCTTTTCCTCAGTCCATTTAAGGTCTTCAGTTGAATTACTCTCCACTGGTTCCTTTCATTTGCCCTATTGTTTGAGTTCCTCTCAGGTCTCATCCTGCAAGTGTATTTCCTCATATTTATAATATTTTTCATCATAAGGATCCTGCTATCCTGTCTTCATTTTAGTCTGATATCTGCACCATGCACAATATTCTTCCAAAGCACAAAATTATGACCTTTAGGTTAATAGGTCTCTCTTTACTGTTAAAGAGGACAAGAAAATAATCAAAGAAAATAATTAAAATCTTGACCGTTATATATGTATCCTTCAAAAATCAAATCTTTTCCCTGCATTTTCCTTATTTATTTCTTTTCAATTTGATTTTTTTCCATTTATATCGATTACATTTGATATAAACCCAAGGCAATTTCTAATAAAGCTTTAAACATATATATATCAGGAGGAGCACTGCAGTGTAAGCAATAATAATCCACTTGTGAAAATAAATCTGTCTGGCTTCACCTTTGCACACGTGAAACTCTTTTGAGTGCTACGCTGCTGGAGAGGATATAAAAAAAATAAATAAAAATTAAAAACGACCTAGATCCTTGTAAATAAGATAATCCTAGCATATTCTCAAATTGTTTTTTAAATTATCTAAGTTATAATTACATAATGTGTTTTAGGAGCAGATAGATCTGCATGTCACATGGCGATGAACAGAGATATAGTATTTTGTAATGGAACCCAAAGGGAACTACTACTATAGACCAGTATACATAAATGCCAGGCCACTGCTTTAACTGTGCAGTGGCCTCTGTTTTTAAACAGAGGCAAAGATAATGTTGCCTGTCTATTTAAGGTTAAAATTGAAAACTAAAGGTGAAAAAGAATACACAGAAAGAACCAACTAGTTCACGGGTACCCACACTTTTCGAGCTTGAGAGCTACTTAAAAGATGACCAATCCTAAAGGATCAAACTCCTCTAGTTCCGTCTCTGCTAAGAGAGACTGGGAGACTCTCTTTGTGACATCGTAGTTTGCTAAGGCGGCTAACACAAAGCTAACGTAGAGTTAGCGTGTGTGTGTGTGTGTGCTTGAACGTGCATCAGTTTGCTGCCGTCTGTGTAACTAAAAAAATTAACGGAAAGGATGGATGCAGTCATCTACTTTCTTTAATGCCGTGCAATCGACCGGCACACCTCTCACGATCAACCAGTCGATCGTGATCGACGTATTGGGCACCCCTGAACTAGTCTAATCAAGCCTGACCTTTGACACCTCTGATTAAACAGAAGTTCAATAGGATTTATGGGTATTAAACAAAAGTCACATTTCAAAATTTGTCTTAGCAAGCTAAAGTTAAGAACTGGCTGTTAAATAGCTCTAAAAATATGTCATGGATGCCCAGCATTTGCGGGGTATGCTATTACATAGTTTGCATGCCTGCAAGCCTATTAAAACCTTGTCAGTGGTTGTGGTTCAAACTATTTTTGAATAAACTGTGCAAAAGCAATAAAGACGGAGAGGCTTCCAGAAACTGTGTGTATCCATTCCCAGCAGCAGAAGTAAACACACACCATAGCCTGTGTTACTCAACTGTCTGCAGACTAATAGCAAAACAACTGACTCTTTAGCAAATCCCTGCTTGGTGAGGCATGTGGACAGAGTGGGCTGTTAGCTTAAAATGCAACAAATAAAAATCTCTCCCTGTTTGACTCTATCAAAGTTTCAAAATGTTTTATTTTGTAATAAAATAATTTTATAAACAATATGAAAACAAGATAATTTACAAAACACATATTCCTTTTGTATATAAATTGTGGCACTCCTTCAGTTATAACTAAATGTATTGGATGCTACATAACTCTAAAACTTAATCCAGTGTAGACTGTCTTAAATCCAAAAAAGCTTATTTAAAATGCATTTTTTTAGGTATTATAGAGTTTTTTTAAAATAATAACTCAATAACTGTGCAATGTAGTTCCTTTGCCAGTGTCCTTACATAAGATCCTGTAGGGGCTATCTCACCTTTACCCCATTTTTTTTAAATTATAGCTTATAATGCTTACTTAGTATTAATATTCCTGTTCCTTATGAAACAATACTTAAGACGGTCATCAATCAAGCCTATTAAAACCTTGTCAGTGGTCATGGTTCAAACTATTTTTGAATAAGCTGTGCAAAAGCAATAAAGACGGAGAGGCTTTTAGAAAATGTGTGTATCTTTGCATGCAGAGTGACACAAAAAGTAGTTTTGCGGCGTTTGAAGATCTTGAAAATTTGAAGATCTGCTTTTTGGTATGAAACAAAACGATGTATGTGTTTTAGTGGTGAATTGCACAGATGTCTAATTGGCATCCCTAAGTTTCATACTTCAGTGTTATTTAGTTTTTGGCAAACATGATGACGGGTAATAAAAACCTTCTACAGCAGTACCTTGTTTACACTTTGTGAATAACGGAAAACCAAGGTCCCATTTTTTAACACAAATTCTGTCATTTACTCCTGATTATGAATAATTAAGATATGTGATAGCCGAATCTTCAGCATGTTGTTAATGATGGAAACCAAAGTCCAAGGGATCAGTAGGATAAGTAAACTTGCATCCTCTGGTTCTTGAGGCTGTTCAGCAGCATGTCTGTCTGCAGGCATTTTAAAACTTGGCTTGCTAATGACCAGTTGCCCTTGAAGCCTGCTGAGTACTTAATGCTGCTTAGGAGACAGGGATCCGGGGCTCTATCGGGGCCTCTTTTCCGGCTCCCTACTGAGCGCTTGGTGTAAAACCTAACAGTACGAGCAGGCCAAGCAGAGTCATATGAATACCTTTTACATTACCATGACTTGGAATATTCACAAAATGCATAGTAATCAGTTTGTTCCTCCCCCTCCTGTTTCAGAAAACAGTAATTTTGCAAGCTGTTTCCTATGGTCTTGTCCCTGTCGTTTTTGTCTTGGGTGATACGTGCAATGACATAACACCCCAAGATGCCAAATGACGTGTCTGCGTGAAAAGTGTGGACTGAAAGCTGAGTGGGGTGTTGGATTGTAGACAGAGTTGCACAATGAGGAGTCCAGCCCAAAGGTTCCCCACGGGGTGTGATTTATGAGCTGGGCAGTGACGAGAGACATTCAGGAGGTAGGGCCTTTAAATTATATATCTATCTAATCCATTTCATGAGTGACGCTCTCACCAATCAAACTGTAAGTCACAGAAGGCAACAACTGCTTATGCATTTCATAAAATAATTCATACAAGGTGCAAAATCTAGTTAATAACCTGCAAGAGCGAGCTCAAAATAGATACTTAATTCCTCAAAAGCAGGTAATCATGCCAGTGCTTTCAAAATATCCTGACACCATATTTATGAGCACAATAGTCAAATAGCTTTTTGCAGTTTTTCATTATGACAGTTAACTCTAGTAGTGTTTTCCGTTTTCCAATGGGAAAAAGTCACATTATGGTGACGCAACATAACATACATACACTGCTCAAAAAAATAAAGGGAACACTTAAACAACACAATATAGCAACATTGATTGACAATCAATTTCACATGCTGTTGTGCAAATGGAATAGACAACAGTTGGCGATCAGCAAGACACACTCAATAAAGGAGTGTTTCTGCAGGTGGGCACCACAAATATATAAATCTATATATAGATATATAGATATCTATATATAGATATTAAGATCTATATATATATATATATATGTATATATATATATATGTATATATAATATATATATAATACCATTTAAAACACTATTCTGTTCTAGATATCATTTATTTAGTTGATAGGTTGCTGGCTAGTTATCCATTGAGGATTCCAATGTGTTTTTGCTAAGGCAGAACCTTGCAAGATGTAAAAGCTGTTTAAAGAGATTCCAACAAAAGTGTCATGATGAATGGGGCGGTTTTCCCTAACATCTGCAGGAGGCCTTAGCTTCTGTTTTCCCTGGGGGCTTCTTCAGACAGGTCATAATTGTCAAACGGTTCCCCCTTAAACCACAAAACTACTACTTTTTTTTCTTTATTACTAGTTTTTTTTGTAAGCCACGCTCCTAACAGGTTTTGATTGACTAAATCATCTCAGCTCTTACCTTATGATGTTACGGATGTATCTCGTTGACCTCTGTTCTTGGAGGAATGCCCACACAAAGTAAGGGGGAAAAATAATTAGTTAAAGTATGTTGCAAAGTCTTTGAAGTCCACTTAACTATTTTCCTGTCTTTCTGTTTTTTTCCTATCAGGTTTTGCTTGTTAAACAGAACATACGTTATGACAGGCCAAGAGCGTCTGAACTAACTAAATGGTCTATAAGAAAATGTTAAATGGATTGAAAAATAACAACTTTATCATGCTTAATAGGAAGCTATTCAGGTCAAATTGACCTCATGTGGGGGGTTAAATCGCATCATAACTTTCAGGGCACTCGACCTTCGCAGTTAATTGGGGGCAGCGAAGATTATTTATTGTTAAAGCTGTTTCTAAAGGGAGCACATTATTCCCTGCTTGAGTTCAGTACAGTGGGAGTGGCAAAGAGCAAAATTTGCCATTGCATATGTAATTCTGACTGTAAAAACAAACTAAAAAACACCATGATAAATTACTCTGGTTTAGTTACATACCAAGCAGATGCATTGTCATTTCAAAGGCACGTGTCAGTGGTAAGTCAGCCCTCAAATGAGGTTTATGCTTTAACCATTCCCAGCAGCAGAAGTATACACACACCATAAACTGTGTTACTCAACTGTCTGCAGACTAATAGCAAAACAACTGACTCTTTAGCAAATCCCTGCTTGGTGAGGCATGTGGACAGAGTGGGCTGTTGGCTTAAAAATGCAACAAATAAAAATCTCTCCCTGTTTGACTCTATCAAAGTTTCAAAATGTTTTATTTTGTAATAAAATAATTTTATAAACAATATGAAAACAAGATAATTTAGAAAACACATATTCCTTTTGTGTATACATTGTGGCACTCCTTCAGTTATAACTACATGTATTGGATGCTACATAACTCTAAAACTTAATCCAGTGTATACAGTCTTAAATCCAAAAAAGCTTATTTAAAATGCTTTTTTTTTAGGTAGGGGCTATCTCACCTTTACCCCATTTTTTTTAAATTATAGCTTATAATGCTTACTTAGTATTAATATTGCTGTTGCTTATGAAACAATACTTAAGACGGTCATCAATTTTCGGATATAATATGTATTTGGCAATTAGTTTGTCCATGGTGGTTTTGTGGGATGAAGAGTAATGGCTGTATAATCAATTTATGTCCTTGGGGTGAAGTTACTAATGTGGAAAATGCTTGACCCCTAATTTTTCCATGGTAGGTTGGTTGAGAACCTATAGAAATGACACAACATCCAGTGGCTGCCCTATTGCCAGGTCAGGAGCAGGAGGGTGAGGAGGAGCAGGATCAGATGTATGACGGGAATGGTTGGTAAAAGTGTACTGAATTGAAAACTGAAATTGAGTGGGATAATAAATGGGGAGTGGAAGGGGAAAAAGCTCCAGCTCATAAGTATAAACTCTGTGAAGCGGGAGGGAAAAGGATAAGTCGCTAAATCTTTCATTTCCATTACATTTTTTAACCCTTTAGACCTTTATTTAATAACTTACACCAAATACTAAATGAATTTTTTTAACCTTAAAATTTGTGCAAAGTGGAGATTTTACCAGTTTGGTGATGTGTTTTAGAAATGTTGCCAGAAGTTGCAAAGCCAGTTTGACATTTCTGGATCACTGTTCTGTTTAAAGTGTAAATGAGAAAGATTAGTTTCTGCTTTTTCTTATTCTTAATAGTGCCATGAATTACAACAATATACAGTGACTTTCAAAAAGTACTTCAGATATACAGCACAACTACAAACCTACCAAGATATGGCCGTTCAACTAAAATGAAAGACAGGGAAAGAGGAGTGCTGATTATGGAATTAGCCAACGGGTCCAACTCTGTAGGAGGAGCACAAATCTTGACCCCAGGTTTTAGAAACTGTGGATAGGATAATTATTGCAAATTTACTTCATAAACATTACATTTATTGAAGCATTGAAAGAAAAAAGACTCTTTTTAAAATTATTCAAAAAAGATCTAGTATTAACTCTTTACATCTTTTAAAACGAGGAAAGAAATAACCTGTTAGAAACTGCAAAAGAAAAAAAACAACTAAACATACACTATGAGCTACGAGGGAATTTGTTTAACTCAAAGAATATTCATGATACTTCAACTTTTGAAAAAGCCCGATCAAAGTCCAGAACCTTAAAAAAAGCCTTGGAAAGATGTGATAATCAGTGATCATACTGGTTAGAAATATTTATTAAAGTAAGGATAATCTAAATGGAAAATAGTTTCAAGAAATGCAAAACTACTAGAATTTTACTTCAAAAGAGGTGGATTGATAATAATTGCAGTTAAATTAATTTCAACAATCTATTGACAGAGATGATTAAAACATTTGCATGCATAATTTCCTAGGTTTTTATATGTCAAATTATTTTAAAACCAAGCGACACACACTCATTTGTACATAAAAGTGTATTTTACAAAAAAACATAGCGGAGGTCTTCATTAACATTCCCCCATAGAATGAGCTCAGTTTACTCTTTCTAGGGTTACAATGAGGGTGGAGTTCATGCCAGCCATCAACTGGGATCAGGCGGGGTTGCTCCCACTCTGGATAGGTAAAACCTGTCCATCAAATACAAAAAGCTTTCATGTTCATAAAGCACAATAATAAAGTGAATAACTTTAACATTTCGCAAAGAATTTCTCTGCCAAAAGCGATTTTTTTTCCACATCTTCCCCTGCTCGGCACAAACAATGTCAGTATTATGTTAGCTCCAGGGGAACAGAAAGGAGAGCTTAGTGCCTTTGATACAAACAGCGAAAAAGGTAATGAGGAGATTGACATTCCTTGTTGGTGCTCTCCATTGAAAGTACTGATTCAAACAGGTCAATTGAAATTCTGGTGGTGAGGCTAAAAATCCACAGTTGATTTGTACTTTTAATCGGTGACCTACTTTGAGTTCACTGTTTACTGATTGGCTTTCTAATGGACACACTCGAACTCTGACCCGTCACCTGTTCAGGGATGATGGGCCAGTTTGTCTAGACTAGAGTGGATGTTAATGTGAGACTCAGGGTGAGAAGTAAGCAGGTGGTAATTGTAATAAGTTTAGTAACTCATCCAGATGACTGAAAAATGTATAATAAAAAAGAAAATAAAGAACATCCATCCGAACCAACTGTACTGAAAAACACACTCACACAAACTTAAAGCTTAAATTTTATTAATGTTATTAAATGTTACTGTTATTGTGCTGCCCTTTGCCATGAGAGAAACAGTGCGGTGTAATGCACTTATATTTCTGCAGCGTCTGAAAGACCATAGGAGTGGCTTAGTCGTCATGCCAGAGCTTTCAAAGACCTCTTTGTGTAGAAGTGTTGGTCATGGCATCCAGCTAGCATTTATTCTAAAGTTCCTCCAGATGCTGCAAATTTTATCAGCTGGGACTATGGTAATATGCATTTTTATTACATGGATGGTTGTGTCACAGATCTGTAGTGATTCAGAGGTTACTCTTGAGGTCTTGAGTACTACAGTCAGGATTGTCGACCAGCCGCACTAATTAGTTGTTGCAACTTTGTAACCTAAATGATCTGACGATAATACTTACAAAGGTCTTTATTGAATGTATGTTGTATGGCATCATGTTATTAAGTGTTTTTTCATTCATGTCCCTACAACTCCAGTTATGACCAGAAGAAAAGTTTTATTCTGCAATCTTCATCAGAGAGAAGAAAACTTTCTAAATGAGCACAAAATTAGCTCTCCAGTGCATTGACTGAACAAGCTGCTTTTAGGAATACTTTTATTTTCCTCACAGAATATTTCTTTGCTCATTTTAAGATTAGATATTATTCCTACAAATATTTATATCGGCTTTGAGTTTTTAAAGGTATAACTTTACCAAGTTAGAAACAATCTATCAAATTAATCAAGCAAACAATCAGACTCCATTGGATTTGGATTAGTATAAGTATTTGAAAGCTGAGATGCATTTGGACTCTTAAATGTAGTTCCTTGAAAAGTGTTTATAAAGCCCCTAAACCTTTTGATACAACTATAATTTTTCTGTTTAGTTAGATGTCCCAACAAAACAGGTACATATTTTTCAAAGTTAAAGGCCTGTTGGAGTTTGTGTTCAACAGTTTTGGCTTCCAAGACTATATAACTTTATCCATCTTACCATCATTGCTGAACAGATTTTTTTTAATGAAACATCCTCAGAGACAGAAAGCATTAATCTCACTGTTGGATGTTGTTATTACAATGAATGTTCATTTATCTGAAACCATGAGAGTCTCCCTCACCCATCACCCTGGGATCCTTTAGAATGAGCTGGAAAGTGTTGGTGTGGATATGGATGTCCCAGTTTCGAAAACTGGACCTGTCCGATAGGAAAAAAATAGATTAATGGATGAATTTTACATCAATTAATTAATACCATGTGAATTCAAACAGTCTCAGATGGCCTCTCAAACTACTACTGATGATATTTTTATCAGACATTGTTGATGTAATTTAAATTTGTTGGTTTCATGTACACAAATAATCAACAGGGGTAAGCCAGAGTTTTGTTAGAGCCGTCCAGGAAGCATAATGCAACCATTTAAAAAACAGTTTTGATTTCTGGTATTAATGTCCTATGGGAACACTTAACTTTATTATTTCACCCGTTTGACTCCAAGAGAACTTCTGAGATTATCAAACTTCATTTTACTTTAATGAAATCAGTTCATTTCAGTCTATTCTTGTAGCAAAACTCACAAATAAAGTGATCTCAATGCAGCTTAAGGTAATACAAGGAAACATGTAATCTAAATATAATATTATAGAGATTTAAATTCAGTCAGACACATTCCAATCTTATAGTTATTATATGATGCAGTTAGATTTATTTATTCCCTTTGTTAGTCTAAAGTAGCCCAGCAGATTTCCTTTAGTTATACATTACGTAGCAATTGCTTGAATTAAGTAAGCACAAGGGAATGGTGGAAAGAAAAAACTCTTTTTAAGTATGACTTACTCTGCAGGAACGTTTGGCTCCATTATGACCAGCCATCTGCAGCAAGCAAGTTTGTGGTTTGAGAAAAGAGAACGCCTAAAAAACAAAAACAAAAGCAGCAGTACAGGTGTACTTACTACATTAATGACGGCAGTGTCCGTTATAGTGGCATCGCATAGGAGAAAAACACATCAAAACAAGTGTGAGGGTGCGGCACAGATTATTCAATCCTACTAAGTGGGAAAGTGACCCAGACAAATAGAACCATAGGGGAGGTATGGATGCAAGAAAGAGAAAAAATGATTGAGCTTAAGGCAGCTATGACTGAAATTCATAGAGACTTGCATGGACGCTCAAGCACCTCCTGGGAAGACATTTTATGGGTAAGAAGAAATATAGATTACATGAACACGTCTGAACGAGACAAATCATAGCTTTCAAACCTTAACGTGTTGTCCAAATTCTCTAGCATGAGGGCGGTAGAATCATGTCAAAGACAAGTTTCCCGCTGTAAGTACTGCTCCACAGCAAAAAAAGTGTAACAGTGAAATACTTTTGTTATGAATAAAGTAGCTTCTAATGACTGTGTCAGGAAATTGAGGTGTTCTGGCTTGTTTTGTTGTTGTCCTTCTTCATTTAACCACGGCTTTCTGGAGGCTGCCTCAGGCTGGAGCTGCTGAACCGCCAGCTTCTTTGGTTAAAGGTTCTAGCTATTCCGCTGATTAGAGCTTTGAAGTACAAAAGGAGCCTGGGTGCAGTCATTTAGTGCGTGGTCGTTACCACTTCATGCTATCTCCAAGCCTCTCTGTGTGTTTCCTCATGGTCATGCTTTGTGTAAGCAACCATACTTTTATCCTCATTGTCCCTAGTAACCTATTCTCGTGTGTGTTCTTCATTAGATTCTCCCACTCCTTGTGACACCTCAAGCCATCTACATCCCAAGAGAAGAAATCATCCAATCATTCAAGAGTCAGACTGCAGCCATTCCTTGGGCTCCACCAACCTCTCAGTGACTGCCAGCGTTACCTGTCCGCTCAAGCAACCATCACTGCAGCCTCTACCATCAGTGAACGCTCTGAACAACAACAACAACAACGTCAACATCTCCGCAAACCAAAACCCACTGGATCTGGACATCTCTCCCTGGGGGTAATCATTCAAACCTCAAGTAAGCAAAATTCCAATAATAACCTTTCTCCAACTACCTGGAAACCTACTCAGCTGTCCTTCCTTCTCCAGAGCTCCCGATCCTTGACGTTGCTGTTTCCAATTTGCTTTCTTGGTTCCTGTCCCCAAAGCTGACACAGTTCCTGTACATATTAAAATTCACAATTGTAAAATAATTTTTACTGATCATCGATCTCCTGAGTTTTTACCTGTTTTGGGTCAGAGCCTAAACATAACCATGTCCGACTGGTGTCCAACCATTTGAATAACACCTGTCATTTTGAGACAAGACAAAAGGCCGAGTGCTTACATTACAAGCTATGCTAAAAAAAAAGTGCATAACATCTGTCCAACTCACCAACCAAGATTTTTCCAAATATATCTGGAGGTTTATGGATATGAGATTGCATATTTTGAGCTTTTGTTTTCTAAATTTCAACCTATATTCCTAAATGGTGTATAGGTTGAAATGGTTTTAAAAGCTGCTGGAAAAAGAACGATTCAAATGTATTATTAAAAGCCAAAAAATACAATCCAAATAGTAAGGATGAGTGTATATGGACCTCTATAGTACATCCTTGAGATTTATTTTGCATGGTAGCTCTCGTGGATGTTGGAGGTCAGCTGCTCATTACCGGTGAAAGAAGCAAGACTAATGCAACCTTATTCTGAAGTTGTTTAGTATTTCAAATTTAGGGATGTTCGTCCCATGAAAGGTCACTTTAAAAGTATAACTCCATGGGAGTTATTCAAGCATCAATGGGGGTTTTGAAGCTAAATGATGGGAAAGGAAACCATGCATGGTTGTGGTGAAAATGAAATGAAACATGCCAACTGTCTCTGGGCTGTTTAGGATTTTGTGGTAGAGGAGAAATGGGTTGTTTCCAGTCAGTCAGAGGGAAACTGATGATGCAGCATGGATGAGAGGGGATGGGAAATGTGATCTGTTACATAACGTGAGCAGTTTTCCAACATTTCAGTTAAAGTTTGATCTGTGAGCTACCAAAAACACAACATAAGCCTAAAGAAAAGAGGAAATCTCTGATAGCGATGGCGTGCACAAAATCCACAGCCCTCTAACTAAAACTAATCCAGCAATCAGAAACGCAAAACTCTCGCAGGAAAACATCTGGAAGTTGTGGTAATCTTAAAATTTTATGAGATTGTAATAGTTTGTCAGCTCAAATATAAATTGACGGTAATGTTCGAAGCAGCTGCGTAAACGCGAAGAGGAGCTGCAGCAAGAAAGCCATCATGTAAATTGGCAGCGGCAAATACGCGCGGCCACATGGACTTGTGTGTGGATGCAACACAAGGGGGTGTTACTCCTTGCAAAGCGCATGCAATCCCCCTGCAAAAATTCGCAGTGACTTCAGATCCAAGGAGGAGGTGATATGCATGGGAGCACAGCTTCAGCTCTAAGCGCCACTTCTCATTTTAGACATAAACATAACTTCAAAAATGTTTACTTAAAATAAGATAATATGTATTTTTTCAACCCCTGGACAGATTCTGCATGAGTGTTACCTGAGCAATATGAAAAGATATCCATGCGTCCTTCACTCCTAGGAGAGGATGCTTGCTTTTTTTTAAATAAATTTGCTAATATTTATTTTATTTTTTTAAACTAACGCAATTTGTGACTTTTTTGCGCGCTACTTTCAAAAACTTGAACTGCAAGACTAAAATGGAGCGCGCCGGATTGGCACTTCTGGTGTTTTTAAGCGTTACGCTCATGCGTTTTTGCGACGGCCACCGGGAGACAACAGGTGGCAGGACTCGGGCAGTCCAGGTGGTGCTGGACCAGCAGATCAGCCACATTCAACCTCCCCAAGAAGCTCTGGACGTCTCGAAAACACCTAAACCCCTCTCCGGGTCAACTCCGCCGCGCACGGCAAGGACGGCTACAGAGGAAGAGCTCGTCTCCACGCCGCACGACAGAGCGCAGCGCGCAGCCAGGCAGAGCGGAGCGAGCCGCAGGCAAAGCGGCAAGCTTGGCTCCTCCGACTCAAAGCGACTGGCTGGGTAAGAGTGACAGCTCTCTGCTCCAGATTTGTTTTCAACCCAAATGATGCAACTAGTCAAGGAGTTGTTTGTTTGTTTATTAAAAGGCTAAAAGTTCTTTTGAAAAACATAACTGAGCTGCTTATTAACTGCATGTTCAAACAGATCCATATCCATAAATCATGATGGAAAATCTAGTGGAAGGAGAAAAAACAGATCCACAAGTAATAGGAGCAACCTTAACCTTATGTAGATAATCAGGCAAACATGTTTTAGGGTGATTTACAAGACATGGACTGCATCTGGAGTCCCTGCTTCCAGAGGTGCCACACACAATGTAACCTGGACATGGACTGGTGCATTCCTTGTGTGGAGCCGCAAAATACAGACTTACCTGGGTACAGGAGAAAAGAAAACCATTGTAAACCATTTACAGATAATACTCTATCTGTGTAATATCAGATCAGCATTTTGACAGCTTAAAGCAGAAAGCTGGGTATCCGTCCAGTTATACAACATTACAGATACCACAGTTTATGGAAGTAGTTAAAAACCTTCCATGCAGTAAGTTGTCTCTGACTATGTTCCCTCACTATCCTCTGCAGGGCCCTCTTGCTTTCTACAAAGTAACTTGATTGCCAACCTGAGATGCAGGGTCATTGCAATTTGTAGTGTAATTAGAAGCCATTGTGAAGCTAAATGGATAATCTCTGTATGGCCTGTTTGACATGGGATTGTAACACTACTATTACTACACCTTGCTGCATATTTACACAAACCACAGTAACAGAAGGGCAGCACTACCGTACGCTGCGTTCTATGTAATTGCTGGTCCATTTATTATAGTCTCTCAGCCAGAGCTTTGGCTCATGAGCATTTGCAAATTTGTACCATGATCAGAAAAACCTGTTTCTCCAGTGGCTCTTTCTTTTTTGGTTTCTGTTTAACTTTAAAAGGATGATGGGTTGTTTCCACAATGGAGCACTTTTCCTTTTGTTAAGCGAAGCTTTCTGTATCCTCTCCTGCATGCTCCACAGGGACACGGCTCAAATTTAACCATAGATTCTGAATATTTATGTAATAATCAGAGCGGGATTATAATGGCACACCTTAGGCTGCACACAATAAAGTCTGAGTGTTCCATTGCAGAGCTCTTTTTGCTTTGAGGAAATTGACTATGTGACAAACGTATCGAAGGTTTATTTTAACAGCTAGCAGGAGTATTTAACTAATAGGTGAGGAGAAGTATAAACCGCACGCTTAGATTCTAGCTAAACCTTGACAGACACAGCTCTGTACTTATAATTCTCTGCATGGATTTAAAGAATTTAAAACATGTGATTTGCACAATTCTGTTTTCATTTCAGTGTTTTTAATTATGCATAGGATTTTTCCCCATTTTGAATGATAACATTTAACCTCTATTCTTTAAAAGAGACTTGAATGCAAAAGCTTGCATTGAGGATTGTGGTAATTTAACCTCATCCTCATATGGTCTAAATCAGGGTTGCCCAAGTTCAGCCTTTGAGAGATATTTTAATGAATCTCTAAATTATACCTTAGTAGGATTCTGTTATTCTGGATAAAGATCATCAACACCATGCTACATGATCTTAGTTGTATTTAATTGTATTGGTTTCCCATTGTCTCTTTAAATTCTTTACATAAGAGAACAATATGTGTTTTTTTAGATTATTTAGGCTACTTTACGTCACACAGGTTCTATAAATGGTTTCTTGATTAAACATGTGAGGGGATAATTAGAAATAGCTATGGATAATGGCGGTAATCTGAACTGTCTCAAAACATGGTTTAAAAGTGAATTCAAAATTAAGTATTTGGGTAATAACTTTCCCTTGGAGGATACAAAAACGTTTTTCTGTTAATAAACCGCTATTTGTTGTCAGATGGCAAAAGGTTGCTGATAATCTGAAATGATTAACTTTTATTAAAAATCAAAAGCAGAAGGGGGTGGTTTGGCATCCCTTGAGATTCTAACAGAAGAAAAGCATTTTCACACCTCTGTTTATACTTGAGCCTGTATGTGTCACTTTTCTCCCATCTCATTGTACAATGTGTGTTATGATAATAAAAGGCATTCTGTTCTTTTTAGTCACTACAGATTAGAGAAAATCCACCAAAATCTTAAATAAACCATCAATTTCCTGTGTTTAAAATTCACAGAATTTAAAAAAAATGTATTCTAATGCCACCTTTCAAAACAACTGTTTCAATTTTTAGAGATTGTTAGAGATGAAACTATGTAAACTGTAGGTTCTGTACTATGGACACCAGCTCATCTATATTCCATCACACTTAGTCAAAGCACCTTTCTTGAAGCCTAGTTACATTGAGGCGATACTTAAATAATCTGCCTGTATCTGTTGTACCTGCAAAGTAAATACCTTGCTTTATTTTCTCCCCATTTTCTTTTAATATTGGAAAGCATTAAAGAAGTGTTATATAAATCTGGGAAACACTGCCTTATAGTAGTCTGCACTGTGAGTTTTATGATTCTCATTCAGCATTTTCAGATGAATCATCTGCTGCCGGTTAGCAAAAGTGTGTATGTGACACATTTCCTCTTGGAATTCCCACTCAGACTCTGTTTACTGGATTGCCGACACTGGCAGATCTGGGTACACACACTAAATTTCCAAGTTGACTCAGTCTCAATTTATTTTTTTTCTTTTCAATGCACTTTACAGATTTCAGATTAATTCTGATAGAACTCCACATCAAACAAGCAATAAGTGCAGCTGGCCATGTATACATATATATATTTTCATGGAGCCTAATAGTAATATTAGATTAACTTTTCTATTATATACAGAAATCTCTTGATGGAATTTGAATGTGGTGACTGATATCTTTGGCACGGGCTTGGCCTAATGTGCTTGATTAATGACAAAGGTACGCTTGCCAGAGGGCCCAAACGACTGCATGTTATCCCTGTGACGCCTCAGGAACACTTGCAGCATCTAATAAGCGCAATCCAGCTGAGGTCAATGAGTCAATCCCTGTTATCTTCTCAAATCACCATGAGTCAGACATCCACTTACTGTAATATCTTGTGAAAGGATGATGAGGCGCAGATCCATCCCGGCACATTAGCTGCTGCTCTGGAGTTGGTTTTGCGGTCTGGTGCCTTTTTAATCTGCCTTGCTACAAAAATTTGGCCTGGGCTACAGGTGCGTATTAGAGAGTGCAAAGAATCCACTTCTGACTGTTTAAAGCTTGCCATCTCTCATTTGCTGAGTGATTTATAGAAAATGTGAGGTGTTTTTCGTGTCCCGCGTGTCTCTCATAATACCTGCAAGGCTCAAATAACTGTGTTTTTGTTCATTTTGGATTCTTATGTAACAGAATATGGACTTGTTGGTCCACACTAAGACAGGGCTTTCTGAAAAATGTAGAAAAAAAAGATGTTTATATCTGGAGGCCGGTCATACCAGAAGGATTGAAAAGAACATAAGTATTAAAGAGAGATGTTTTGTAAGAACCTTAACTAATTCATAATCATCCCTTGACTCAGTGCAAGAAGATCCAGTCTGGGGACTTTCAGTCTAGAGACTGCATGTTCTATCCATGCATGCCTAGATTTAGTGAATGTTTGAATAACCGGAGATGCTGAATTGCTCATAGGAAAATGTCATGCATAGTTTTCCTTCTCATATGTGTCTGTTTGATTGACTGGTGACCTCTACATGGTGTACCCTGCCTCTGTTCATTGATTGTTGGCGATAGCCACCACCCCAACAATATTGAACTGGATCAACTTTATGGAGAAAGTAGATGGAAGGATTGTAAAGAAAGTGTTTAAATTAATGTTTTTTTTTTGTTAAATACTATCAAAGTTTTAATTCACTCTTGTTTTTTTGTACATGTGCTCTTCAGGCCGAATGTCTGTGGAGGTCAGCAGTGCTGCTCTGGTTGGGCTGTTGCTCCAGGAACCAACCGCTGCATGAAACGTAAGCATTATGTTATCACTGTAAAACATTCCTATAGACAGTACTGATACTATTTGAACGTTTTCCTATGTCAAGGTACAACCACAAATTTCAGTATATTTAACTAGATTTACAAAGTTAAACATTGTGAAGCAGAAATTAAATGACCTCTTTTCAAATGTTTCTAAAAATAACACTCCTTGTTTAAATCCCCCTGAGCTGATACTTGCAGAAATACCTTTCAATGCAATTATTTTTTGAGACTTTTGTCAATTTTCCATTTCCATATACGTAAAACTGAGTCAGGTTGGATAGAAAGTCTCTGTAATAAGCACATTAGCTCAGTCTGTCTGTTTGTGCTTGTATTCCTGCTTAAGGTTTAACTTGTACCCGTCGCTAACGTCTTTATTAGTAGCTTCTCATGAAAGATTGCTCTTACTTTAGCTCCATCAAAGTTTTCCTCAACGCTGGCCCTGAACTGAGAAGCTCATCACACACTTTGGTGATACCGCACTGTTGTTTATCCTCCATGTCAACACCCCACATGCTGGGATATTGGACCAAGTAAATCTTCACACACTCCACACAGCAGGAATATCTTTAGAGCATCATGATAACCGGGGTGTCCTTAAGATTATCAGGAAAGGAAGATTGGGTCAAAAATTGGCTAAATTACCTTGCCATGTGAACCTACTATTACATATCTTTGCTTTACTAAAAAAGGGACGTATTATGAATTCAGGAATTTCATCATTTTTCCTCTCCTCCAAAAAGGCCAAGATTGTGAAATGCAATACTAATAGATTCCCACCTGAGCTGTATATCACTGCAGCTACTCTAAGGTTAGCATGCAACCTCCGGCTTCCTCTTTGATATTTCCCCTTTATTCTGAAGCTTTGTTTAGATAGATTGGTATGTTTTCGTAGGGTTGCATTTGGGGAAACATATTGCATTAAAGTTTGGTCCAGTGAATCAATTTGGTCAACACATACAGGTATTAATGGTCTTGCCTTCTGGAGTCGTCTTAAAAAAACACTTAGTGGTTGTTTTCTTATTTTGTTTATGGCTACCAGGATTTCCTCAGACTGTAATAATAGGTTAGAATATGGACTTTTTTCCAGTAAAAGTTATCTTTGTATTTTACAAGTAATAAGAAAACTACACTTCAAAGGACATATCTGTGGAGCAGAGAGAGAGAATGTGTTTACTGTTTCTCTGTTCCTTCTCAGATCATTAATTCCTCCTCACACATGCAAACACTTTTTACACATACTTTCTCAATGGTCAATTACACAACTTGCCTGAGTTGCCCGACAGTCTTCGCATTAAGCCTGCTTCCCTCGTGTTCAATCTATATATTGCACAATCCCACCAGATAGCCATGCTGTACAAACTGGAAATTACATCCCAGGTGAAGATATGTACCAACAGAGTAGACTTCCTCTACCTGAAAAAGTTCTACCTAAGATATTGTACTTTATTAAGCAAAGGAGCCCGTGAAACCACATTGCCCCCTTAGAGCTTGGCCCACACCTAAGTCTGACTGGAAGCCATGTTATCGAAGTCTGAAAACAAGCTTCATCACTGGCAGGGTGCCAACAAGGCACTGACTGTTATACTGACTGGAATATCCAACTCAGAATAATTTAGTGGACAGCTGTAGTTGGACCCTCCCTGAGTCCCGGCATGCTTTTTAAGGAGATGGCAGTATGGGAAACATTTTCACGGTGGGGGAAAGAAAAGGATCAAATCGGTCACATCTTAGAATAAGTGAAAACATAAATTTGCTGAGATGTATTTAAGAACTTTGTACCGAAGCGGGTGATGTAATGTCTACTCTCCAAAAGTGTTAGCTGCAAACTTTGTAATAGTGCCTTCCTACCCATCTGGGTCTAGCTCAGGGCAAATATATGAGAGGAACTGATTTCTATTTTCTACCCAGGAAGCCCGCCAGTGTTTCTATTGAAACACATTTAGCAGAAGGAACACATCCGTCTGCGTGGGTTGATGCTAAAAAATATGTTATTGAAAACTTGTTCATGTCCTGACAAGTGGGGGATGAATGATTACCAGACATGTTTGTGTATCAAAGTAAGTTCTGAAAACAGCCGTTGTGAACAATTACTATGAAAATTTTGGTTCCTTTTGTTAATTTGACTTTTCTGTCCTTAGGTTAAGCTATGGTTTTTATTAAAGACAAAGCTTGAAATGTTTCTGTGGATTGCTTAAAAGTGGCTGGAAATCTGTTTTTTTGTGACTTGTGTCAGCACATAAATTAAGTGTTTTGACTTGGTTGTAGATTCTAGAAACAAATTTACAGATAGTGACTTGGATGTTTTATACCCACTTTATTTTAATGTTTATTACAGCTTTATGTAGAGAATTCATAAGAAAGTACCTCATAGTTGTGAGGTTAATCAACACTAAGTAACTTTTCAAACTTCATAAAATATTTTCATAAGTTCTGTAATTATATGTC
>JAVLVB010000602.1:1023750-1123476 GCA_032876305.1 Orestias chungarensis
AAGGCAATTGTGAAGGAAGGAAACTCAAAGGACTTGGGACTGGAGCAGATGTTCACCCTCCAGCAGCACAACTGTTAACATGCTGCCAGAGCTGAAATGAATTAAATCAAAGCACATGTATGTGTTACTAGGGGCCAGTCAAATCCCAGACCTAAAATAAACTTAGAATCCAATTTTAGTGTGGCTTTAGTTGCTTTTTATTCGATCTTATACAAGCTTGCTCTGTTGCACAAAAAATCTGTTCCACTAAAATATTTCAAAACTTCTAGAAACAAATCAAAAACAAAATAGAGTAGAACAGCTTGGAGATTTGAAATATGTTTGCTAATAAATAAGGTTTTACAATATCAGTTGATTCAGAAACAGGATGTTTCCTATACATGCTTGTCCGGAAAATTGCAGATGTCAAAATTAATTAGATACCATTAATTACTAGATAAGATTTAAATACGTTTTACCCTGCCAGTAAAGTGGTTAGCTGTGGGATGTTGTACAGCTTCCAAAACAGTAATTTTCCAAAATGAGGAAGGGGTATGTTGGTTTACCACCAGCAGGCTTTGTATCACTGGCCAGCTTCTGTTGAGAATGTCTTCTGTTTACAAAATAACAATTTAGTTAGAGGTGAAATTGGAGTGCAAGTTTGAAAATTTGGCCTGTTTGATGGCAAATACAGTAACCTTCAATTACGGATCGTGTACATCAGTATTTAATTATAGGTTACATTACAGGCTCCTAAAACTCCTCCTGTATATCCTTGCTTCTTCAGGATTTTTGACTCTTGAAAGAGACTTTCAGTCACACCAGGATTAGCTCTGGGTGAGCTCGCTAAGAGATCCTGTTTCATTATCACTGCTCATAATCTGATTTACAATTACCCTCTGATTTAGTTCACTGATCACATGAGTACATTTGGATTTGTTTGCTCAGGCAGGCCTGTGACTTTAAGCTTATATATCAAAAAGGAGCAAGTCTAGAATCTTTACATCTAGTTTTTGTTCTGATTTTATTATAACCAGAAGGTGGTACTTTCTGGATCTAGATGCCTAGAGTAGTGTATCTAATGTACTTTATCCTACTTTTGATTAGCACTCATGCTTGATTGAATAAAGTAAGGAGGAAATCTATGTTATAAAAGATTCAAATAGCCTTCCTTGTGATCAATATCATCAGGATGCTACAAGCAGTGTTAATAGAAATTAGCAAAATTTGGCCATCCAGATATGCTTCATTAAAGCAAACCACACAGTTGTACTTCAGTTTTGATTTTGTATGGAATGGTTATCTTTAAAGTAACACTTAAAAAACTTTCAGTTATGGTTGATTTTGACGCCCCAATATGGACAAAAGCGGTAGTGTTCTCCCTGAAAGAAGACTGCATTTCCAATAAGGACCAGCGAATGGCGTCATAAAATCCTGATCTCCCGGTTACCTGCAGTTGGATTGAAGTAGATTTCTGTTTCCAGTGTGTGAACGATGAATAGCGATGAGACAATGAATCTAATTGCGGCGAAACAATGTCTTATGATGATGTTGGAAATAATAAACGGGGAAAGTGACTTGTGCCGTAAAGCAGTCAGCACATTTGTAGTTGTTTGGGGTGTCAGGGTTCCTGTCGCCCTACTCAATGTTGCTAAGTGCCAGTGAAAGCGACACGGACCCCCTTGGGCCATGACAGAGGTGTCATTCAAAGAGCTGTAAGTCGACGTATAATCACAAAAGTTCTGACAACTTTCATGAAGGTCGAAAGGTTAGTTAGTGTTGCTTTAAATAAAACGTGTAATGTATCCAGAAAGAAAGAAAGATGGAGATAGCTGTTGATTGTTCATCTTAGAGAGAATAGAGAAACCGTCACCGTGACTTTTACTTGGTTTGAGTTCTTTTAAGAGATCTTGGCTAAGACTTATTTGGTCTGCAGTGATGGTAGCAAGATAGAGGACAGGTCAGCAACAATGATCTGGTCTGCAGAGCTGCTGTCCCATGCAATCTGATGCTGTCCTGTTTTAGTATCATCCAGTCCTAAAACCGAACCTGGGGGTGATTGATGTGCACAGGAGAGACTTTAAAAAGTGAGACCATTAGAAAACGACTCATTTATTTACAAGTCTGGTATTGAAAGCAGCTTTAAAACTGATGGTGTGTTGAAACACAGCTTTACGATTTCCTCTCTGTCTTTTTGACATCCTGGTGAGTGTTAAAGGGTCAATGCCCACATTTTGTTCTTCCATGTGGGAGGCAGCTGTAAAAGTATCACAACATGTGTGTGCGTTTTCTGACCTCAAAAACAACCTCCAAATATTTAGACAGTTGAAACCATTTCAGTTTACTTTTTGTTGTCCTCTGTGACCACAATATGAAATACAAATATATCTTGACGGTATATTTAGCAGTCTGTACTGTGACAAAATCTCACATTCATGGTGCTGAGATATTTCCTTTTTCGGCATTTAACAAGAATCACATAGATTTTGAATATTTGCTGCTTGAGAAATTGACGTGTTTTGATGAATTCAAGGAAGTGACCTGAGATCATTGAGAGCCAAGACAACAGAGCTGCATTCTCTGATTCATGAGAACAGAAGGAGGTTTTAAAAAATGTGTTGTTTATAGTGATGTCATTTAGCCAGAGCTGACAATCACTGCAACCAGTGATTGAGACAGCCGCTGAATCCTCCTTGGCTTTTAAACCCCCTGTGTGGATTTGTAGGGGTTGCGCAGTTTACAGATTAGAGGCCATGGCACTCTTTTTGAAAGAGTTATTGCTTATTTGACAGATCCTGTAATCAATACATACTCCGTTGTCCAGGAACCCCATCATCAACACAAGGGCTGGGCAGTATGCGCTGGGTTGGCCTTCCCAAACCAGAAATGCTACTTTCTCCGTTCCAGCTGGTGCGTCTGCTTGTAGGTTGCAATTGAGTTCTGTTTTGATGTTCTGACCTACATACTTTTCCAATTGCCACTGCTGAGATGCATTGGAAAGAAGGTCTATGATTAATGACAATTAAATGTTAGACTTTGCAGGACCACACAGAATCATGTATATTAGCAAAACTGTACAGTAGCAGTTTGGAAAATTCAAAAAAGCATTCATTATTTTGAAAAAAAAAAAAACAGAAAACAACCAGCTGATTGTTTTAAAAGAGCTAAACCAGGGTTTAAATTAGCTGTTAAGTTTTGCTACAGAAGTATGAATTTCTCTTTAATAATGCTTTATTTTCCTTTTCTTTATAAAGTCCTGGGTAGCAAGATGTACACACAGAAACATCTCACAGAAGAAGAAGCTTGACTGAGACTTCCTGTGTACCTTAAACAGCAACTGCTCTTATTTTTCTGCAGCACATGTAGGCCACTGTGTTGCTAAGGTAGCATATATCATCATGCCCTTCTTTGTAAAGACCATATGGAATCTGTTGGGAGGTGACCCCCATCCCCACCCTCCCAGGAGGATGAGGTTTGTGGGGTTTTCTAGGGAAACTGCATTTCTCAGAGTTTAGCTTACAAGATCATCATCCGTGGAGCGCACCAGCATGTGGCCCATTAGAGTCTGTGGGTAGCGGTGGAATCATTGTATGGAATGTCTTAATGTTAACTATACCGTGGGTCGGATGCGGGTTATCAAAGGGTGAACGCTCTGACTACTGTATTGGAAGGAGAAGGCTAGGCTGTTACTACCGACAGAGACATGTTAATCTGGTAAAACAGCCAGTTATTGTAGTGAAAATTCCCCACAAAGGGTAAAGGAAAGATCAGTCAAACAGTGGTAACCTCTTTACTCTCTGGCTTCAATTAGAAAGAATAGTAAAGTTGTTTTTTTTGTTAAAACTTGCAGAGTTGTAGACAGAAAAGTTTTTTATTTTTCTGGCCTGAACTGAAAGTGCTTCTACTGGATGCCATGTGGAAATCACATGTTGGAAAAAGATTTACACTCACTCGAGATGATTAGTATTGAGGGGCAATTGTATTAACTGCTCAATAGACTAATTCTTACTTCCTCAGTGGACAGTATGTCTGGACAAAAGGGGAATGTTCAAGCTTGTCTCTCTGCTTTGCCTCCCACAATCCTGAACACTTGACCTCCTTCATGAGATCTGTCAGGTTCTTTGGTGACCCCTACAGAAAAGCTTCTGCTATCATCGCAGGAGGTCTGCCAGACTTAATATTCCGTCCCAAATGTATTTACTTTGTCCTGATATTATGTGTGACTGTGAAAATCTGAGAATCATATATTGTGACTAATTTAACTCTAACAGGGAGAAAAATCATTACGGAGTACTTTCTCTTTGGTGTAAGTATTTTAAATGACTGCCGACATAGAATTTACACTAGATTTCTGTAATAACCCATGAAACCCACACAAAAAAATCCATTACCAAACTGTACCCTCTAAGGAAACCCTAGTTTTGCTGTTCAAGTATGATTTCAACCTTTTCTTTTTTCAAGCAAACCAAAAAGTAATTTCAGTTGGATTCAAGTCAGGTCATTAAATGGAAATGTTTGATTGGCTCAGCGCGTTTTTCATCATCTGCCTGACAAAAATCCAACCTAATTTGGTCTTTTGATTCTTATTAAGATCTCAAGAGTACATTTTTCATTTCCTTAAATCATGTCAAGTCTGCTTGAACCAGTTTAAAATCAGTCCAATTTATGCAGTTCTTGCAATTAAAGTGAATAAAAACTATAATGTTTAACAGTTGATTAGATTACATTAACGGTTACATCGAGATGCTGGCTTTGGAGCAATCCCTGATCCTGAGCAACCATGGGTTGAGAAGAAGAAACAAAACAAATATTCACATTAATACGCATAGATCTCCAACACAGCTTTCATTTTTTTTAAACTTGACACGCCTTGCTCCTTATGTGTATCTTTAAGTGTTTAAAGCTGGAATTAACAGTGAACATTTGTCTCAAGATATTGAAAACATACGTATACATGTACTTAAAGAAGAAAGAAGTAAAAAAATGCAGTGACTTATCATTCAAAGTGAAACTTTAAAGTAAAATAACTCAGAACTGACCCCAGACTGTCTCAGACTTTAATACGCTATATATTAGAAAACCATAAACTTTTCTAATAAAGCTTTCCCTCTTGTCACAATATTGTCATTAGTTAGATTAAGCTCTCCACTATGTACTGGTGGACATTTTTAATAACCATCTGTGGGCATGTTTAATACAAATGTATGAAGTAGACATTAAACCTTTAATTATATGCAGTTTTGTTCAAAAAACGTAATTAGCATTCTTCATCTCCGCAACTTCTGTTAAATGTTTCTATTTTTGTTCCCTAATGTTGCCAACGGTGTGAAAGCATACCAATCATTCACTGGGCTTTCTTACTTGTAAATGCTGAAGGCCGTTTTTTTTTACACCACGGAGGAAAAATCTACATGCCTAAATTTTCTCTTAGCATAAAAAAGAGCTACTTTACCTTCCTCTTCTAGAAGAGGGCAGCATGTTCTCATGGGTTTTCTAGAGCAGTCACAGCTTACTGTTCAGCATTCAATTTTACAAAATGTACTTTACAAGAAAACATTTCCCTGGAGAACACTGCAGGGAAGAGAACCAAATACAGAAAAAAACAAATATAATACAAAATCAAAAAAAGAATAAAATCTTATATGAGAATATTTTGATGCATAAAACTCTACACTGATACACTGAACAGGATTAAAAAAAATTTGTTTACTCTGTTAAATAGTTAAAGTTTTATTTTTATTTTTAGGTCTTACCTAGCATAGGATGGTTCCATATGGTTACTATTAGAGGACAAGGGCAATAGCAGCCCAACAAGGATCTTTGATGTGTTCCATAACAAAAAAAACAAATCGAGTAATCATATCGTCAATGTATAACTGTAACAGATCCACACCCAGGGAAAATCTTACTGTATACATACAGCATACTGTATTAGAGGTGTCCTGATGCAAGTTTTTTAAATTAATGATACGATACCGATATTGACCTGAAACCACATCAGCATGAATCATACAGGCTTTCATTACTATTGTAGCGTGGAATTTTAGAAAAGGCTTTATTAGGTGATTTTCCATCAAAAGTCATTAGACTAACTGATCCATCCATTATCAATCAATTGGTTACATAAATATGAAACTTTCTTCAATGAAAGAAGGATCTTAAATCTAATAAAATTCATGAAAGGTTTGGCAATGACAGTCTAGATCAACTGGAATGGCCTAATTGTGCTAAAGGTTTGATATCAGGGATTTCAGATATAGGCCGATATAATCCGATGTTTATTTTTTGGCCCAATATCAATATCCGATCAGTACACCCCTAGTATAAATTCTACAGATATATTGTATATAAAATGAAACATGTTGGCGGCAGCATTAGGATGTGATGGTGCTTTTATTTTGAAGGTACAGGGAAGCTGGTCAGCATTAAATCATTGCAGTATCTTGTAACATGAGATCCTGTTACACCCTACAAGGTAATACGAACTAAATAATTGACAAGTCCAAAGATTAGACTGTTTTTGACAGTTTTGGTCAGTAATTGGAATTTAGTAGCACACTTTTTTCTTAGATAACTAGTTTCAGTCTGATAGTCTCCTCTTTTCAGATGACTGGATGCAAAATCCTTTTCAATCCATGTCAGTCATAATTAAGGCTGAAGTGGCAATTCCAGGAATGTTTGCCATTTCTCCTCTTTTATTTCTGATGGATTCTCATTTTATGATTACTCTCGCAAAGTATTAATTGCTGCACATATTTCTGAAATGGATGGAATGCAAGGCAATTAGTTTTAATGATGTGCAAGAGAAAACTGCACGACAGCAATTACCGTGACAATGTGTTCAGCAGCCCAGAGGCAGCGCCCGAAGACAAACACAGATAAGTAGCGGCGCTGAACACCCCGGCCACCTATACGGCATGTGAGGCCTTATGTCAGGACCCAAGTCACTGACCTGTCTGCTTTGTTACCAACACAGGCGACATGTCCTGCCATTACCGGGGCTCACCAAGGAAAATGGGTCATTGAACATATACCATTGCAAAGCAGCTCTGGATTGTTTCTCACTTCATTTTGGACAGTTTTATTTGAGGAATTCATTCTCGCACATTAGCCTTTACACTTAATACCCCATGAGGCTCTGACCTTTTTGATCTAACACTACATCCAGGACTTGAGCTTCAGCAGACATTGGGACAAGTCGACAATGTTTAGACAGCCCATACTTTAGGCAGATTGGGTATTTTCCTTCTTGCCAAAACAGAATACAGGCAATCCCTACCTTATCCCATAATGGAACCCTCAGGATAGGAACCAAGTTTCCAATAGCATCTCTCTAAATATGTCCAATTCATCAAAATGTTAAAATGCAATACTAATCATATTTTATTAGTTAGTCTGTAATAAGCTAACACAGCCCAGTGAAGGGGGCTTTAACTTCAACAAGAAGGGAAAACTTTTCTGCCCACTGTTTGTAGGGCCCATATCAACAAAAGCAACCCGACTCTGAGCAGCAATGCAATAACAGGAAGTGTGCAGCAGGTACGAAGTACTGTTCTCAACCAGCGTGTTCCCTTTTGGCTGCCTGCGAGAGCCACGGCGGCCTTCCTGCCTGCGATCTGTCAGTGTTCACAGCATCTGTGTCAATAGCATTCCATAGCTGTTGACAGAGAGCCGCTGTTTGCTTTAGCCACCGCAGACCAATGGCCTAATGTACTGTTTGAGGACAGTGTGGTAAATCCTCAAGTGCTGTACGCCGCATTCACTGGTGACACTAGATCAGCTTGCTTGTTTTAAATCTGATGCGACAGTGTCTTTCCTGATTTAAAGTAAATGGGGTGTAAAGGCAGGACCTGGGTGAGAGATACTAAATATATTTAATTGATTGTGAAGTAACTTAATTTTATGTTTGCACACTGGGAAAATTATGATAAATTAAGTATTAGGGATGCCTGAGTTATTTAGTTCATTTTAAAAGTTCTATTTATTAACCTTTAAATGTCTCAGTGTGTAGATTTAGTGAAGCTCTGTTTAGTTCATCCTGCTAAAATAAAAAAAAATGTTAGCCTACAAAGACACGTTTCTCTAAACTGAGATAAATCAAAGAGGAGCCAAAATCTAACTTTGGAGGAGCTGTTATACAATTCATGTGGGAGAATCTGTACTGCTGCGTTATCATCCATATTGTAAACCTGGCAGTGGCAGCATTGGGCTCTGGGGGTGCTATTTTATTCTGCAGACAAGAGAGAGCTTATAAGAGTTAATTGAAAACAGGGACAAAGTTATTATTGGGAGATACCACTAGAAAACCTGTTAGATTCCTGAGGCTGGGGAAGATTAGGCTTTCAGTCAGAGCAACTTTTGCATAATTTAGACTAAAGAATATTCAAGTTTTACAAGGGTTTGTAAAAGTACAGAATCAAAATTCAATTTAACAATAAATCTGTCACAAGGTATGAACACAGACCCTCCCTGTCTAGTTTCACTGAGGTTTATCTAGTCTGCAAAGACAAATTTGAAATAAAAAGCCCTTCTTTAGATTTACAAACTCGAAGCGGAAAGCGCAACTAAAGATGGTTCTATAAAGTATTGACTCAGGGTGGCTGAATACAAATGCATGCCACACCCTTTCAGATTGTTTGATCATTTTTTTTTTTATTTCCCAAATCCCATTGAGATCTGGGTCTCATTTTCAAGAGGGACCTGGGCAGAAGTCTGCAATACACAGCAACCTGGTTACAAAATAAAATCAATTAATACATATGCACTAGTGTAAAACCATAGAAACAAATTAAAAACAGTGTTCAGACATTGTTTCATAAAATCTTGTTGCCTGTCTTTAAGAACCGCTCGAAATAAGTCCAATGAAATCATTTCCGACATCTTGAGGTCCAATCGGAGTTGATTCCAAGCTGTAGGAGCCAACACACTGAAAGCTTGCTTTCCCTTTTCAGTACAAACACGTGGAACATGCAGAAGAATAATGTTGTTGGAGCGTAAAGAATAAGAATTAAAAGATCTATGTAAGAGAGAGCTTAAATATGCTTGGGTTAGGCCGAGTAGAGATTTGTATATCAGGATCATCAAATGATTATTTCTCCGTAAACTTAAACGAGGCTTTTCAGCTTTTGCATACAAATCACAATGATTAGTAAGACGTCTACTACCAGTTATAAATCTTAATGCACAATGATACACAGTGTATCATTTAGTCAAAGACATTTAGTCGAGGTATTCATATATAAAACATCTCCATAATCCAAAAGGGGCAGGAATGTCGCTGCTACCAATTTACTTCTGGCTTTGAGTGAGAAACAAGATCCATTTAGATAATAAAACCCAATCTTCATTTTCAATATTCATGATAGATTTGCTATGTGATTTTTTAAGACAGTTCTTTCTCTAGAATAAAACCAAGATATTTATAATTACTGACAAACTCAATTTGTGTACCTAAAGCAGTGGTAAGAAATAGATAAAAAACATTTGAAAATTTGACACACAGGTTATTTATATAAATAGAAAATAAAAGTGGACCAAGGACTGAGTCTTGAGGCACGCCATTTAAAATAGTGAGAATAAAAGAAGTGAACCCAGCAAATTGAACTCTTTGGGTTCTATTTGACAAGTAATCAGCTATCCACATGGTAGCTTGATGTGAGAGCCCAATCTTGTGCAGGATTTCAATTAAAAGCGTGTGTTTTGCGGTTTCAAAGGCCTGTGATAGATCAATAAACAAAGCAACACAATGTTTTTTGTTACCAAGAGCCCGGGTAATATCATTAAAAAACTTTATAGTGGCAGTAACAGTGCTAAACTGGTTTTCTAAAACCAGATTGTGCATTTTGTAAAACACAATTTGAATCTAAAAAATTCTTTAATTGATCTGCAATTAATTTTTCAAAGATTTTTGCTAGGATACATAGTTTAGAGATTGGTCTGTAATTGTTTACTTGTGACGATTCCCCACCCTTAAATAGAGGCAAAACAAATTCTGATTTCCAGACACTAGGGATTTTGTTTAAGATTAGACTTAGATTAAAAATATGAGACAATGGCTCAGCTATAAACTCTGCAGCCAACTTTAGAAAAAAAGGATCCAGGTTATTAGGCCCTACCGATTTTCTGATGTCTGAGTTTTTCAGGTCTCCGAGAACCTCATCTGTACAAATTGGGGAAAAGTTAAAAGTGTTTGAGTTACAATCATTGTTCAAAAAGGTCAGCTAGATATTTATACAAATTAGGAATTGGATCACAGACAGCAGAAGGTGGTTGATAACACCATATGACTGTGATATTCTGAGCCTTAGTGAATTCAATTTTCAAGGCTAGAAACTCAAATTGTTTTGGAATGGACACAGAGGATAGAAGTGTGACATGGAAATTTTTCTTTACATAGATGGCACACCACCACCTTTCCTAAGGCGATCACAACGTAAGACATTATAACCTTCTACGGAGATATTTTTATTTTCAATGGATTTGTTTAACCATGTTTCAGTCAGAACATAAGATATCTGTATTGGTAGTTTCAATCCAGATTTTAACTAGGTCTATCTTAGGCAATAGACTGCGAGAGTTAATATTTAATATACCAAGACCTGATCTGGTTTTGAATTCTTCTGGTGTGTCACAATTCTTGAAAATTGCACCTGGGTTGGGTTGCACATTACCTGATAGTAAAAGTAAAAGTAGAATAAGTCTTTTCCATTGACCATTTACATTTGATACCAAGCCAATACTCCAGTTCTGAGCGAGTTGTATAAGAGAAGATTTATTTAACACAAAACAGTTTCTTAAAACAGACAAGCACATTAAATTAACTAAATTATATGTTGGCATTTGATTAAAGTAGTGCCAGTGAGTAATAAAATCTGAAGGAGTCCAAATTGTCTGATCAAGGATCATGGACCTGGAGTAATTCTTGACGGAGTGAGCTAAGTTGTTATACATGTCCTCAGAAGACTTTGGCACATTTTCAAATAAATCCAATGCTATATTTCCTTTTCATTTCACAGGTATTGGCTGCTTTGTGTTGCTTGTTTCCATGGAATCCCATTAAAGTTTCTTAGTTTCTTGGCATATGACAGAAGGTGAATGAGTCTGAAAGCCTAAAACAGTGCATTTATGTGTGCTGTAATGCACTTTTGCAACCTGACAACACACTTGGACACATCAGGTCGAAGGAGTTCAGTGTATGAGGTATATTTATTTATCTGCTCTTCATGTAAAGCATACAGGTCTGTGTGCCAGGTAGGATATTTGCTATCTACTTCCACCAAACTAGAAATTTCTTTTTTCAACATCTATGGCCTCTATTTTTATGTCCCGTTTTTAAGCTGCCACTCATTACAGTGAAAGAACAGACTTTATTCTAGGTTACAAACAAAACTGCCAGGAACAGTAAACCATCCACGGCCTTGTTTTTCTGCTGTACCTCCTACAGACTAAATGTAAGTGATCATTTAAATTTAAACTAAACAAGGTTGCTTAAAAACCTAGCGGTAATAGAATCAGACAAGTTATTAATGCTCTTTATAAATAATAATAAATGAAATAAAAACATAAAAATGGCTCAAATGTTAAACAGGAGCCCGTTTTTATTTGATCAGTTAAACATGAAATCAGGAAAAGCCATTTCACCTCATGCTCCTTCCTACAAGGAGGACATATGCTCCAATGCTACTGAGAACATGACCCCCCTCTGTGCTCTATCCCCCCCAGCTGACTGCCAGCCCCCCTGTCAGAACCGCGGTTCCTGCAGCCGACCGCATACCTGTGTGTGCCGCTCGGGCTTTCAGGGGCCCCGCTGTGAGGAGGTGGCCCCTGAGCAGGTCTACATTCGTGAGCGAGGCACTCTGAGGCGCATTCAGCCGGTCACAAAACCCTTCCAGAGAGACCCACCACAGAGAAGACCCTCGGAGAGGCAGCCCGCTGACACCACCAAGGTCCAGACCTCGCGACCTGCGACCACCAAGCAGCCGGGCCAGTCTGCGTAAGTAGCTCCACAACTGTTTCCTATTACTTCCATAAGGAGTTTCACTGCCATATTCAATATTTTGTGTAAGTTCTATGCTCTGAAGTGTAATTACAAAGTCTGCAAATTTTACCTTTAGTATAATGCTTAAATTCTTAAATTAGGGCCATTCTACTGTAATGAACAGTTTTTTTGGCTGCTGAAATTGATGCCTGTCCGTCATTTGCTGTTAATCAGAGTTCGGATTAGTTTTGATCTCAGGGTCACACAAAAACATGCAAGAAAACAGACACCATACAAAACTGAAAGATTTTTAATTACAAATTACTTCAGGATTCTTGTACTAGTCATATGATGTTCTTTCTTCTTATAAATTATGGGGAAACTGATTAGAATTTCCATTCTCCAATTACCAATACCTTGCTTCTTAAGTGTCTGCTTATATTACTTCACTGTAAACATTACCTGATAATAAAATTATTTTGTGATTGTAACATTACATATTTGAGTTGCTGACTGACCAGAGAGAATGATTCTCTGGGCATCTTTTTATTAGATCCTTAATCTGAGAAGCGGCTATCAGGCCTTTGGTTAATCTGGAGGTGCTGCAGAGATGCACAGCTCAGGTGAGAGAATGTGTCTATAGAACAACTGGAAGAAAGATCAGAAAAAAGCTATTGCTAAAAGAAAATCGTAAGAAGTCTACATTTTCTCAAGCCATGTAGGGAACACTGTGATCTTATGAAAGAAGGTGCTGCTTCAGCATTCTCATTATGAAACTTTGGAGTGAAAGTCTCATACAGTAAAGAGTTTTTCTCCATCTTGGATAGAAAACCTGGATGTAGTTAATGGTGGATCTAATGGAGCTAAATAAATGCCAATTTTTCTGTGTACGTTTTTGATGAAGGAATGTTTTATGTTGCACTTTTATATATAATAAAATACTAAAGTAATCCTCAGGTGATTTAAAAAGCCATACGTAAAAATCTTGTAGCATTAATCTCCAATGATTGGAAATGTTAAAAGCTTTCCAGACAGACGTAGTAATCCATGCTGGTTGACAGGAAAAGTTGTTTTAAAATGTTCTTTCTTTAGTTTTGCCACCACTTTAGTTTTTCTTTGATTTGTTTTACGAGAAACTGCGACTGTTATGAATCCAACTAATAATTGCCCATACAAAGGTTTCTTTCAGCGTGTTCAGCTTATTCTCCAAGGACTGCTAATCAGAGAGGCTTAATAGTTTCTTGGCCTGGATGTCTAATTGTTTAACATTCGGTCTTGTTAAAAATTACATTTTCGGTTTGATTAATGACTTTACCGTTGTCACTATTATATTTTCGATCAAGGGAAATAACAATGATTGATTTTTTTAATATTTTGGTAGAGATTCTTATTGCTTACAAGTACTACGTTATTTTGTCAGATACTGCTCTGTTTTGGCCCTGGGCCCTGTGCATTTCCAGTTTCTTAAGTGCCACAGTTTGTTTGGACACTGAGGTCATAATTTACTAATTTGCCAGTTAGTCATTTGGGTAATTTCTCTTCACCAAACCACAGAAACATTGACGATTATTTCTGACATTTATGATGATTCTCCTGCTAATTACTGAAAGTCTTATGTCATTTTGAGCTCTTGCTAGTGTTCTGGAATGATGATGGCAGAGGCACCCACATGTTTGTGGTACCTCAGTGAAACTGCTTAATATCTTGGCAAACGCTTCACAAAATGCATTTTCTACATCCTCCTTCGCAAAACAATTATCTCGAGGTCATAGTAAATCTTCTAATCAAAACAAGATCTTTGGAGAGTGCACAGTTGCTATGCATATGTTTTCTTTGTTCTCGACTCACAGGACATATTTGTGTACTGAGTCACGGATCTGGGGTAAATAGATGGAGACTGGACTGTAAGCGTAACACTGAGAGGAGCAAACAGTGTTTCGGAATCAAAAATACCACCACAATGACTCGGTTCGTTGTCATTTTTCTGCTGAACCTCGTGGATCGTCTGATTCAACATTTTCAAATAACTGAAGTATATCCTGCAATAATGAGTGTACTTAATGATTTTCAAGTCTGAATAAAAACTTATGCTTACATTTTCTGGACTTTAACATTAATCAGATTTTTATCTGAACACTTTACTTGCTTTATCCAG
The DNA here is from genome assembly GCA_032876305.1 of Orestias chungarensis. Lineage (NCBI taxonomy): Eukaryota > Metazoa > Chordata > Actinopteri > Cyprinodontiformes > Cyprinodontidae > Orestias > Orestias chungarensis. The sequence goes on from JAVLVB010000602.1 coordinate 1,037,862, forward strand.
TAAGGTACTCAAGCCCTTGTGAACTGTGATATTTTTGCTTTTTACATTCCCTCAGTCCAAACGATCTTTCATGGGTGGAACCATGCCCCTCGGGGGGAAACACAGATAATGCAACTCTTGGTTTCAAATATCAGGTAGAAGATCCACCTTTTCCAAAGCTTGGAAAGCACGAGCGATGTGAGGTCACGGAGACGAAGAGTCAGACAGCGAGATCTGTGCCAAGACCTAATAAAGAAGTGAGAGAAGGCGTTTAGGGAGGCTAGGTACTTGGCAAAAGATAGATTATGTTGGACTTGCACGCTGCTATTTTATGGAGGGTCACAAGTTGCACCATATATTCAGCACCCATTTATTTTTTCCATGCTGGAGAAAGTAAGAAGTGCAGTGCTTGTCATGTTTACAAGGGATTTGGTGGAGTGTGTCTGCAGCATCTTTGAACTTACTACGCTTGACAATTGTTGTCTGATAGTTCAAGATAAAACTGTACAGAGAAATATATGTCAGCTGTTGAGTCATTTTATTCTTAAGTCGGTGTTCTAAACTTAATAATAGTAAAGGAATGAAAAGCTTTGAGGAATCATTTTGTCCATAAGGTGTTTTTCATGTTAAAGAAAAGGCTTAAATATAGGGTTTGCTGCAGACGTAACAAAAATTGAATGGTTTGTTTTTAAGCACAGTTCATTTAAAATCGTCCACAAATGTAGTCCTTAAAATGAGATGTGAAAGAAACTGTGGAAGTCATCAGATTTTTCTTCAGCTAAACGGTCCATGGTGTAACACAGGGTTGCCCCTTCTCCATGTATGCTTGCATATACTAGTCATCTGGTTGAAAAAAATACAGCTGCACTTCAACCTTAGTTTCAAAACATTACAAATTCAACTGTATCGTATGTTTTTTTTGGTAATTTCAATCATCACTGCAATATCAATGTTGGCGATATAAGAATCGGAAAGGATTGGATGTCATAGTTTAACTTGTTGGTATTTACACTCTGGATGCAAAATATATATGTGGACAGCTGGAGGCTCTCGAAGTCCTTTGATGCGCACAAAATGATTTAATTTACTATGGCTAACATGGTTAATTTGATAAAACATTGAAAAACGGTAAATAATGGAAAAGAAACAAATGTTTTAAAAACATGGGTTAATCATAATAAATATCCATCTATTTTCTCTACATCCTTGTCCCTATCGGGGTCGAGTGGGTCTGCTGGCACCTATCTGCAGCTTACAACGGGCGAGAGGCAGGGGTACACCCTGGACAGGTCTCTAGTCCATCACAGGGCAACACAGACACATTCAGGACAAACAACCAATCATAGACACACTCACACCTAAGGACAATTTAGAGTGCCCAATCAGCCTACCAGTCATGTTTTTGGACTGTGGGAGGAAGCCGGAGTACCCACAGAGAACCCACACATGCACAGGGAGAACATGCAAACTCCTTGCAGAAAGACCCAAGGTGGAATTGAACCCAGAGCCTTCTTGCTGCATGGCAACAGTGCTACCCACTGCTCCACTGTGCAGCCCCCATAATAAATATAATCACTGTATTCAGCAATAGCCTCAAACTAAATGTTTTTATGTGATCATGCCACCCTGTTTGTTTATCAAAGTACCAAACAAAAAAACATATTTGATAATTATCATAAATAGCACTTTATTAAATCAAAATTGTTTGATTCACAGAAAGAACAAATAGTGTAACAAAACCAGGAGTATTTGAGGAAAATGTAAAACCAATTGAATTCTCTTTTATTAATACCTTTCAAACACTATTTATCCTTTATAAATATGGTCCAGGTCAGATTCACTGTGTTCCTTTATGTCCCCTTATCCTTATGTGATGGAATGAAAACAATCATTTAAATCATGTATGACATCTGAGCACCTAAGGGACTTTTTCTTACCTCTGACTCACACATCTTGTAATTCCTAACACCATAAAAGGTTTGTGAAGCCTCTCAGCTCAAAATCCAGTGTAAGGGTCAGGGTTATTGGTAGATACTCCATATTATGCTGAAACTTTGACAATTCACGCAGGATGTCCTCACCACCTGAGCCCCCCATGTCATCTCCACTCACCCGCCTGTTCTCTGACATCAGCTCCCTCCAGGAAACAGAAATGGGCAGAACAGGATGTGTTGCCCTGCCAAGGTCATCTCCGTGGTCCTGCTCACATAACCGGGCTAAGGACAACCGGCGGCTGGTACCTGGATAGTAGAGCTGTGCAGGTTTGCTCCTGACAGTTCCAGTTCCAGTTGATGTATTAAACGTTAACCATCCGTCAGCATCTACTTTTTGAACACTACTTCTTCTTGGTAGAATTAAAATGTCATCATCTAGAGAGAGAAGTTTTGAAGTTGTCTTAGATTGTCAAGAAGCAAATAAAGCACAAAACAAGAAGCAACATGTGCCCAAATGCAGACACTCACGTTGTGTTACTGATTCTGGGTAATTTAGCGTAATATCCTCCATCTTTCCTCCTCCATCCTTGATGATGGTCTTGAAAGATATTGCTGTGGTAAAATAGACTTCAGCTACATGTACACGATCTACTATGGCCCGAGTTTCCGAACCCATTAAAAGCATATGTTCCTGTAAACATTTTTAATAGAAGTATTTAACATTTTCCCTATAAATCCAAATTATTATTATTACTAATATTAGTAGTATTATATAAGTATTATATAAATGTATATTAGAAAATAAATCAAATTAAGTATACCTCAGTTTAACATCTGGGACAGGTCTATATATCTCATTAGTTCTACTAATTTATTTTCTGTAAGCAACCTAACTTATAGAGCATTAATATCCATTATTCTAAATAATTTGCATCCCCATATAGATAGGATTCTTAATTTCAAAAACACAGGCTGTGTGGGCATTGAAAACAGATGCTCTGTCTCCAGCTGACCTGTTGCTCTTGACACTTTCCTGATATATTCTTTAACTGTCACATCAGACCGCTGCAGGCATGCTGCTGCTTTCCGGAGAGAGTGCACACACTGTCGCATGCGTCACTTCATAGACCTGGCTTGACTTCGACTTTTATTTTTCCTCAAGCACTTCTTCGTTTTGGTCAGGGAACGCATTTCTATGGAGAGTTTAATTTCTGTTTATTTCCAGTTTTTCTTGAATCAGGTTGCTATTTTTTCTGTTTTCTTGGTTGTGATCATCCTGTTACATGGATGTTTGTTTTTTCACTTTTCTTTCTGCTGTTGTAATAACAGATTTTTAGGGTGTTGTTTTGTATCATTCTCTCCCCTCTATTCTTATCTCCCCCTTCCACTTGACACCTCTTTCCCAATTTCCCCGCCTTACTCTCGTTTTCCTTCATTTCCATATCTGTATCCATTACAGTTGGCATAAACCCAAAACAATTTCTAATAAAGTTTTATATATAAATATCAAGTGAAGCATGAAGGATTACAGTGCAAAGCGTAATGCTCCACTTATTAACGTAAATCTGCTAGTTTTTATTAATTTGCACTCAGGCCAAATTCTGAGTGCAACACACCAGGACAGGACAGGTTTAAAAAAATGTTGTAATGCATTTGTTGTTACTCTTAGATCATTTTATATGGTTTGTACAGAACGGCACCAACGATCAACATAAACGTATGTCGGAATTTCTTTGGGGTAATTTTTCTAATACTGGAAAAACTGTGTCACAGCATTGTCACAGAACTCTGGCTAAAGCCACAGCCAGAGAAATGAAAGCACAGTGAGACATTGGAATAAAAATTGATTGAACCTGTTTAAATCAAACAACAATAAAAAGTGCCCAGTTATAACAACAATACATGCAGTTTTCTCAACATCAACTGTTATGCTTATGTCGGTCCTGTCGTTTTACTGGTGACTAATGCGGTTGGTGGTTCTGTAGCTTGTTGACTCAAGGCTATGCACATAGCCACCCAGCTGTTTCTCAGAGGAAACTGTGGTCATGGTGGAAGTTCTTCCATGTTTATCATGGACCACTAGTCACTTTCACTCCCACTTTCAGACAGACCACACCAACCTCTGCCCTGGGCAGCTTTCAAAATTTTTGGCATTAGCTGATCCTTGCACCTGCAAAATTAAGAAGAAGTAGTATATCAATATTATATTTTTCATTAAGCTCAAATTTTCATCTTACATTCTCTAACATTAAAACATGGAGCTTTTCTTACTGTCCCAACTGGCTGTCTGGTTTTATACTCAGTGGTAATGTCCAGAATCATCCCCTTGTTTTTCTTTTTTAGCTGCCGTTTAAACAGAGGAGGCATTGTTGAAGAGCCTGGTAAAGGGGAATAGGATAAGGTAATTCCCAAAGGTTGTACAGAACTAGATGTTCTCTTCTAAATAGGATTCTATGCTTCTTCATTGCAGTAATAGTTAGTATTCCTCCATTGGTGGATTGGGAATGAGCTACAGTGAGTAGTTTTTTTTTTTTGCTTTCATATTTGGACCAAACTAGGCCCTTGTTGCTCCGGGTAACTTCTTTTGTAATATGAAAAAGATTGTGGCTAGAAGAGTTTGTGTTTTAGATTTGTAGTAGGGGTGTAATCCGGCACCTACTTTACTCTGGGATTAATATCAAGTGGCTTGCTACAAAGGCTACCCTGTCCTCAAGTGATCCCTCAATATGTCAGATAAGAAAAGGAAATGTTGGGCTTAAGCGTATCACAGAAAAAAGCCATGCAAGACTGTTTTAGATTTTGTTTTAATTGGAGGATTGATTTACTGTAGATTTTTGAGCATTAGCAAATTTAATTCAAAATGAGTTTGGCCAGGATGAGCTGGTAAGCTTCTTCTTAAATAGAGACAGCCAAATGAGTCCCATGAGTGTTTGGCTTCCTGTGAGACCAGTTGAAACAAAGAAGCACAGACATCCCTGCCTGTCCCTCTACTGAAACTTTTTTAAAGCTGAAGCAAAGTCGGCATCCAAAGCCAAATTCCTCTTGCCATCAAGGATTCTGCAGCTGTTGTAAAATCAAAATACTTCACAGCACTTGAAGAAAGTAGGATAGCTATCCCAGAATGCACAGCAGTTTCAGCGCTGCAGCAGATGGATGTGCCATCAATCAAACTCTTGAATGAAGCATGGTGCAGAAAGTATTAATCAAAGCATGGCTGTGTGTGGGACCAGTTTATCCGTTCTGGCTTTAGAAAGCAAATTCCCTTGAGAGACTGAAATGAGGAGTTGATCGCCAAACTAGTCATCCAACAAGCTTTAGGAGAACAAATATGGATTTTTAAGTATCTATTCCACTTTTACTTTCAATTTATTTGTTCCTTTTGGGAATGTGGGTTGCAGCACCAGCAACAGTCCTTCCCACGTAGCACAATCACTAAAATTAACAATATTTACCAATTCTTAAAGGCATTAATTTAGAGTTCATACAACTTTTGCTGTTTAAGTGTGCTAGGGTTCGTAGCTCTTAATAGCTCTACTTCCCTAACTGAAATAGAGAAATATGCAAAAAAGAAAAAGAAAAAAAACAAGAAAAAATGAAACAACAATTATAAGACATTGACTTTTTTTCTGGCTTTAAAAGAGGAATGGTATTTGACCTTCTAAAGCAATAATAATGATAACAGAGAAAAGCGATAAAGCTGTGAGCTGCTGTTTTAGTGTAGCAGGTTATTGATGTATACTTTGTAATAAACGTTTCCTGTGTTTTGTTACCATTTCCAAACCATCATTTTAAGCCAAGGGTCAGTAGTTTTGAATGTAAATTAGATGGTGGGAGTCTTCAAGTACATTCTTTCTTTGGGCTTTAGTCTGAATCCAATATATCAGATAATTCAGTTTCTGTCACTGACTAAATAACTTAATAATAATAATAAATGTAGTGTTCGACATTTGTACTTACATAAAATCAAGGAACATCTTTTTTATCTTGCCTGTGTTGAGCCCAGGGTTCACTTTATAATAAAAACAACTATAGTAGTCTACAATGTTCTTACTTCTCTTTGTTGTGTCAGCCCACTCTGTGCCTAAATTTAGAGACTTATGTTCTTTGTTGACTTCTACAAAAGTTTTAAAATCAGGGCTTTATCCCTCCTCAAAAGTTCACCTACTCTCTTGTTGGAAGCTGTTTTTGGCTTCATGTCAAAGCAGACTGACACATGAAACTGACCAGCAAATAGACATAGCCTCAGTCAGCACTTTGTAATGGATCTTTCTGCTGACCTGTCTTGTGGCATTTTACTAAGTGAATGATCAGAGCAACTACAGTAAACCGGAGAATATGAAATGGCCTCTCGTCTAACCACGTCTCCGACATTTTGAATGAAGCCACTGAACCACAGTTACCACAGCGCGCTGCTCCGATCCAGGACTGCAACTTTCTACACTTTTTCTGCTTTGAAAACCAGTACTTGAAAACAGAAATATTGGCAGTTATACTTACCCCTTAGAGATAAGAAAGTGTCTTGTTTTTAGAGTTGGTGTACTAGACTAGACTGTTTGGTCATATGTTTTGTTCATGTTATGCCTGCTGACCTCAGTGTTGTTAAATTTAATCCAAATCTGTTTTCATGCTGGTGAGAAAAGCAGTACCTTCAAAATTAAATGAAACTTGTCTGTGTATCACTTTTTCTGATCCAAATAACAGTTGTTGGTGAGTACATTTTTAAAGAATGGTCTATTTTTTTCGTTGCCATTTGCTGTGATTCATTTTATCCACGAGCCAACTCTAAGCAAGACGTCCAGACAGTGAGAACATGATTTAGTCCAGCCTCTGTCGTCGGTGCGATAAACCCCTGGACACACCCAGTTTTTCAGAGGGGGGAATATTCTGCCAAGACCCACAATTAAACAAGTCATAATGACCAAAGATTTTATCAAAGAGTAGACCTTAATTGCTCTCCGATGTTTGGTGTTATAAGACCAAATGTACAGGGAAAAACCTTTTTCTATAATAAGGAAAGCTTGTTTTGTTTAAGTTTAACTGATTTGGGGAAAAGTGGCACCAAGATTGTATACTATGTTATTACCATCAAGATGTTCCGATTATTTATTCAAGAGGCCAGATTATTCTGCAAAACAAGTAGTAAGAAAAGCTCTTCAGGTTAAAACGTGCTCTGCCAGAGATTACACGTTTACAAAAAGCTGTAATTTAGGGCAGGACCTTAATGTGTCAGTGGCTGCTGTGGAGTTATTTTTGAATGTCCAATAAACACAAACTTTACCACCACCATCCTGTTGCATGACCTAGTTGCCAGGAGGAACACACAACAGTACACCACTGGATATTATAGTTACCGGTTTAGGCTTCGGATCAGTCATGGGGGTTTTATTGGAAGAAATGCATGATGTATGGATGTGGTCATTCTACATAAAGCCAGAGGAATGAAATTACCATTTTGGGATTTGACCGCAGGTGGTACAGACGGTTGGGTGCTCTGACTGAGAGAAATTACTTTTTGTGTACTGAGACTCACCCCCTGAAAACATATTTTGGCAAGGTAATCTCTTTTCACTAATCACTTAAAAAATATTTCTAGCAACAAAACAAAAAAAAAAAACTGTTCATATTAAATTCAGAAAGAAGCACAGATACCACAATAACTAGAAACAAGTTTTTCCCTACTTTAGAAGTGTCCTACTTTGCATTGCTTTGACTAAATATATCTGCTTCTGTGTAAACATCCTAAAAGACATCTTTGTTTTAGTTGCTGACAAACTGCAAACTTGTAAGTCCTGTGAGTGAGTTGACAGCCCAATTAAAGTTGTACTTCACAGAGAAGAAGTTCAATTAGCAATTTAACTTATTTCCTAAATGGAAATTTAACTTAGGATATTCAAATGGATGGTTAGTCTTTAGTATCTGTACTGTCTGGCAAATGTTCAGTTCTCAAAACTTTGTTTCTGTCTTGGACGTCATAGAGATTCATAACACCACTGGGCTTTGAATAGCATAACATGAACAAGAGTTAAGTGTGTATGCATTTGCTAATGCTCTCGAATAACGTCTCTTGGGAATAGTTTCGACAGTCTGGACTCCCCGTGCTTGTCTGCATAACGTCGAGCTCCGTCTGTTGCAGAAACTATTAGAGACAAGTATATGTGTTGTCATTCTTAAATTTAACTTTAAAGAAGAACTGTCTGTACATTTCAAGTGTTTCCCGGTTAACTTTGTCTATCTAAGTTTTCTTGACAAGTTTTCATTCAAATATGGTTATATGGTTCATTTTTTCACAACACACCATCTAAATTCAAATCTATCAAGGGTTGTCCTACCTCTCGGTAGGAAATGCCTAAAATCTTTGGAACAGTGTTACAGTCTTGCATCCAAAACGTTTTGTATCCTGCACATGATGGTTCTGAAAAGGTTTGCATCCCAAATGCATTCATAAATCTTGTCTCTTCATTGTTGCCAGTGTTTGCAGGAATTGAGCAGCACAAGGTTTTTATTGTTTCAACTGCTTCATGCAAAGGTTTCTTTTAGATTTGTTCTGTTCACCCCAGTTAGATTGATGATCTTATCCAAATACAGTAGTCTTTGTATCGAGCAACATTCTTTTTAAAAGAGAGAAATATGCAAAAGCTTTGATTTTCATTTGGTTTTTGATGTCTTTCACAACACTCCAATTGCTCTTATACTGCCAACTTTTTCTGTAATGCGGACGTTTAACTGAAATTTAAGAGAAGCCTATAAAAATTTTGCTAAAACAAAAAAAGACTAATGAATGAGACGGTTTAGCAATGATAGTGTTAATTGGTTGTAAACCTCTCGGCGCTTCAAAGTTTTACAATTGCCTTTCTGGGGTTTGTGACCAGTCCAACACAAAGAAAACTGTGATGGATAGGGTGACAAGCTTGCAAGCTATCAGGTGTTACAGTGTTACCCAGACTGGAGCGCTTATGCCAGAAACCTGCCTGCTGTCACAAAATTCTGTTTAGACAGCCTGTTTGAAGTCACATTGCTTCATCCAGCAACCCAGCCACCTCGTCATGTTAGTCTATTTTCTGCTCTATCTGCTACAAAGAAACAATCTAAACCTTTGGAGGATGGCTGTTCACACTTTGGTATTCTCAAACAAATCCAAATGAAAAATTAGCTTTCTATAGCTATAACTGTTCAGGGTTTTAAGTGCTGAAAGCGATGGTTAAAAACCATTTAATATCCCTGTGCTGACCCTTTTTTGTATTCTAAACCCAGAAGTGGGGTTTCAGCTTGAAATACATCAACTGTCACAAGTGCTTTATTTCTTTGACAGATTTATTCAGACAGAGAATCATAAAAGCACCTCAGAGACAGAGCTGTTCGTGAATGAATCAGCTGCGCCACATACGTCTCTGAGAAATGCTCCACATAAACAATGCTCAGGCCTAGTCATGCAGAGTGGGCTAAGGAGATAGTTTAAGATGTAAACTGTTCCTGAGGATCTGGGTCACTATGTCTGTGTGTATGCATGAGAGGTGGATCAGATAAATTCAGAATTCCCTGCCTCTCTAAGAAGTACCAGCCTTGAAGTGGAAAGCTTAAAAGAACACCTCTTTAACAATTAGAGTTTGGTCCTACACTGCTTTCCAAGTCTCAACTACAGGGTGAGGTGATTGGCGGTTAAACAAGGACGCCTTACAAAGTTTCACCCAAAACCCCAAAACCCCAAACTTTCAGGTCATACCTGGCATTTTGCTTGGCAGTGTAATTTAAAGCTCTTAGGATCAACAGGGTTTATGTGCAGCATCAACAGAAATTGAAAGATCAGAGGGTTTTCTGTTCTTTTTGACCATCTTCCAGGATTTTATACTGACTTTTGTTTTTGCAACGCTTGCCTTCGTTTTTATTCGTGTTCCTAAAAAGCATTCAACTCATCTAGATCAATATGACGTGGAGCTGCAAGTACTGTTCATGTTGTCTTGTCAGGATTTTTGGAGAATACTTGCATGTTGTAATGCAGAAAGAGTTCAAAGATTGTCAGCTAACTGCAACGTAAAACTTGAGCTATTCTTGGAAGCTCTGCATGATTTCAGCTTAGGGTTGAATCTTGGTCATGGCTTTGGCTGTTAGTGAATATAATCTTCTCCAGTATAGTGTGAAGAGATCTTTTTCCATTTGTACATGTGAAATAAATAATATCGATGGGTGGTATTTTGTGCCAGTAATTTTTGTCTTACTTGGAAGCTTCTTTTGCTGATGCTTTTAGCCTGAGATCGGTCACAATTTGATTAGTTATTGTTTTTATATAATTACTTTGATCAAAGGTTAACATGTAGATGCTCAGTGGAAAGATTTGTTACACGGAAGTAAATCTTTCTCATACAATAATCCACAGTTTGTTCTTTTTTTGTTTTTGCTGATACGGATCCAAGGGCCTATGAAAGTCAAACGGGCCCATATATATATATATATATATATATATATATATATATATATATATATATATATATATGTATATATATATGTATATATATATGCGAGAGGGAGGGAAATTCCATGGAAAGATCAAATGTAATAGGTCAAAATTTGTAATAATGGGTTTTTGAGTAAACTGTTCCCCTCCTTCGAGTAGCAGTCTAAATTCGTTAGATAGATAAAGTAATTCTCCATGCAATTAAGTCCCCAATAGACATTCCAAGCTGAAAAACCATTAGGAGTGGCTAGCAATGCTTTTATAAGGATTTTCTTGAGTAAAAGAAAAAATGGGGAAATTACTACAAATTAGATCATTTTGCAGCAACCACATTTGTGGTTGAGCTCGATAGAAATGTTCTCACGTCTTCCACCCAATGATATAAAGTTTAAAATGAATGTGATTTCATCACTAATACATCCAACTTATGGAGAACTAAAACATGATCTACGGCCATTTAGAAGGTTGTAAAAAATGTCATCTTTGTTTAAAGTGTCTTGGTGATATGAAGTAATTTCACAGTGTAAGGCTCTAAACAGAGGAAAGCAAACAGGTCCAATTCAAAATAACTTAAATTTTTTGTCAACAGAAGGTATATTTTAACTCATTAAATCTCTTGACATAACATTTTCTTAATCAGTTAGCCAAAACCATCAGAGGGCTTGATGTTCTTAAAAATGAAATTGGAGATGTACAACATCATCGTATCCACACCACCGTCTCCCGGCTTGACCTCTGATCAAAGGCAGGATGGATAATGATGAGCTCATGCTGTGAGGAAGTGACTTTGCCATTTCAATGTATCCAATTCAGAAGGAGAAACATCTGGCTAAGCCCCGGAAGCGAGACAGCCTGCTTGCAGGCCAGGTGTCAGCATTAGCAATGGAACTGAGCCAACTATAGCTTGGATTGGAAACTGTAACTGGGCTTGGTATATCTGACCAACCCTTTTGCCACCCTAAGATCAGAACCTCTTATTTCCCCGTGTCATTTCAAACGCCCAGGACTCGCCCTTTAGATTTAGCATCTCGGTGAGGAGCCGCCAGCTGTGTGTGCTGCCTGGATTCTTTTAAAACAATGACGCGACAGAACATTATCAAATGTTTACCTCCTTTCCACCCCTTTTCATTTAGTGTCCTGTTCTTATTAATGGAATGTGCTCTGTAAAAAACAGAGACTTGCAGAGGCTTGTGCACAGCTGGGACAGGGTGTGTGTGTGTGTGTTTGCTTTTGTGTGTGGGCATGTGTATATATGCGTCCAATATACTATTGCCAGATTACTGCTCTGTGTATACAGTTCGACAAAGTGGATTTAGTGTGTAAATACGTAATTTGTGGCTCCAAAACCACATGCAATGAATGTAATGAATGGCTTATATCCTCATTTGAGTTTTGATTACTACCCAAAGTAGCTTGTAAGAATGCAGGTGTGTTTTGTGGACCAGCTCCTCTAATCTGTCCGGCAGGGTTTGTCTCCATCTGTCAGGGCAGATCACTGTGATTCAGATGTTTTGGCGTGGGTGGAACCCACCATTCCACAATCAATCCCAAACTCTAGGTAGAACAGTCTGCCTCCTTCTTTTAGGTCACATGAAATCGATATTTGAAGCTGGGTAGCCAACTGAAAATTAAATGCTCACTGGGACATATTGAGACCCTTTCTGACCCTTTGACTCGGATCAGAAACCCTAGCGTGAAGGATTGTATAATTCCAGTTGAAGTTACAGGATGTTCCTCTTTTGTTTCTAATCAAGACAAGCGTACCCTGGAGGTGATCGAAAGATCCAATCCAGACACCTTTCAGACACACAAATGCATTCAAAGACAAAGTGGGAGTAGTGATTTGTTTCCTTTTTGGCTGCCTGATAGGCTGAGCAGTCTCACTTTTTGAAATGTTTTTCCTGTCTGGCTGAGTCTCAATGATTGGTAGGGCTTGTTGCAGCAGATGTCTGCTGAGAAACTATGTGACCTTTAAGAATTATTTGGTTTTTGTAAGTTAATTCAAACTTTTCAAACTTATTTGATCTCATCCGTAAAATGAATTACAAGGAGCTATGACCTATACATCATCTCTTAGAAGTTCATTTGATTTAATTTCACACTGATGAACATCCAACACAGTTTGGAGGGGTTTGTCTTTTTCATTGTGTTTAAATGTAGAAAATTCATCTTTTTTTCTGTTTTGATAATGTAATCTGAAGGACCCAAGCAAGACGCGGACCTGCACACTCCTCACCCCAGCAGAGCGGGAACTCCCGTACCGTGAAGCGTTATCCATCATCATCAGAGCCCATAACCTCCAATGCCCTGCCCAGCAGCAACAGCTTTGCCACCGGCCATGGCGGTGAGAACAGAAACTGGTATGTCCAGAGAAACAGACAAAGCAACTCCCGTAATGGTCAAAGGTCTCCCAGCGACAGCCATTTACAAGGACAGTTCAACCATGTGTTACATCCAACTGGTAAGAACAAGAAAGTAAACATGTCATTGGTTTGGTATTGCTCAATTTAGAAATGTGGCTTTTGCATTTAAATTCGACCGCCAGCTGAAATATAGGCTTTAACCATTCTAGCAAAGTTGTAATATTATTATGAACAAACAGATTTATACTTTTGCATTTTTGCTTTTTGTGTGGTTATTAGAAAATATATTAGATATGTATTAGAAAAAGTGTATGTAAGACGCAGGGCCGATGTTTTAAAAGAACTAGCCCTTATTAAACAACATTCTTCATGTGCTCTAAGAGAATGCCACATTTCCAAATGTATTATGGTCTGTTAACACAGAAGTTAAATTCTGGAAGGAATACATTAGTTCTCTTGCTGTTATTCCGTCACCCTTACTGTTATCTATTAAAAATCTTGTTCTTTCTTGCTCTCTTGCAGTCAGAAGGCCTTGACATGTCATAGACAAAAGTGTTTCCTTTCAAATAGCTTCCTATATCCCTGTGCCTCTTCTGATTTCATTGTAAATACTTAAATGACACTTAAAAAAGCAAATTGTTTCAGGGTCAACAATGATTATGCTGTTGTTAACCCGGCAGCCCCTATTTTATTTACAGGGTGGAAATATATGTTTTTTTGGGGGGGGGTTTCTATCAGACCTGGACAAATCAAGCTAACAATCATCAGATTCTGGTCTCAAGACGATGTCTTTAATGCAAACACGGCCTGTTAAACTGGAATATAAGCACATTAGCCTCTGTGCTCTGTGGTCTGCAGCACTCCGGCAGATGTTTTATATCTCGTCTGCATCCATTGTATATCTTTGCACTAACCTCTCTTTAATAACAAGAACTGATCTCTGGTGCTTCTTCTTGGAGCAGAAATAAGTTGACCTTAATATTTCTTCTTTTTCGTCTCAAATATGTAATCCAGTGCAAACAGCTGTCTGAATATCTGGCTTCTGTACTTTTTCTTGCTTTGTGCCAGGGCTGAGCCTGTTGAACATATTCCCACCATTACACTATGTTCACAAGCACTTGCTCTCTCTTAGTCTCCCTTGCATATACACACATCCACAACACCTTCTCCTAAAGATAAAGTGCTTGGTGCCTCGCCAAACACCTAGCTGTTCCTTTTCCAGCCCCTTTTCCCGGCCTGTGGCACATCACTCATGCGGCTGCAGTGTGCCACTGGCTGATCGTCAGCACACACCCTTACGTACTTATAAGCCTCCTGTTTGCCCAGATTAGGAGTGTGTCACTGTGAGGCTGAGGTGGAGTAACGATGCAGCTCTTCTTCTTTCCTCTCCTGGTGCTGCTTTTTCTCAAGCAGATGTGCTCCTGTCTTCCAGGGGCGAACCTCACCTCCAACCTGGACCGCATTAAGATTGTCTTTACACCCATGCTGTGTCGGAGGGTGTGCAGTGGTGGGCGCTGCTACAACAGCTGCGAGAAGGGAGATGTAACCACTGTATACAGCGAGACCTCGCAGCAGCAGCAACAGCAGCAGCAGCAACAGCCAAAGAACCAAGGCTTTAGACTCTGTGAGTGTTGACTCCCGCCCCCAAACTCCTGCTTTTCTTCTGACTCATTTAAGTTTTTTTAGGTTGCTTTTTTTTTACCATCTTACTGTCTCTTCCGTTTACTTACCAATTCACACACACTTTACTTGTGTCTTCATTCTGGTATCTCATTCCGCTTTTATGAGGTGAGTGGGACAAAATGGACTCTCAGCAGCAGGCGCTCCATTCTGAACAAGCGGATTAGTGTAGATCAAACTTGAGTTTTAAATTAAAAACCTTAATCTAAGGAAGTAAAAAAAAAATGAGAAAGCATTGGTAAAGCCGTAGATAAGCATTGTAAGATGGGGCTAATCTCTCTTCATAGACACACACGTGGAGTTGGTGGTCCCACGCTCCCGGGCACTTATCCTCATTGCTTCGTGGTTTGCGCCTTGTGGTTGCCCGCTGTTAACTGAAAGAATCAACTGAGAGGCAGGAGGAGAGAAAGAGTAGCAGCAGGAACAGGATTTTATTGGGATTACATTAAACCTGCCATTTATCCAGGAGGCTTTGCTCCATGGGAAGGGAGGCGGCGATCAGTGCCAGGAGAAGTGGTGGTGGTGGTGGGGGGTTGGGTGGGTCAACACCCTGCATGCTTCTTGGTAGTTCCCATCAGTTTTAAGGATTACATAAGAATAATTCAAATGGGAAGATTAGTTGGGAGAGCTGTTTGTGCGACACATTTGTTTGATTTTTATCTGTGCCATACTGTCTTATCATAGATTCAATATTGTATTTAGGAAAGTACTTTGACTTATTTAATTTAATGATGTCCCTTGCATTTCCATCCTGTCAGTTTGGGTTGATGGCAGTGATCTGTGAGACTTTAAATCCTTTTGATATGGTTTTAAGTCTATGGTCTTACCTTCCTCCTTCACTTCCCAAGCTTTGTGATTCATCCAGATACTTATTCACTCATTTTCAATTACATTGACATTACCTCAGGGGTCTTTACAGAACACATTTGATACAATCGAAATCAAAATTACAAACAGGTGGACTCTGTTTACTAATTGGAAGGCCTCCAAAGTGAAAGGGTTATACTTTAAGTTTCAGGTATCAGTGTAAAAGGGGCTGAATAAATTTGCACATAACCACTTTAAAATAAGAAAATGCATACTTTTTTGTTTATTCAAATAAGGATAACTTTGTGGTGATCCATCATAAAATCAGATAAATAGATTATTATTTATAAAAAATGTAGAATAGCTCAATGTCTATTATGGATTTTGCAATGTATTTAATGAATACAAACAAGCAGGAACCACCTCCTTAACATTTTAACAGCAAATCTACCTGGCTTATAAACTATTAACAGGCTGTTGCAGCACATTTAAATCCCTTTTAAAGTGATTATGGACCGAGGTGTTGATGATCCAAACACTTCTTGCCAAAAGATGAAATTCT
The DNA here is from genome assembly GCA_032876305.1 of Orestias chungarensis. Classification (NCBI taxonomy): domain Eukaryota; kingdom Metazoa; phylum Chordata; class Actinopteri; order Cyprinodontiformes; family Cyprinodontidae; genus Orestias; species Orestias chungarensis. The sequence goes on from JAVLVB010000602.1 coordinate 1,053,636, forward strand.
CCACGCCCTATCTGGCTCCTTCAACAGTGTGCTTTTTTCTCCCCCTCCCTAATTTACAGAACTCTCCACTGATTACATAAAAGCATGTCTTAAAAGAATATAAGCTGAATTGCTCCAAATCCTTGGGTGTGCATGGATGTAGAGGAATGTTAAGTACAAACTGCACAGCTATCTCATTCAGTTGTTATGTTTTCTACATAGTGCAATAAACCTTTGCTGCACAATTACAACAGACTGATTCACACCCTGTTCCTGTAAAATATACTGCCCATAAGTCTGTGTATAGAGTAAATAGTGTTTGTTTAAAGGCTGCTAAATGGTCAGACATAGTCGTCAACACTCTGTTGGTCCTGGAACAGTTCATGCCAGACTGAAACTGGCTTGACACAGACAAGGAAAGACACTTTGAGTTTTAATAGCCTCCTTTTGCTGATAATTTAGCCAGCATGGTAAATTGCAGGAGGCCTTCCTGTGTGTCTGACCTGCTTTAGCCTCTATGTCTGGCTCTTTTTTTGACAGTTATTTGAACTTCCTATCACTATGGACCACTACTTTCAATTAATTCTGTTTAAACATTACCTTCTATCACCTTCTAATTGTTGTTATTCTTCCATCGCCCTCTCTCACATACCCCTGCAGTGGCGCTGCTGCTAATGGTGGTTGACAGAAAGCTCATTCTTTTTGCATGCCACTGAGACTGTCTGGACTTTATATAGTCCCAGTTTGCATCTTGTTAGTGGACTGTCTGCCACAAAGTCTCTCATCTCATCATATGTGAATCACAGACATCTTTACTGTCGCTAAAAAGACCCACGTATTTAGAACTGTTGTTACTGAATGCTAAAAATGTCATTTTTACATGTATCTATGGCCCAGAATATTTTTTGTCATCATAGTTGGATAGATTTTTCTTTTCTTTTCTGGGTAGAATAGGTAGTGTCAGAGCAAATCTGCACATGGGAGCGGGTCCAGGTATGCAGGAGGCTCACCCGGTGTGTTTTTCTTATGCCAAAGGAAAAGGCCTTTAAAGGTCTGAGAAAGAAGCACATCTGGCAACTGTTGGTCTTTCTTTCTCTTCTTGAAGAATTGCAACCAATAAATCAAATTGCAGACAGAGTTTTATATGGAAAACGAGGCACAAGGGGACAAAGTTGAAATGCTATAAATGTCACTTGGGATGAGGCGCCTGGTGGCGATCAGCATGGTCACTGCCTACTGTTTGCAAACAAACCCTACCAACTAAGAAGCCTTAACAACATGACCTTCCCATTAGCGCTGGCCCTTCCTGTTCCTAATTACCTGTGGCTTGTTGTTGAAGACCACCAAATTAAAATCTGGTTTGTTGTGATTTTCTGTCACTCACTTCACCCTCCTTCTCTGCAGTCTTTTGTCAAATTCCCTGCATGAATGGAGGCCGATGCATTGGCAGGGACCTGTGCTGGTGTCCGTCGAATGTAACAGGAAAGTTTTGCCACCTACCAGCGCCACGGCCTCCCAAACCGACCCCTCACACCCGTAAGGATGTGGTCCACCATGGAGAGAAATCGCCTTCCCATTCAACATACACTTTGCCACTGTCCAATCAGCATGGTAAATATACACCCAAAAAGCGAAACACGATGTGGCTGAATTACTTTAAATATCTAATTTAAAGTGACAGTACTGAATCTGTTTTAGTAAGTCTGTTTAAAGGTTGCAAGCAGTTGATATCTTACATGCTAAAGACTTGTCACTGTTTATTGTGAATACAGATTAGTCTGTGTCAGATGCTCGAAATAATTTTGTTTCACAAAAACAATCCAAGGAAAATCTGTTGCAAGGGTATCAAATTCATTTTCCTTTCTGGCCACATTAAGTTCATGAATGTGTTCAATGGGCCGGTTGTGGCGGAATACATTGATAAAAATACCCATTACCAAACTGTTAAGTTATTAATCAGTAGACTTTAGTGCATTTGATGAGTACTTCTCAAAGGTAAATAGAGGACTCCATGCAATGAATACTTAAGATGGGCCAGTTTTGGCCTGCTAGCCTTGAGTTTGACACCTTTACTCTATCGTCTTCAAACAACTCTTAACTCTCAAAAGCATCATAGCTTTTTTGTGATTTTTATGAATGTTTCAGTCAATATTACATCTGCATTAGCTGGTATTTAAACAGAGGTCATTTCTATAGGAACAGCAGTTCTTCGATTACCTTCCTGTGTGAAATACCTACTCAGAATGGAACAAAAGCATTTCTGGTCAAACTAACTTTCTGATAGAACGATAAGACCGAAAACTATAATAGCTACTATGATTTATTTTACTGATTCTATCAATGCCTTACGTGCTTTCAAACGTTTTCCTGCTATGTCTACCATTGCATTTTTAGTACGTCTAACGCAGGCAGATAATTAGTGGTGCACTGCTCTCTGTTTCTATTTCTCATGCAAATAATTATTGGTTTTGTTTTTAACTAACCAATGAAAATCAAATTATGGTTTAAAGGACAAATTTTATTAGTAATTATAACAACTAGCAAAGTAAGATTCATAAAAGTCAAGTCAGGTTTATTTGTGTAGCAAACTTTTTGGCATCAATGCATTTGAAAGCCGCACCAAATAGCTCAAAGGGATTTTGCAATATTAATGAAAAGATATCAAGAAGATTCGATGGTGCCATTTTTCAGCCTGTTTTAATTTCTGTTTAAACAACTTTTATAAAGGATTAGTGCTATATGCAAAGCTATTGGAAGTAACCACACAGTATAACGTTAAACTATTTACAATTTAAAAAAGGGAAGAACATATTAAAACAATATTTTCTGAGCTGTTTTTAAGAACTTTTATTAAGAATTCCAGCTCTTAGAGAGGCTAACATTGTAAATATAAATTACCTCAGAGTTACTGAACCTCTTGTGATATCACTGCAAACACAGAAGCACCCACACAGGGTCATGGCATCCAGGAAAGACATCAGTATGGCGTCTAATATAATACTTGATTAAATTGGTCGCATCTCTACTGCCATTATTAATTTTACTGCAAATGTTTTTCTTTTACATTCTTACAGGGTTCGCTGTTGATTTCCAGCACTGTTTATAGTGTAGAGCTCTACTTCTGTGGGACTGCTGTGGAGTCCAGATTCTATTTTAAGCAAATTAACCAATAGATGACATAGTGGAACTCCTCACATCGTTTGGATAAGGCGTCTTTTATCATAACAGCAGTGGTTATCAGTAACAGAGCTAAAAGGCTACGTGATCTTTTATAAATATAAAATGAAAGATTCGCTACTTTACTTTCCCCCTTTGGAGTTTGGAGTTTTCCTGCCGTCTACTAATATTATCTCTTTTCGTATTGGAATCTGCCTAACCGTAAATAGAAGCAGATTAAGTTAATTACAGAGACAAACGTCCATGTTGTTTGTCATGGCACATAAATCTTACACTTTGTGTATGTGCTTATTTATACAGAGGCAGAGTCTTGTTAGGTACTCTCGATAACATCTGCGTCTTTTACTTGGACATTGCTCTCTGTCTGGGAGATTATTATTTATGAGAGTGGGTCGGGATTCTGGGAAAAAACCCTGGCACTCCCTGAAGATAGATGCTTCCCCTTATGTCATAAAGACAAAAGGGCTTGTTCTAGACATTTCAACATCTTCTAAGTCCTACAGTAAATCTGTTTTTGGTATTTAAATTGATTTGATTTAAAACAGAAAATCCCAAACTCTTTCTGTTCTCCTAGTTGTGTAGTAGTTCCCCTCAGTTTACACTAGATCTCATAATTTGCAGATGAAGCAAGTATTTGTTTAACAAGTTTGTGGTTGATGTTAGGTTAATGTGTTAATGTAAATACAACTTGTATGCTTTGGATCATGATGCTTCTACTTACTATATTGCACATTTCAAAATGTAAACTATTCAATGTTTTGTTTAAACTCTGGAAATCTCTGTCCCAAGTGTCTCTCCACCCATCCTTGGTGAACATCCACATTCAGCACCCACCAGAGGCCGAGGTCCAGGTTCACCAAGTAGCTCGAGTCCAGCCTGGACAGAGACTGGCCACCACAGAGGGGGCTCACTCTGTACAGCAGCGCTCCCAGTCTGGAAATGGACACGAACACACAAATGAACATAACAGCAGACTCGCACACGGCACAGAGCACTGGAATGGCCATAGTACCACCTCCGTTCTCCATAATGGACACGTTGGAAGATGCTTTCAGGAAACAGTGGATGGAAAGGTATTATTGTAAGCCTTTATAAAGCAATGATTAAACTGTCAACACTTGTTCATCTTGGAGCACTATCTTGATGTTGCAGAAGTCAGAGTGAAAAAGTGAAAACATTGTCAAGTTTCTTTGCATTCTCTTTGATTTACCGTCTAGAGGAAGCCATCCAATGAGAGTGACTTATGTTTAATATCAAGATCTTAAATGAACAGGAAAAGCAAAGGGTAGAAAATGAGTGTAAAAGATGCCAGTTTCAAGAAGAACTTACCTGAAAGCTTCTACAAAGTGTATAGTTGTTTTTAGTCCACTTTTAAAGAATATTTGGATCAGTCAAAGCAAAATCTGCTAAATTGCTTTTGACCATCATATTTTTCTTGAAATCCAACAACAAAAGTTAAAGTTTCAAGGAGTAAAATTGGTGGAACAACATGCACATAGTTTATTTGTGTAGATCATGAACTTAATGAAATCCAACCATTGTTAAAGCATGCTTACTAAATTAGTGAAAGAGAAAAATAAACCATATGAAGGAAACCTTGCCTGTTCGGCTCTCTTATGACAAAAGAACTAAAACTAAGTAATGCTTTCGAGAATAAGGCATTAAGCACTTTAATTTTTTTTAAAGTGTAGGCATGTTTCCTGCCAAACACAGCCAAGATGTTCCATTTATCAGCAATGGCCACTTTGTGGTTAACATTTCTTATTTGCTAGAAAATATGACTTGACTGTATTGCTGTTTTCAAGGTGACATGTTTATTTCCAATATCGGATTGCAAATCTTTGATGTTGATTTGGACATGCCCCACAAATATGTTTGCTTTTATGGTGTTTTGCTTTAGCTTTTGCACATCCATAATGAGTTAAATCATTTTACAAACTATACTTTTTGCTCCAGTATATATCTCTATGTTCTGTAATAGTTTATTAACTGACTTATTCTATTCTTTTCATCAGGTTGACTGTGTTTGAAATACATAAAGGGTAGCATCTGTTCAGTTTGAAGCACTTTCACTTTAGTAATGCATTTATGAGAAAGAACTTGTCCATAATGGGGTTTTTGTATAATGGGTTTTTCTTTTCCAGAATTAGTTCAAATTTTCTCTAATTGGCCTTAATACAGGGTTGGAATTATACTTTATAGTCAGAGAGTCAAAAAAAAGCAGAATTTGGACACCAAAGAGGAATAAAACAGCATTAGAATAAACTTCTAAACCCTTGTTTCTCCCAGAGAGAAATCATGTTTTCCAAATGAATCTTCTGTGTTACATTACAGGTATTGGCTAAAAGTTTAATAAATACAGTTTGAAAGTCTTGTTTTATAACTTACCCAATATCTCAATGAGGCACGAACAGAGGTTCATAGATGGTTTATGTGTCCAGTTCACTCTGAAGCTGGAGAAATGTTTTCTTTGAGCAAATTCAAAAACAGGCACCCATATAAGCCTGGCAATGCACAAACACCCATGCATAAATAATCTGGAAAACTTGATTTACAGATTTAACATAGCTGTATGTCGTTGCAGTGTGGCAAACCTCTGCCAGGCCTAACCAAACAGGATGATTGCTGTGGAAGTGTGGGTGCCTCCTGGGGTCTGAACAAGTGCCAAAAGTGTCCAACCAAACCAGGTAATCCATTATTGTAGAATCAATCAGAAGCGAAACTGTTTCTTATATTTCTTGCCTGGTTACATATAACTCTTGATGTTTAAATGTTTACATTTATAGAATAACCAATCTGTACATGTTTATACAGTTTTTTATTTAATTTTGGTTGTTAGGCCTGTCGTTCTAAATAGTATCCATAAATGAAAAAGCATGTATTTTTATAGACCCTATGATGTCAATGGCTATTCTTGATATATTCGTTATCATAAACCTTAACACGTAATGACTGAAGATGACAAGAGAAAGTAACTTAAGTTTGCAACTTTGACTTAAGTCCCACCTAAGTAGTGAAATATGATATCCAAACGTGCATTTTAAACACCTAAAATATGAAATTGATGCTTGGGAAAAACCCACACGTAATTTCGACTTCTCCATTTGAGACTTGAATATTAACATCAAATTCAACTTCAAACATATAAGACAACTTGAATTTACTCCCTCAAGACTTGTACTCAACTTGTACTTGACATTTGATAGCTTAAAAACTCTACATGGACCAAACCTGGACTTGCCTCTTAAAGGTAGAGATTCTACGTGATTTGCTGGACTTTCACTCAAAATAATCATGATTTGACTTGAAATAACATCTCAAAAGGCAGAATCTTTATTTTGATTAATTCTTTAAAGACATGAGACTTGACTTTGACTTTACTCTCTTAGATCTGAGATTTGCTTTAAACGTGACCCTTAAAGGCTTTACATAGTCCACACAAAACCGTGATTTGGACATGCCCTATAAAGACTTGAGATTTAACTTGGACTTACATCTCAAAGACTTAAAGTAACCTTGATGATCATGAGTATAAAACTGCCTTTCATTAGACAGTTTCATGACTCACTCTTGAATTCAGGGGTTTAAATTAGGTGGTTTGCACTTTCATAAAACCAAACCCTGGCTGCAAATAAAAACACATTTAGCATACTGATGGGATCCTGGCAGGGGAACCACCCATCTTGTGGGCAAAAAGACTCGGCGTGGCCTTTAAAGAGTGAGGAAATGAACGGCTCTTCAACTCAAGCTGTGGTAGGTTTGAGAAAAAGCAGCAGGGTGGCTGCGTGCCCGCTGTTAAGGTGTGTGGCAACCCTGTCCACATTTGATGAAGACTGCCACCCAGCATGACAGCTTTGAATGGGATTTGGATTCACTCTTTGTACTTGCATTGCAGATTCATTTATCTCCTTGTTTCTTGATAATTTTAGGACAATGCCCGCATTTACAGCATGCCTGAACCATGTTTGACTGGACCTTAATTAGAAGCAGATACACACCCTCTCAGTCTGTTCCATCAATAATAGATGTATGTCCGTTCTTTCTTGCCTCCCCCTCCGCCTACCTCATTCCCGCTCTTTCTGTGTCTTCAACATGATCTCTTTTGGCTCCCAGATGTTTTCTTCTCCTTCTTCCTTTGAAGTTTGGTGGTGAAAAAAGAGTGAATACCCTGATTCCTCCTTTTTGTGGCCGTTTTGAGGAGGTAACATGCTGTAGGCTGAAGGGTCACACACAGGAATATACGAAAAGAATAAAAAGAATGTTAGAAAGAAAATAATTAACTCAAAATGAAGTCATGCACGGCACCCCAAAGGCCTGAAAGGATAATTTAACAGGATAAATACCTAGAATTCCCTCTCTGTATTATTGTTCCTTAGCTTAGACCTTGGATTTATCAATAAGCTGTAGTGCATTCTTCTCGAACTGGACAGGGTTCTTCAGGAATGTGTAGTTCACGTGTTACTTGGACACAACAGCAGCCTTTAAAAAAGGATCTTATTCTCTTGTGTTATTTTCTCTCTGAATGAATCACCTGTGAGCTTTTAGCATATAGAGAAGTCATATAGCTTTATACAACCTTCATGTGTCTCCCATTGAGGATGTGATAATTATGCAATAAAAGCGTAGGTTGTTTTTAGGCTTGCAATGCTTGCCATTAATTGCCAGTCACAAAATAGACCACCGTCTGAGGGCAAGGCTCACCACATTATTTTTTTACACGCTAAGAAGATGCAGGTGTAAGCACAGGAGTTTGGGGCTTTCAGTCTTTTCTTTCTGTCCCCACATTAAAGTCTGTACATTGGGCTTTATTTGACCTTATTACTTACTTATCACTTCTGTTGCAGTCAGGGTGTGTCTGTGAAATATTGTACAATTATTTCAGTGCTCTTGATTTTATTATACAGCTGGCTATTATTCACCATTATAGAGCAAGGATTTAATGTTGCAGTTCTGGCAATCTCTGTGTATTTGTCTATGTGAAGGAGAGCGAACATTCTGAAGGTAAGAATGCCAGTTTGTCCCATCTTACTGGGAGACGTAGCCTTCAGGAGCCAGGATCTTTAAAAGTCACATACTGAGGATTCCTGCTGTAATGAGATCCAGATCAAGCAGAACAAGCTGTAATTAAAGCCGTCCTTCTGGCTGACATAAAGAGGTGGAGTAACAAAGAAGGCCTGCACTTAGATCCAAAGTTGTTGTATAATTGCAATTTATGAAACAAGTCTACAGATTCTTGGACTTGGATGCTAATAAAACATTTTTAGCAGTACCATCAAATTGCTTTGGCCCTAGTCTGACCGAGCCTGACTTCCTGTAAGCATGCTGGAAACCACTCCCTTATTGTATGTTTCACAGTTAATTGGGTTTTACAGGCCATTGGTTTCTCCATCTGTCAGTGATGGGCAGAATCCTCCCAGTGACTCTCCAAGTCATCGATACTGGGAGGCTTCACATAAGATGTCCCCAGGGCAAAAAGTAACTTACACACCCACAAGAGGACTATATTTTTCTCACTCTATAACCAGGAGTTATGTGGTTCATATTTCACTCCATTCTCTTTGCCTTTTTGCAGTGAGGATCAGGGATGCTGATCCAAGTCAGTTAGCCCTATTTCCAATTTGGAAATTGAAAAAAATGTTGGTTATAAAGTCTTCAAATCTCTGAGATAAAGTGAGCTAAAATAAAAAAACAAAACCTTATTTGAAACAACTAATGATTGAAAAACCCACACGTAATTTGGACTTGTCCATTGAAGACTTGAATATTAACATGAAACTCAACTTCAAACATATAAGACAACGTGAATTTACTCCCTCAAGACTTGTGACTTAACTTGTTCTTGACATTTGAGAGCTTAAAAACTCTGCATGGACCAAACCTGGACTTGCCTCTTAAAGGTAGAGATTCTACGTGATTTGCTGGATCACAACTAACATACAACCGTATGTTAGTTGTAATCTTCTTTTAGATGAATCTAGATATAATTTTGGCCATCCACCAAATCAAAAATCTCTAAGTGGCCTCCAGCTGGTAGATATTATTGTTTGGAGGTTGTTACAAACTTCTCCATTTAGTAGATTGTGAGAAGACAATAGGTAACTGTTATTCAGGTGATATCAAAATGGATACCTCTGGCAAGTACTAATACATTTGTAAACAGGTGAATCCACCTTGTCTATGGAACAAATTAGAATGTACATAGTTGTAAATTTTGTCATATATACATTTTTTAAAAGAAAGTGTAGCTTGTAGAATTAAAATGACAATTTGCAATGCTAGTTAATGCGCTTTTGGCTGGATCTGGCAAAGCACAAAATTGATTTAAAGGAACTAAGTGTTTCAGCAGTTTTGCAGCTTTTTAGACGTTTGTTCCAAGACAGAGGAACATAAAAACTAAGTGCTGCTTCTCCATGTTTTGTTCTGATCCTAGGGATTCATGCATAATTTTTCTGTACACCCTTGTCCCTATTGGGGTCGGGCGGGTCTGCTGGCACCTATCTCCAGCTTACTGTACAAGGGTGAGAGGCAGGGGTACACCCTGGACAGGTCGCCAGGGCAACACAGATACATACAGGACAAACAATCACTCATACACACACTCACAATTAAGGACAATTTAGAGTGCCCAATCCGAACATGCAAACCCCTTGCAGCAAGACCCAAGATGGTATTGAACCCAGAGCCTTCTTGCTGCATGGCAACAGTGCTACCCACTGTACCACTGTGCAGCCCCTAGGGATTCAAACTAGACTTAAAACAGTCCGGAATCTCCTGAGTTAGTTGATACAGTGACCAAAGATTTTTAATATATGTTGGGACTAAGCCATTTAGCGATTTAAAAAACTAACTAAAGTGTTTTTTAAAGAATATTCTCTGAGCTAGTACGAGCTATTACAAAGTTTTAAAAACTTAGGGAATGTCCTCTATTTTTCTAATTTTAGTCACTATGCGAGCAGCTTTCTGAATAATCTGTATTTTTCTGATCAACTTTTTAGGCAGACCTGTGAAGATACTGTAGTACTAATCAATTTTACTAAAGAGAAAGACATCATAGTCTATCATAACACTCAGATCCTTGATATTTCCTCTAGGTCCAAAAATAATTTGTTTAGTTTTGTTTCTGTACAGCTGGAGAAAATTATGCCACATCCATGTACTGACTTATTCTCTTCATCTGCTTATTGTTATTTAGACCTTTATATTAGCTGTATAGTAATGGTAATTGATCTTTACTAACTATTTATATTCTGAGCCAGTAAGAGTATGTAACTATTACCTTGGAGATAGACACATATGATTTTTGTCCACATTAATAAATACTTACCTATAAACAATAAGCAGTCACTGTTCTTGACTAAGACTGAAACCAGTCAAAGGTTATACCAGAGGGTCAATCCAGCTCTTCAGTCATTTTAATAATATAGTTTGGTCAACAGTGATGGACTCTTTGCTGAGGACCAATAATACCACCACTGTGGTATTATTCTCCCACAGTCCCTATATATGCTAATGTGGTGAGAATGGAAACCAGACTGAAAGGAAGTAGCTGGTCATTGTTAAAGAGCTATTTAACTACTGAAACACGACTTTTTCAATAGCCTTGCTGACATATGCGAGGATGGAGATTGGGCTTTATTTCTGCCATATTGACTTGTCCAGATGTTTATTTTCAGCAGTGGTTTGATAACGGCTTTTTTTAAAGCCTGGGTTTAAACACTGGATAGGATAGAGTTTTCTATTTGAATGGGATCAGATTATGTAGTAAGCCTAAAAGCCTTTAGGTTGTTTGTAGGGGTTTGTGCTCCCAAACTCCCGTATTTACTGGGGTCCAGTGTATATGTCTTGGGTTGATGGGTTAATTTTGTACCTGAAGAAATCAGATGCAAAATTAAAGAGGAGAAATTACCAGCACACATGGTTCACCAATGAGGGATTTTGAGATAAACCTGATAAAAAATAAGTTTAAATGTGTGGCCTGGAAGAACCTATTTTAACCAATAAATTCTTTTTGGTAAGAACAAAACATCTCCTTTATTTTTTGGTTAAATTTTACCTGTCAAGTAAGTTTAGTGTTCCAGGTAACACAAACCCAGAAAAAAACAGAACTTATATAAAAGTTTTTAAAAATGTCAACAAATTGCATTGACAGCTTCAACCTTTAATTTAATATTTAAAGTGTAAAAAAACCTGTAGTGGGCAATGTGTTGACCACAAGGTTCAATTTGTATCCGCCCCATGAAGCTAAAGCAAGAGTATACAGAGTGACACCATTACCAGTGTTCCCCCGGGAGGTCATCCCTGTGAGATGTTCTGTTATTTCCCAGACCATTTAATCTGACCTCTACAGAAGGAGCCAGAGTCTGCACGTATTACTTTTATTAGCTTGAACAAACAGGAATATTTGTTAACAGTCAAAAAGGCAAACAGGGGATTACTTGGCCTCTGAAACAGAACACATGCACTGGAACTTCTCCACGGCAGCTTCTCATTGTAATTTGATAGAGACGTCACATGTCTCTGACAACATTTTATTCACTGATGTTGACTTAGTGTCATCCCTTCAGAGCTAGAATGATGAAGTTATTAGGCCGGCAGCAGCGTGGCTAATCATAGCCGAGTAGACCAAACCACGATGAGAAATTAATCCCAGCTGCGGGAAGATAGATTTAATTTTACTAGCCATTTCCTAATAGGAGCCAAGGTAAGTTAGGGACAGGAATGCATTATAACATTCCTTCTTCTGAAAGGATCCCAATTGGTTAATATTCCACAGTGAGCTGGAGATTATAAAGGAATGTGAGTCTGGTTCAAATGTGTTTGATGTGGCTCACACAGTCATCAGTATCTCTGAGCCGGGGCAAAAATCTAAATTGTCAAACTATGCAAAAGACAACAGTGAAAAGCTTAATGGGAAGAAGAATGTATGTTTTAACTAAATAGTTGAGTTGTTAATCAAAGCCTATTTGTCTCATATGATGTAGGGTGACTATTAAAGCAGTATGTTATATGATCAAATTATCAAACTAAAACAGCATTTTGTAGCTTTACATTGTCAGCATCCTAAATAGGTTTTTAAAGTTAATTTTAGAGTTTGTGCTCTAACGGATGAGCCTCAATGAGCAACAATAGCATGAACGTATTAAACATGTTGCATGTGATAAGGCTCATCCAGTCTCGCAAATGTTTTCTCTGTCCGTAATTTCTCTTTTCGATGTGAAAAGCTTCCTTCTTCGTTTTTGTTCTAAGAAAGCTCTGGCTTAAATGCCAAAAACAAACCTTTTCACTGTGATGAAGAGCTGTATTTACCCTTCTCTTATTCTTTGTCCCAAGTTTGTCCTGTAGTTCTTTGTTAATCAGATTTTTGGATTGAAGTCTCATAATGTTGGCTTTTGTGTTGATAATTTTCCTACAAGGTTTCCCGCAAAGTAACAGTAAAGAAGACTGTCTCCTGTTTCAATTCTGTGGATGGCAAGCATCCTGTTTCCTTCCATCTTCTGCACGTTCTCTGGTTTTCCAAGCAGTTAAGTGAGAAAGTCCAACACTGTGGTTGTCTGCAAGCAACTCTCCTGAGAAGCTGGCAAAGAGCCCTGAGGCCTCTGATTGATGGACCAATGCGCTCCATCGTCTTAGAAGTACAGCCTAAAATCTGGGAGGTCTGCAGATATATTGCAATAAATTCAGCTATTAAAGATTTCTGGATGGCTTAGAAGAACATATCTGAATTTTTCCAGTTGACTGGTTTCCCACCTTTTTTCACCTCTTTCAGTGTCTACAACCGGTCTTTTCATTCATAAAATCCTTGAGGGCCTTTTATTTAAAAAAAATTTAAAATCAAAACAAGGCTTAAAAGATTTGTCTTAATTCACGTTGGCGCTACACAGGCAATCACGCCCCCCTGAAGGAATTCAAAAACACTTTCAGGTCAGAGAATTTAAGCAAATATTATTGAATATTGTCCAGTGCAATGCACAACACAATTGAATGGAGACAAGAAATTAGTGAGGGGTGATAAAGTCTTTTGTTGGACAGGACTAAATGGATAGACAACAATTGGTAGGTTTTTGTCTGTCCTCTCACTGGCCACAGACAAGTCTGGGTCCACAGTCTTTGTAACCAAGAGTGACCCTAATGATGCGCAGCTTGAACTCAGTCTTGCAAACCACTGCCCGAGCAGGTCTACATTTTCTACACAAAGGATTTTATTGATTGCAGCATGGGAATTCCCTTGTCATTATTTTGTTTAAGAATTCCCCCATTCTTTACTTTTTGTATGATAGTTAATCCCAAGTTCTCCCTCTTCTTTAGTATGACACAATATTCAGTGGCAGACGTTTTTCTCTATCTTACAACATTGGTTAATGCCACTTGTAGTATTCATGAACATGATTCAGCATAATTTTTTGCAAGGTAAAAACAAATTAGCCATATTTAATTTAAAGCTACTGAGATGAAAAGCCAAAAAGATAGTTGTTCAAGCACTGGTATCTTTGCTTCTCAATAGGGGAGTACTTTAGGGAATATTTTGGAAACTTCCTGGATGAATTCAAGCAAATGACAGTGAACCAGCAAGAATTTCTCGGGACTACCTCTTCCTTGTTCTCACAACCTCTGCAATCTTTATATGTATGTGTGAATAAAATCATGCCCCTTTCAGCAGTAGTCAAGTTCCAAGTACATAAAATCTATTTGGATTTGCCAATTGCATGAAAAGGGGGTCAGCTGCTGTTGCTGTCAGCTACCATTAGGTACTTTAAGCAATAAAAGCTAATAACAATGTATTTATTTTGATTTGTACATCCATTCAATTGTAGCATGTTAGGCACCGATTGTTACTATCTTTTTGTTATCACTTTTACCTTCAGAACTCAACTAATTATTCGTAGCACACATTCAACAATGTGGGGAACTTCTTTTAAGATTTTAGTCGATATTGACTTCATGGGATCACACAGCTGCATTCTATACATTTGTTAATTGCAAATGTCTGCACATTCTAAGGGAGCTTCATCAGTTTGAGATCTGGAAACCGTGAAAAGATGGTTTGTGACATGGTGTGTTATCCTATTGGAAGCTGGCATCAGAAGATGGGAATGATGTGGTCATAAAGGGATATACTTGGTCAGCAACACTATTCTGGTAGACTGTGACATTGAAAAAAAAATGCTCATTTGATATTTCTGGACCCACCAGAAACCCCCCCACACCAGTATACCAACAGCACGAGCCTAAACTACTGATAAAATGTTGGGAAGGTCAGTTCTTGGAAGTGATGGGAATTCTGTCTTTAAATTTGTTTTTTTCAGATTAGCTGTGCTGGGTATCCATACAATATTGCCACTCACAGTGATAAGCCAGCTCCTGCCATTCTTTTTAATAGTCTCTAAAAGCTGAATTGCTAGTGACTGACTCATCATATTAAAATCTGCCCATGCCATCTGAAGTTTGAATTATCGTAAAGCTAATGCTTTTGCAGTGTGATATTGTTCAGCTTTGGCGAGCCTGTGTACTGTAACTGTAGATGGGTGCCTGGTGTGGTCTTCTTTGTCTTTCTGTGCATTCAAAATGGGGTATTTTGTAATCTGGGCTTTATCTAGTAATCATTTGACCGGCTATTGCCATTCTATTATCTTCAACGAGTTATCCCAGTTCTCCTCTGAACCCTCAGATAAACTATATAAAGTGCATCGATATTTAAATTTTTTGTTAGCCTTGGAAAGAAAGTTCAGGCTATCCCACTTTGTTTTTGGACTTGATGATGCTATTTTGTTTGTTTCTTCATGTTGATATTTGGATATTTTAACTACTTAGTCAAAAGGACTTAAGCAACTTATGCAGGTCTTAATAAAAAAAAAAAGTTTTATTCTCATAACAGAACAAACTCATGAAGCCCAAGAATGCCAGTGTTGTGGGATATAAAGAACGTAAATTTTACTGCAGAGGTTTGCCCTATATGAAAAGTTTAAAAACCTCTGCTTTAAAGCACCTGTGTAATTGCAAACAGCAAGAACCCTCTATGTTTTCAAAAATGAAAGGCAGATTGTTTGAAGTCAGGTCTTTGGCAGAATCTGTGTGCTGAGGTTCAGCAGCTGGTTTTTGACAGTCTGCAAACAAATTACACCCAGGGAGCAATAAATATCGTCCGAACTGAACTCCCATAACAGCCTTAAACACACCTAAGAAAGCTTTGGGCTCCATCTGCCAAATAGTGTATAGAAATAAATTTTAGGAAGCCGGATGGTTCCTAAGAATTATGAGCAACTTCTCAAACTTCTTAAGACATTGAATTTCCCACTGGCTGCAGAGGTCTATTTCTGCCTGCTAATAAGCTTTATTGAGACACCACGGCCTCCCCTACTGGGCTGCCCTTGGCACATCCATCTTTCTGTCACTCGGGTCTGAATTTCTCTGATCCCATCCCTGCAGGAAGACATGCCCGTCGCCCCTACACATCTACTAATTACTCTGAATCTTCTGAGTCGGATTATCAGGGTGTTGAGGATGATGAGGGGATGGACGAACGGATAAGAGGTATTACTTTGTCACAACTGCCCCCACCTCTCACACGCTTTTCCCGGCCCACTTCTACTCTGTTAGGCTACAGGTACACTGACCCTGCTATGTCGACGAGGTTACAGCAGGACCATAACACAACCTCCAGAACCTTATTCTCAAGAGCCTTCATGCCCCAGACATTCCAGCTGGCTGTGGTAAAATTAGTCAAAATTGTGACAGATTGTAGGGTGTTATTTTACTTAAGAAGCTGAAAAACTACTCTTTGCTTGCTTTAAACAAAGATTTTTTTTATGTAATGGTGAAAGAAAATATCAGCCTGTTTGAATGTAGCCTAAAGGTCCATATGGCACTTTGCATCATTTAAAACCACCTTTTAGTCAAAATGGTCACAACTACCATCTAGCTAACCCTTAACACTCAAAGTGGAAAGTTGTGCTCTTTTTGCTGGTGAAGGGGTGATGCTTATTGCATGCATTACATTTCCTTGTACCCTTACGTTGCCCTGGCAGCAGATTCAAAGCAAGGGTTATTTTGGTCCAGTCTGTTATGGATGGGTGTGGTGGATTCTGAGGGTGGGCTTTCAGAAAGAAGGCAGGAATGCAAGGACTAAGAAAGGCACACTACATATCAAACATAAAATTATATGTGACGTGCAAAAGAGTAAGAAATTAAAATGTATCTTTTTGTGTGAATGTTTGGATCATACATTTAGATAATAGATTCATGCATTTTAAACTTTTTCAAGTTTAAAATGCATAAAGCTGAGAGAACTGCTGCAGGACTTGATATATATTTTGAACTTTGACTTGGTAATTTAATTTAATAATAAAATGGACTTATCCAAACCAGAAAATTATGGTTCTGGCTTTGTGTTTGTGTTTCTGGTTATTTTCCTTCTGGAAAAGATCTTATTTTATTGATTTCAACTGCATACGCCAACCTAACCTTTAAGTGTATTATCAAAATTGTTTCCTGAAACAGTAAACAATTATCATAGCTTTATACTTTTTGAGTGTGTGCACTACTGTTTGTAGAAGAAATATTTTTGAAAAGTTTGGCTATTAAAATCATGAGTAGACCCTGATTTCCTGACGGTAATGCGAATAGACAATAACAGTGAGAAACTGTTCCGTCTTGCTAACAGACCCATCATAATTCCTTTCATCTCTCTTCAACCATGTGCACATTTTCCTCTCAGAAATTGGTGGTTGAATCTTTTAGCATGAAAGGCAGTCAAACTTGGGATCTCAGTGTATGTCAAAGAAGGTTCTGCTAGCATTATGGATTCTGTTTCTGCACAGATACACAAAGCTCTCCGCACAAACCAGTCCTGTGTCCGTCTTCCTGTCAAACATGCAGACACACACACTCTCTGAAACACAAACAAACTCGATTTGTGCCATATGATAGTCACATTGACCCGTCTGTAAGCTAAATATAGCGTTATAAGGCTTGATGGCCCACCAGGCAAGTCATGACAATATATTTTCAGGCCTCTTGACAGTGACAGTCTGACTGTGTCGAAGCATCAACAGACTTTCTGTGTTGTTTACTCTGGCACCTCTGTGAACTTCTAATATACACATCTGAATGACACACACCATTTGATTTTTATTGCTCGAAAATAAGCTCTGACCAGCCATTCTACGGCAAACTGTAGGTCAGTCATTACTTCTTCTGGTCAAAGTTAGGAGCAATATTTTAATGTGAGTCATCAGTGGGGATGATGATAAAGGTCAGAACTTCCCCAACACCTTTCCTAAAGGAGACAAACTGACAGATAACTTTCCAACACTTTAAGCCAACTATTGTGTATTCCGTTTGCCGCTTGGCTGCACTGTTTTGGAAATATTTCCATGACAATGATTTTTCTTGTAATCTCTCTACTTTTGGTCCTCTTACGACTGAAAATATTGGTGTATCTTTTTGGGATTTTACAAGGCGGACCAAGACAAAGTAGCATTTATGAAGTAAAAGAAGACCAACACCTAATTTTTTATGTGTTTCTCCTCCTGAAGGGAGATCTTGTAAAATATTTAACACAGTATCTTACAGGTTGGTACTTTATTTAGGTTTACTTATCTTTCCGTGAGCTGTCACAGACTTCTCCGTCCCTGCTGAAAAAAGCATGCCAGTACTGTTTTTCCATGGGTTTATGGTGATGTGCATTGTTATTATAAATGTTCCTTTTTGAAAGCAAATCTAAACAAAACGGTAAATGTTTGGTATCATCTAACGCTGAGCACATTCTTCCACATGCTTTTGGAAAAATATTAATTTGTTACTCAACATTTTTCCCTTGCAGGAATACTTCCTTTGGGGAGTGCATAACTAATAGATCCTCAGTCTTCTCACCTGCCTCTTTGTTTCTTTTTTGCCTTGCACATGATGTCATTTCGGGTGTATGGCTATTATATGTATGTTTGGTTTTTGCTGTATAGTCCTTTCATTTCCCTGTTATGGATTGAAGAACTTTCCATTAGATGTTCTTTGCTAAGTTATGATTTTTTCCTGTTTTCAGCTTATGCAGTGATTGCAAATGGACTAGTGGAGTGTCCCAAAGGATTTAAAAGGATGAATGCTACACACTGTCAAGGTAAGGGAAAAACTGCATTGAAAACACATCCCTAATTATTTGCCCACAGAAGAAACCAGGTCAAAATCACAAATAACTTCTGTGGTTCTTGGGATAGACAGCGATCTGGACATATGTGGCTCCTTCGGTATTTTTAAAGAAGTTTTTATTGCTTGTAGGTGGTCTGCTGTTTATAAATGTTCTAACAGCAAAAAACAAGCATAATAGCCAACAAATCAATTCAAATATGTGGTAAGAAACAAACATCAAACAAGGATAGTTCCCTAGACTGCAACATTATGAGGATAGCAATTTATTAGCTGGCTTTATGGTCCAAGAAGCAATAACCATCCACTGCCTTAGCTTTGTTGAGGGTCGCTTACTAAAATATTAATAACATTTGTGTTATGCCATTGACTTTATTAACAATGTCATAATCCAAGGGGCAGTGCTTACTGAAGCCTATGGAGTATAATAACATAATGGTTCATTGGGCAGATTTGGAAACTTCCATGACAGACCTCACCATCTGGTTAAGCAAGTTCAACATACTTTCTGATCTGCAAAGATTTTGTGATATTTTCTTTGAAATCTTGAACACAAAAAATGTCCCACATAGCAAAAGCTTACTTGTACAAGTACATATTTATTTTCTAGAAGTGCAATGTCAGCCAACATTTGCTAAAGTGTGTTTTTTTTATTATTAATACTTTTTTATTATAATTGTTTCAAGCTGTTTCTCTCTCCCAGTCGCTTGTTCGTTCTTCTGCAAACAACCCATAGGTGACAGTTACCCATTGTATTTATTTGAACTGCTTTAAAGCCTCTTTTCTGTGTAGCTGTTGTTGCGTTCTAGTTTCACATCTCACCTCACCAGCCAAAAGGTTAAAAAAAAATTTCTTGTGGGAGGTTTTCATTACTCTTAAAGTGTAGCTTCTATTTTCAGCTGCTTGTTGTGTGTTTTATTGGAACGGAGCAGTGCTTGTCTCACATTGAGTAATAGTTATCATCTACTGCTGCTACAGGAGTTTGCAAAAGTATTTATGCCTTTTAAACTTTTTTGTGTTTCAACCACACTCTTTAATTAATTATGTTGCATTTAAATACAACCACAAGTTTTTCAACATTGCTACACTGATTTTGTTGTCTTATTCTGTTGGAAGAAGCTCAAGGCTGAATTAAGAGGATCTCTGAACATCACTTTTCAAGGCTTGACACAGATCTTCAATTGGATTTAGGTCTGGGCTATTCTTACATGAATATGATTTCATTTACATTTCAATGTTGCTCTGGTTTTATGTTAAGGATTGGTGACCTCCTAGAATTTAACGTGCAACTCTCGCTTGAGACTTTAGCAACCTCTCGTATTGCACAGTATTTATCTTCCCCTAAGTGTTAATTAAGTCAAGTTCAGTTCTCAATTCAGTTTATTTACATAGCGTCATTTCAAAGCAAATATAGTTTCACGACATTTAACAAATGAAAAAAGGCATTTTGATCCAAGAACACACCCAGATTCAAAGTCGGTTACATACATTTTGTTTTATTTCCTAGTTATCGAACAGTCCATTTCAGTTCATTTTTAAAATTGTGTTCCATCTCAGTTAATGGGGCCAACGCCATCAACTCAATCATTTCTTGTAAGAACTCCTTCGAATTAGCATATAGCAAAAATATAGGGTCTATTACATTGAGTTCTTAACCTCTATTTCTTATATTGAGTATGTATATGGGAACAATAGAGAGGAAACTGCCCTTGAAAAGAGGAAAAACCTCCAGCATGCCTCAGTTTTAGCAGCCCTGTGGCACAACCAACTTGGGATTTGAGAAAAAAGAGCAGGATCCTCATGATGTGATTCACAAACTTCAATGTTTTACAATCGGGGTCGGCAATTTTAGTTTTCAAACACACAGCATTTCGCATTAGCCTTAACATTTCAATGTTTGTATATTAATCTGACCAGCTTCTTCTTCCACATAGTTTTTACCAATGCTCTTTAAACAATTTTCTAGACTTTTGCCGTTTAAATTCCAGTTTTAATCACAGGCCTGTGGATCTTAATTAATGCCTAAATGACTTGAAAGAAAGGACAGGTAGAGTAAAGTAAGGTGAATAAATACAGTAGAGTATGTATGCCATACTATTTAAGGTTTTGTTAAACATCTTTTTTTTTTTTTTTGGTTCCTTAAACAAAATCCCATCCACCAGTTTTCTACATGTGGTTATCCTTGCGGTATTTGGGCTTATCTCCAGTCCACCACAGGACAACAAGGAAATAACTAGGACACACAGCTAACATGCACTCATACCTCAAGCAATGTAGATAACACACTTACCCTGACAGACATGTTTTTTAAAAGAGAAAGCCAGAGTACCTGGAGAAAGCCCACTCATGCACACAGAGAACATAAAAAACAACTGTCCATGTTAACCCCAGTTCCCTTCCTGCTGCAAGGCAACAGTGCTACTATCTGTGGTGTCTCAAATAAAGTCCCTATACGAATATTAAGAATTGTTGTAGTAACATTACACAAATGTGAAAACATTTGATGGGATCTGGATTCTTTTTGCTATTTATAATTGAAATCCTCCCCAGAGAGCGATAAGGCACCCATTAGGGTCTCAGCGAGACTTCAGACATGATTTCCGATCTTCCACCCGCCAGCTGGATTGGCCGTTTGAAGCTGCGCTTGTTAGATGAAAGGCCCACAGAAATGCATGCACAGGCTTTGTTGTGGGTGGTAAACTTGCACTGGTAGAAGGTCATATTACTCACACACCATTTCAAGGAAAAGTTCATGGTAGTCTTGCATAATTCTTTTGACATTTTGGATAATCTAAATATAACCTAGCAGCAAATTTAAAACATCCACATTTGACATTCATCATCCTAACTACTGCCTGATGTATCAATATCAATTTTCCTGTTTTGTTCCCCAACGATGGCTGTTTCTTATCCAGTGTTGACAGTCTTTAAATAGATGGCATTTTTTTAATCCAGTTGTTTTGTCTGTGTTTAAGCATTACTTCTTTTCATCTTCTTTTCCTGCGTTTCTTCAGTGTTTGATTTCTGCCTTCAACCATCATAACCATATCTTTCCTATGTTTGTTCCTTTCTTCCTTTCTTCATTCCCACAGTTCCTTCCTTTGTACCTTTTTCAGGTTCAACATTTAAAGCACATCCACTACAGTAGTATTTTACACAATGTCACATTATTTATTTTTACTTAAAACTGACATTAAGAGTTACTTAAAATCGGGACATTTCTGTATGGAAAAAGGTTTACATAAAATATTAGCAGGAATCCTGATAACACTTGATTCATACACAAAAATGAGCCTCATGCCATCCACTTTCTTGCCACAAGAAACAATCTACAACTCTGGAACTTTCCGTTCACTGAGGTGAAGAGTAGGCGAGATGAAATAAGGTCACAGAAACAAGTTTGACACTTGGTGAACATGCCTCTTCACTTGCAATTAGACTGTAAAAACAATCATGTTAAAGGCTACTCACACCAAGCATGAGCAACCAAGCGGGAACTCAAAATAGATCTGGAGATTAGTGCTGTTAACGACAGGTTATCATGAAAGTCAGTTTCAATCCCAGTCATCCCAGCAGTAGACTGTAACAATAACGCTAATCTGGGACCCGGCTGAACGGGGCATTAAAGACCTCATGTGAAGAAGCCTGACCTGAACTCTGACTGGATGCTGCCTAAACCTAAAGTCACAGCACCAGCTGCTCTCAAAACACTGACCAAGGGACTCTGTAGATGAAGGGAGGCCCTCTGCAATTTATTGGTTGTCCTTACAACATGTCTCCATCCTTGACTCTTCCAAATTGATAGCTTATGCTAACACAGACAGTGTTGTGTTTATACTGTAATAAAACAGGAGCTGGACACTCAGGCGTTATAAGGATATCCTTTGACTGGAAGCTCGGGCCTCCTTAGAGATAAAAACTTGTGAAAGAAACCGACAGAAACGAAGAAACCACAATAAACAAAAGGAACATTGTGGCATTCCTTGGATTAGCTCACTCATTCCTCAGAATTTATCAGCTTCAAATCCCTTATAAGCTCACATTTTCCAGCAGGAAGCAAAACAACCAAACAAGAGCAGATTAATTAGAATTGGGGAAAATCTGTGGTGGCAGGTTGTCGGGTTGCAGTCATCAAAGCATTGGGAAAAGACCTAATGATATAGTCTTTGTTTAACACGGCAGAACAACAAACTTTGCCTGGTCCCTGTCGGATTGCATGACTAAGTATCTCAAATATGTCCCCCGTGTTCCTGCCTGGCACATCAACTGGATTGCATGCCTGTGTTTGATTTAGTGACTCAAGAATAGACAGACTCTTTGTTCAGCTTTCATTTATTCATATAAAGAGATGCTGTTACAATACTAGACTGTTTAAATTAGCGACAATTAAATTGCATGGTATACTTTAACTAAAACTAGCCATTTATATAAAAACATCATTGTTTTTTCTATTTAAATTTGTATTTCTGTGACTAAATGTCTATCCTTAACAAACTATAATACAAAAGGGGATATCAAATATTACAGCTTTGATGACATCACAAAAGGCAGAGGGCAGTTGATCAGATTTCTTATTAGTTTTCAATTTTTTTTCTCTTGGAGAAATTCAAACTAAAATTTTAATGGTGTTGTATTTTGTAGAACCTTCAGTGCCTTGCGAAAGTATTCTGCCCCCTTGAACTTTTTAACTTTTTGCAGACATTTCAGGCTTGAAACACAAAGATATACATTTTTTATTTTCTGTGAACAATCAACAAGTGGGACACAAATGTGAAGGGGAATGAAATTTATAGGATGTGTCGAACATTTTTAACAAATAAAATATTAATGCGTTAATAATTTGTAGCGCCACCCTTCGCAGAGATTACAGCTGCAAGTTTGCACATCGGGAGACTGAAATTGTTGCCCATTCTTCCTTGCAAAACAGCTCGAGCTTAGTGAGGTTGGATGGAGAGTGTGAACAGCAGTTTTCAGTAGATAATTTCATTCACTCGTTAATCCTATTTCTATATCAGTACACCCTAGGTGATAAACCCAGGTTTAAGCTCAGGTTGCTTTAATAGCGTTATCTAGCTCCTCTTATTAGGCTTTGATAACTCTCAACATATTCTTTACATTACCTTATAGATTATGTGTTTTTGATTAAGGCCTTTTTGCTAAACATTAATGTACTGCTTCTTTAATGGTCATTAAAGACAGTAATGTTAACACTGGCCCTGTGAGTAAGTGCCAAACATAAATGATTCATTCTTATATTTTTCTTTTTAGCCCTAATAAAACATTTGTGACTTTATTTCGGGAGTTGTATAACACAATATATGGACCTGGACCTGTATGTGTGTAAATTACATTGAAATAGTAAGATCAACAAATCACACAATTTCTCTATCTAGAAAGAAAGTATTTGGGAAAGTTTGATTTATTTACTGATCCGAGTGTTGTCAGTGTATGTAGGGCTACTGAACTGGCATGTTGTGGCATTTGTATTTAACCTTTATTTAACCAGGAAAATCCGATTTAGTTTGCTAATCTCTTTTATAATAGAGTCCAGACCAGACAGCGATACGGGTCAACACATTGTGAACAGCACAAGAACATTTCAACAACAATTTTTCATAAAGCAATTTTGTTTAAACATTTACAAACCCTGCATCTTATTTCCAACCCTTTAAGCATAGTTTAAACTGGAGACATGTTTCTTTCATTTGTAGTCTCTTTGCAGATTGTTCCATGTTGCAGTGGCAGAATACTAAAAAGCCACCCCGCCAGCTTTTGTGCACACACTTGGTGCAGACGGTATTAGTGATTCTTGGGAGCGTAAAGAATACAGTCCAGCTGTGTATATCTGGGTAATCAGTCAAACTCAACCTTAGGCTGGAACTCCCAAAGATATCCATCATACTCTAACTCATCATCTGATTCCTATTGCTTAGACAATTCCCCTGGAATCTTTTAAATAACTTATACCACACAAATTTCTTACTTGTAGCTATCTAATGCTGATCCTCTGTTGTAGTTTCATTGACTTATAAACAGCAGTGTTTTTGAATGGACTTCTTAAAAATCTTTCAGTTTTATGAAAACTTGAAGCAGTGATTCGATTTTATTGTCCATGTACAGTCGATAACGAAAATAATTAAACAGCCGGTTTGTACTTCTAAGCCATCTGAATGATTTCTAATATATTTTTTGCATGCTGAGAAGAAAAACATATTTTGATGCTCGCCTCCTGCTTGTCATCACTCCTTCTCGATTTTAAACAACTGTCCATGTTTCATCAGATCTCAACAGATTCAGGATCTTCTGTGAAGGTTTTAATGCCTACAAATGCTTTCTCTTCTTTGACTTTCATCATTCCTGCAGTGCTGCTAGCACGAAACCCTTGTGTACTCGCCAGTGAAGTACAGTGCTCTAAATCTGATGTATATAGTTTATTTAGAAAGTTCAGTTTGAGGTTCAGAAATGGCTTCATTGTTTTTACACAATTAGAACGTGCTCTTTCCTGGATGACTGATGACTGTTTTGTTTTTGTTTTTTTGTTTTTTTTTACAGACATCAATGAGTGCATTTTGCCAGGGATATGCAAGAATGCTGAATGTCTCAACACCAAAGGAAGCTACAGGTGCACTTGTAAACCAGGTTATATGTTAGATGCCGCCAGAAGCCATTGTGTCTGTAAGTATTGCTTTTTTTTCCCAGTCCTTTTTATTGCTGAATTTTAATACAAAAAATGTTGAATCATTCAAATATAACAGATCTTTTGACCTCTCCTCAGCTGACAAGGCAGTATCTGATCACAGGGCTTCATGTTACCGATCAGCTTCATCAGGAACGTGTTCTCTGCCTCTGGTGAATCAGATCACCAAGCAGATATGCTGCTGCAGTCGTGTGGGTAAAGCCTGGGGAGATGGGTGTGATAGATGTCCTTTACCAGACTCAGGTAACATGTTTTTTAAGATTCTGCTGCAAAACTTTCTAATATCTGAAGGGATCCTTCACTATTTTGTGTTTTACTGATATAGCCGAGAAACCACTTGCAGGGATAAATGTTCTTTGCAGCTATAAAGCATTTTACGCAAGTGCTTGCAATGGTTGGTGGAGCACAGGCAAAGAATATTTACCTCTCAGTCGCCATTCTTCTGTCTGCCATGCAAAGTATTTCGAAAAAGTCTAAATGTGTTTAGAGTGGAAAAGGACCCAAAACATAACAGTTTTCATACTTTGGAGACTACATAAGAGTGGGAGTCAGCCCTGTGTTATTACTCCAGCCCTCAGAGAGAAACCCTGCTAATTTACCAAAAGCAAATCTACGCAGCAGAGATGTACTGATTTGCCAAGTGAAACATGGCAAGCAGTTGTCATCTTCTTTTCCTTCCAAATCTAATCTTCAAAGTCTTAGAGAGAAACTAAACAGTTTTTTTTTATATTATTAAGTGTCCCTCTTGCCAAGGGATTCTTGGGGATTGTCGTACATTTAGATTAGATTTTACACACAGACCTCTGTGTTAATCATAGTCGGATTATTTTAGTCGATGTCTCTGCGTGCTGTAAAAGTAATTTTCTGAGCAAAGCACTAGGTGTAGTAACAGGAGATTATTTTCTATTTACTCTACACTTTTAAAACGGATCCTCACTGTGTATATCTTAATTCGCTTCCACTTTAACTTCATCAATCAGTTGCCTATCATAACCACATTTCCTGCATTTACATCAACCACATATCTGTCATTACTCATATCCCCATTACAGACTGCTCTGGCACAGGGTTGCTGGTTTCAGTTCAGGTAGGGGACACAGAGTTTCTCTCTTGTAATGGATTCACCATTGGCAGCGTTTTTTGGACTTGGACACAAAGAGATGCAGTCTGCCTTCTTTTATCTCGCTCACCAATCCCTATTAGCCGCTGTCTCTTCCACCTCGAAAGCAACTCAAGGGTCAGTGTAACTCGAGCAGCTACCGACTCCACAAGCATGGCTGTGTTCATCTTACTTAAAGTGCAGAATCTTTGTAAAATCCTCTAAAAGCTGTTAGAGGAACCAATAAAAATGGGACAGAGTTGGTGTCATATGTGTGGCTTTTGCAGTTGGACCAAATTTCAAACAGGAACCTGGAATTGTTGTTGAACATTATCTTTAATTGAATACAGAAAAAAATGTGCAGATGTTGCTCGACTGGAAAGAACAGAGCAAACTATGGAAGAAAAGTTACAGAGTAGATCATGGAAAATAATGAAGGATTGACAGAGGAACCAGTGGAGAAAAATGAGGCTTGCCAGGCTTAAGTTAACGAAGAAAGTTGTGCAGGAATCAGAGAGACCAATCAGAGACAAACAGAGGCAGCTGGGGAAGAAATCAGGCAGAGAGAGATTAGAAGAGGTGAAACAGTTGGGATGGAAAGTATACTGGCAGACTGGCAGGCAGTGAGAACAATAAACAAGCTGAGACACAGGAAAACCACAGATGAAAGAAACTGAGCTTAGCATAAACAGTGAATCAGTAATTAACTTGGTATATGACCTGCATATGTATGGGGGTTTTTCAAGTCCGATTACTCCAAAGCACTTCACACAATATTAAGTCAGTCATACCTTCCGATGGTGGTAAGACACAGCTTTCCTGAGGCAGACTGACAGAAGGGCGGTTGGCATGCAATTGGCACAAACGAGCCCTCAGAGTCAAAGTGGGAGAAGTGTGTTGCCGAAGAACATAATCACTGAATTGGAGGGAACAGTGATTCGAATCAGCAACCAATTGTAAGAGGTCAAATCCCTAAAAGATTAAAAACAGATCTAATTAAAATGACTCGAAAAAGATCAAAACACGAAACACGGATGAAACTAAAGTCCACAAATCTATTAAATATATTGAATACAGCCAGAGCTAAAGCAGAAGTATATCAACATGTTAAAATGGCCTAGTTAAAACCCAGATCTAAACGTGAATGAGAATATCTTGCAAAATTTAGAAACTGGTGTTCTAAGATGTTCTATATATAATTTGAATGAGCCATAGTTATTTGTTCAGATACATTTGCAAAGAAGTTGAGCTATGATTTCAGATGTGCTGACTCAGGGGTGCTACATAGAAAGGCATGCGGCACATTTTGATTCTTTTTGCATTAGGAAACATCACAGAGCATCAAGTCTTGAGACAAAATTATGAAAAAAAAGTGAATTAAAAACTCAAATATTATAATTATAATGGACTTTTGAATCATTCTAGTTTTAGGGTTGAATGATGGTACAACAAATTAAATAGATTTAATTTAAAGCACAAGATCAAGTGGAAGACATTTTAAATTACTGGAATATTTTCTCCAGTGCACATGTGTTTGATGTTATGTATACAGGCTTGAATATGTAAATACTTAGAACACAAAAGGACCAAAAATGCAGCCAGAGTCCAAAATATGGCTCTGGAAGACCTTGTGGAAGCCTGACAAACATTAATTAAGACAACTTGTTAAGACCACTTCAGGATTTTTTTTACCAAAATCTATAAAAAAAATTGCACTGTACTGCAGTTAAAAACAATTATATCACATAGGGAGACAATACTGCATACACATAAATGTGTGAAAAAGCATTACAGTCATTGTTTCACAGATGTTTTTTGTCTTTACTGTGACTGGCACTTGCTCTAAACAAAACTCTTTAGTGCTATCCGTACAAGCTGTTACCGCGGAGGTCATGGTTTTTATCACTTATTGTTGGTTCTTCTGCTTTCTGTCCTGCAGACCACTTTAAAGAGATCTGCCCAGCTGGACATGGATACACATACTCACGCTCAGATGTGCAGATTTCTCTCAGGCAGCTGGAAGACGATGAGCTGCAAAGCACAGGAGTGACTACAGAGGAGCAGGAGTTTCCATCCTCCCAGCCTTCAAGACACAACAACTACCCACAAACACCCCAGATAGCCCAATACCCTAAGTTCCCAGAGACGCCACGTATACCTCAGAACCCTTTGACTCCACAATTTCCCTCTGAATCAAGACCAGAAACACCGAGAGTGCAAGATGGTAACTATTTTCTGATAATCAAAAGATCCAAAAGATGTTTTATTTCCCCAAATCAAATTATTATACAACCCAGAAAAAAACATTAAAGTTGAATTTATTATTTTCTACTAATTAGAATGACCAAATCTTTATCTCCTCTGAACCTTTAGTACATATATGTTCCTGATTTAATATGAGAATCGTAGTTTTACTGGCATTTGATGGTGTTTTGATTAATTTTAACCCATTGTTCTGAGAATTTCTGTCCTCATTATCAAAGATATTCACATCTGGGGCTCTGTTTTGATGTCTTCACAATCTCTTTTTTTTCTCCGAAGCCTCTCTTTGCCAAAACGTTGATTTCGGCTTAGAACGGAGAATATACATTCATTGAAATTCCTTGATCTTTTCATAATATAATCACAAACACAAACTTATATTTACTGGGTTTTCTTAATACCAAAACAAATTAGTGTGTGAGTGTGTCGTGGAAATAAAATAATACATGCTTTTCAGGATTCTTAAAAATACTTCAGAGTTATGCAACACTTTTGTTTTGATTTATTATAAAAAATACAATGAATTTTATAGTTGTATAGTGACAAAATCTAAAAATGTGCCTGCTTTTAAGGGTTCAGACAAGGTTTGTGACTGATAACCCAATCTTCTTCTCTTTCTCTCTGTTTCTTTTTTTCCAGATCTGGACATTCTAATGCCGGTAAATCTTTCCTCTATCGGCCTCCTGGCACATAGTTTTGAAATGTTTTTTAGAGGACTATTTGTGTATGCTGTATTAGCTGCTGGGCTTGTTATGGTTATGAAACATATTCAGAACACATTTTGGTAGATACAGACCCACCAGATTAGTACAGTCCTAGCCAAGAAATGCAGGCTCAATTGTTTTTGACAATTAAAATTTGTTTGTTTTCTAGCCAGCTGTCGTGACAGACTCACCATTGAAATATCCAGGTATTTTATTTTATTTTTTCTTGTTGCTCCATCCACTCCAGGGGTAAGGCAAAACCAAACCAAGCTGTTGTTTTAGGTCTCTCATGGTTTGATTTAGTATTGAAGTCAGGCGCAGACATGTTGTGTGTTTGGTATGAATTTCTCCCCCGCTCAGCGGTGGCAGTCTCAGTCGTTGCCCTCACGCCAGAAATAACATTGACATTGAAGTCTGGAGTTTGCCTAAATTGAATGCGTCATTTTAATTTATTTAAGTGTCTTGTTTTAATCGTTTTAAAAAGAAAAGTCAATTTTTTCCTGTCAAGAAATAAGTGGCAAACTAATGCTTAAAAAAAACCCAGCAAGTAACACCTTATACTAAAGGTAGACATTGTATATTATGGCTTATAATAATATAATACAGGACATAATGTTGTAATTTTATATTATGAAGTCCTACTGCTCAACATGATTTAATAAGAATTCCCCTGGGGGTTGATTTAATTTATACTAATTTGTCACAAACAATCTGATTTGCTTCAATATTTTTCTAGATGCATTTCTTTGCCAAGCTTTTCTATTACAGTAATTTTAGGAGTTAGGAGGGAGGATTAGTCACAGACTTTGATCCATAATTTACAAAATACGATGTCAATCACATCCTTGTGATTATCCCTAATATAGGGTCATTTAAAACAAGTATTTATACGAGCTATATTTATTTATACCTCAGTGGTATCAATTCTGCACACAACTGTTGCTTGGTCTTGGAGAAATGTGAGGATGTTGCATCCAGTAAAACTTGTTAAAATAGAATCACTGTTTTTCTGATGAAATCTGGAAAATGTTAAGGACACAGAAGACTTCTGATGGAGGATGTAATAAAAGTCATGAGTAAATTTTGAGAAAATCAGCTTTTTTTATCTTGTAAGTTGATCATATTGGATGATGCATAAACTGTAGGTTACTTCGATTTATTTTTTGTACATGGTGGAACCAAGATATTTTTGCTCATGTATATGCTCTCATTATTTTTTGTAGAGACCTCTCCAGACTCTCCCGACTTCAACGTGAGGCCAGATTTAAAGGAAACAAGCCCTGGAGTTTCCGTCACTGGTAAGACATGAAGTAAAAAAATAAATAAATAAGAAAGAAAGCTGTAAAGAAAATAAGCTCTGTCTAATACCACTACATACATCTTAAATCTAAATATGCTGATGTGAGGAGGACTGCGGACCGCGGTGCTACCATTTTAAAAAAAGAAGCCCAATTCTTAATTTTTTATGTTTACTGTAAACAGCTGGCAGACAGTGAGACATCTTATAAGGCATTTTTGTAAGCTTACCCAAAGTAAAGCCGGAGAGAGCTTTATTTGACCCGTATTTCAGAGCCAAGTTGTCTTTGAGTTGATGTTCTTCATAGAGGGTAGGTGAGCAAGACACCAAGAGATATTGTGCATCTTGGAAGGGTCTGTCATCATGTGTGGACAAAAGCCAAATTCATAAAAAGTAGAGAAATAGACAAGAAAGAGGGAAGAGGTTTGTTTTGTGGCAGAAAAATTGCAATAGACAGAGCGATTAAAGGAGTAAGAAAGATTACAGATGTCACGCAGAGATAATGCTTTTCTCCTCAGCCAGGAATCAAGTCATGTCTTGGTTTTTATCTGGCTCCTTTTGGATGGAAGAAGACAAGAATGAAATGTCAAGCTTGGTGGTTCATGACCTGTTTCTCTTCGGTTAACTCTTTTTAAAAGCCCCACAACACCTGTCAGAACACTACACTGTTACAAAACCCACCGTTCTCAGTTCCACTTATGAACTTGCAGTATTGTTACTCAGATAGAGTACCATGTGCTTCTGGAATTTAATGTGTTAAGCCCCTAATTTGTCTGGTCCGAAATGTTCTTGTCTGGGTTCTGCTTATTGACGACACACATCTTTTTCCTTTTTAAAAGGCATTAACAAGTGTGCTACTTCACCAAGCATATGCGGGCATGGAAAATGTGTTCCCATGCAGACCGGATACACTTGCAACTGTGAGCCAGGATTCACACTCAGTCCATTTCAGAACAGTTGCGTTGGTGAGTAAGAAAGAGAGGCATGGATACATCTCCACAGTCACAGTATAACATTTAACAATGTGAAATTCATATTCGAATTCATTACATTTGACTGTATTTAATTTTAAATTTTGTCCTAATCTTTGTGTTCATGTTCTATGGCTACTAGAAACCCAAAATTCAGTTTTTCCTCAAAATCTGTCTGGCCAGTTTGCTGACTAATTAAGTACAGCAATACCCACGATTCCAAAGCAATACTTTTGGAATCGAGGGTAAGTGCAAAACCCTGCTTATGATTCCTCCCCAAAATGTGTATTTTTCTTTACAAAACTGTTGTTATATGTTGCTTTGTTTTAAGATTTGTTTCATCCAACTATAAAAATGGAAAGAGAAGTCTTAAAATATATTTGTGTCATGAGTCTAAATGACAGATGAGCTTAACTTCTTGACTCTGAATGCTGCAATTAGTTAATGTCTTTGCCTATAAGGCTGGGCAGGATTGAAAAGTTTGACGTTCATCAGCATTAAGGCTGTGTTAGCTTTGTCTGCCCTTGTTGCAGCAACAGCAAATTGCAAAAACTGGTACAGAAGTCTAGAGAATGTAAGTGAGCCAAAAGTGAAGGGGATCTGTTTGATTTTGCTGACCCGTTTCATCATGCCTGACAGTAGCCAAATGATTTTCTTTAGATATATATTAACTTCTCAGCTTCATTTGACCTTTTCATATGTTGAAGAGCTCCAGAACGGGGGCTTGAATGTGTTCATTGTCTGCCGCTGCAATCTTCACTTCTGCCCTTCATAGATGATGTAAACGAGTGTGAAGTGGACCCGTGCGAGGGGAAAGGTCGCTGCATAAACAGCTATGGCTCCTACACATGTCAGTGCTACAGCGGCTACAGCCAAGTGATCACCCAGAACAGAAAATTCTGCCAAGGTAAGAAACAGTCCAAGTAAATTGTAGGTTATATCATGTTTCCCGTCAGCTGGTAATTCTCTTTCTGTTAAAGCCTTTTAAGATTTCTGTTCATCAACACTGTTCAGTTTAGGAAAACTCCTTTCATGATTAATCCCCCGGAACAAATCAACCACTTTCTTTTCCCCTCTCATTGGTTTGGCAGACATCAATGAGTGCAGTATGAACAACAAGTGCCAGAACGCCCAGTGCATCAACACTGAGGGATCTTACACCTGCGAATGCAACAGCGGCTACGCCAAGTCATGGCAGGGCATTTGTGAAGGTGACTTGCATGGACCCGAACAAACTCACACGCATGCAAAGTCAATGTCACTTATCAGCATAAGCAAATCCTATGTGTGTAACATAACACATATTGCATTTAACTCTGGAGAACCATTCAGGTTTGTCTTTCCCCAGAGGTGTTTTGCTTGTTACTTCTTTGCTTTTCTGACTTTATTGTGACTTTCTTCTGTCGATGTACTTGTTGTTTGTGTAAGCTTCTTGTAGTAACTGCTACATGAAATAATGTTTTAATTTTTTTCCCCCCCTTGCAGACATAGATGAGTGCAGAGATCATAGCTCCTGTTCGAACGGCATCTGCGTCAACACTGTTGGCTCCTTCCAGTGCCAGGCCTGTGGCCCAGGCTTTAGGCCCATCAGTGGGAGATGTATAGGTAAGGCAACCGAACACCACATCAAAACAGCAGGAACCCCACCAATCCCTCCACCCCCTCCCTATCCTCCAGGCTCCTGGACCTTTCAAACTGCTTTGTGGAAATAAGCTGTCCCTGTGTTGCAGTTATACGTTTCTATGTTGGTTTTACGGTGACATAACTCTTGCTGTTTGTTGGCAATGATGAACTGAAAAAGAACGTTTTAGACCTGACAAGTGCCTGTGATGCAGTGGAGTTGACCAAGTAGCACGAGTTGAATTGAATTTGCAGCTTTGCAGGTTTTTTTTTTCTTTTGCTCAAAGGGATGTTCCCTCTACAATGTGCACGAAAATGTGAAAATAAAGTAAATCTTTATTTTCCGCTGAGTTTATATTGGATATTTTTACTCCACTGTGGAACATTCCTGAGCTCATATAACAGCCTGAAACCACAGCAAATGATGGTTGTATTGCACGGACCGATCGCAATCCCCCACTTTCTTTGCCTGTTCAGTGATTTCATGCATCCTCCCTTCCTCTACATATTCCTGTTATTGTTTATACTCATTCAATGTGTTATTTCTGATCTTTATTGTATCACCAGTTCCATAAAATGATTGTTTTTAATACTTCAATTTGGGGAAAGTCTGCATATTTTCTTTTGGCCAGAATGTTAAATAAACACCATATTGTTGTTGGACAGCTATGACCAGTGTAAATGTTAGGCCCGGCAGAGGCAAGCGGTGCTGTGTTACTGCCGTCGAGGTAGGTGAGAAAATTTTGCAGTCACAGTGGATGTATGAGAGGGCCAAAAGGTCGGTTCCCTACTGCAAAGAGGTCGTAACATGTAAACAAACTTTCCCTCTCCTACTAGTGATTAGGAACAGTCGCCAGTTCGCACATGGTGTATGTTTTCCTAAAACGAACACGCTTTGAGCTTCCAACCTGAGAGCCGCCTTATTACATAACAGCCTGACTACCATTACAAACCCATTCCCCTCTTAATGACCTTCAACACCACTGATTCACTTGGAAACCCAAGTTCCAACTATAGTGCAGAAATATAAAAAATATGAATGGAAAATATGGAAATATATCTTAGAGGAGCTTTTGAATTCTTGCTCCTTAATTAATTAGTGATGGTTTGTCACGTTTTGCTGATCCTCTTGCCTCTAAAGAAAACTGTTTGAGCCTCTGTGAACAGCAATTTTCAGGTCTTGTCTTTCACAAAAAAAAGGAATACAATACAATCATCCAATCATCCAGCAGTTAATTTAGTGTATTGTCTTGGTGAGTTTAAAGTCCTGTCATACTATTATGTACTTAAGTAAGTTGCTATGTGGCCTAACCTTGCGAATTCCTTTTTAACAACTTTATTACTGACCATTTTGTTGGTCTTTATGATTCTGTTTGTTCTGTGATGTTCTCTAACAAACTTATCAGGATGTATAAAAACGTTAATGCTTTGTGTTGATCTATCACACAAAATTCAAATAAGAGTTTTTGTTGTTGTTGCTGTTTAATAAAAATGAGAAAAATTTTAATGTGTAAATACTTTTTTGGGTCCCCTACAATTTGCAGTTGATAAGAAAATCTGTACATTTCACTGAATGAAAATATTTTACATTTGAAATTCACCTGGACCATGTTAACAGGTCCCTTAATATATGCTTTAGGCTGTGCAACTCATAAAACAGGAAGCCTCAGAGCCCAGTTTCCAGTGTTTGCTTCAGTCCATTTACGGCAGCGCAGTGCAGCAGTTTAGGCCCAATTGGCCGAATCCGGGATAAGCCTAATTATTGGTGCGATAGAGAATACAGCAACCTTCCCTAGTTAGTGCTTATCGGGGAGGTCTGAGTGATGCTGGATGTCTGAGAAAAAAAAAAAGTGGGCCATCGTGACAGGCATCTGGCACTGCCTGTGGTTGGAACAACAACAGTAGCTTTGTAACTGTTTTACATTGTTTTCACTGCATGCCAGGGTCTGTATTACATCTCAGCAAAATCCTTCCTTCCTTTTCTTTCCCTGCCTCTTTTAACACCTCCCCATTTCTCTCTCACCATAGAGTAATCTAATCTAAAAAATGCAACTATTACCACTTTGTAATATTTGCTGTTAAATAATATATTAATTTATTTATTTATGGTATGTTACATACACACGATTTTTGACATGGAAAAGAAAGGAATTTGCAAAATTGTAAAACTATAACGAATCCCAGTTATAAGAGAGCATCTGTACCTCTACACAACAGTTGAAATTTGTTTACTTATTTGTTTTTTGTAATTTTAGGACCTGAAACTTGAATCACAATGTGTAGTTCCAGTAAAATTAAATCAGCCTTTCATTAATTTAGAATATACTGTTCTATGTTCTCAGATGTCAATGAATGCTTGAACCAAACCATGTGCAGTCGTGGTCGGTGTGTCAACACAGAAGGCTCCTATACATGCAACTGTTTCCAAGGCTACATGCTCTCATCAAACAATGTTTGTCAAGGTAAATGTAAGGAAGTATTGATGCGGCATGACGAGGTTGGAGCTCTGTGACCAATTCTCCACATTGCTACTACAGGAGCCTTAAGGCACCACTATAGTCTTATAAATGTGTTACAAAAGAGAACAGCTGTTTTCTGAAGAACTCCTTTTCCCTTGTTTGTATCTTTCCTCCAGATCTGGATGAATGCTTGCTTCCAGGAGTCTGTCTTCATGGCCGCTGCATCAATTTGGACGGCACTCATAAGTGCACCTGTAGTCTTGGTTACCAAGTCTCCTCAGATGGCGAGTCTTGTGAAGGTCTGTTAGACATTATTTCCATCTATTGAGTGTAATGATCCTCTGTTAGTGAAGGTGTACCAGCAGCACCATAATGTCTGCACATTATAACTTTTTTTTGTAGATGTCAATGAGTGTACCAGTGGTACAACATGCCCGGTAGGGATTTGCATCAATACAGAAGGTTCATACACTTGCCAGAACTGTGGGCCTGGGTTTGGACCATCCGCTGATGGGCTGAGATGTGAAGGTTAAAACAAAATAGCTGTCTAATTATTTACACTAATCTGAAGAGTTACACAGCAGTATGTTGATGATATGTTGGCCTACTTGTGATGATTTCATTATTTACGTTTCCAGACATTAATGAGTGTACACAGGGATATCTGTGCAATGGAGGGGTATGTCTCAACACAGAGGGATCCTTCATTTGCACCCGATGCAAAGCTGGCTATAGATTGTCTGAAGACAGGCTGAGATGTGACGGTAACTTAAATCTTTACCTTTACTTTCAGTAAAAGCATTAGTGTTGTTAGGGGTCTTTATAAGCACATCTGCCTCCTTTGTATGCTCATTGTTAAATGTTCTTTGTTATTAAAATGGTTAATAAAACATTATTCAGTCTCTGTAAACATGCATGTCTATGTACGTTCCTCCTCAGATATTGATGAGTGTCAGTCCCTGTCTACCTGTTCCAATGGGATCTGTCTAAACTCAGAAGGGTCTTATACATGTGAGAACTGCCCTGCAGGGTATCAAGTGTCTTTTGATGGGGAACACTGTCAAGGTTAGTTTATTTGCCATTTCTCGTTAAAAAAGGATATAAGACTTTTGTGTAATCTATTCTAACTTCCTAATTACAGAGCTCATTTTGGCGATGAAAAGGCTTTTATTCTTTTATTCATTTTAAATTATCGTTATCAACTATAAAGACAAATGTGTTCGCACCCCTAGAAAAGGTTCCAAATTTGTTCCTCTTAAAACTACTAACGTCAGTCTTTTATAGGTATTTCATGTGATAGATCATTATAATGCAGTGAAGTAGAAGAAAAAATGTATATGCTTTTCAATATTTTTCAAATAAATATCAAAACAATGAAACCCTTTGCTTTTAGGTCCCCTGATTCAATAGTGTACACAAAACTGTGTTTAGCTGTATGTCCTTTAGGGCTACAGGGCTTAAACATCAAGAAACTGAAAGGTTTGGTCATTTTGTCTTAGAAACTAATTCAAGCTCTGTCAAATTCCATTTATTTACAACTCCTGTTTCTAATTCTCATCTGGGTTTAGGTCTAGACTTTGACAGGGCCATTTTGACAAATTATCCGTCCATCCATCCATATCTGCTTATTTTAGGAGTTCCTTTGTCTCATCAGCCATCATTGGGCGAGAGACAGACTACCTTCTGGCGAAAGATCCCCAGTACATATGCTCTGCTCTAAACCATCGGTTCTTAAACTTCCTATAATAACCACTTATTGGAAAAGTTCTAAGTTTTCCAAGACCCCAATCTTGGCTGAAATTTTTAAAACTGTAACACAATAAGGCTTGAAAAAGCAAAAATATCTCATTCGTTGGCACTAGATGATTTGTTGAAGGATGTCTTTTAACCACATGATCCATTTGTACTCAGAAGTTGAAAAATCCAACTTTTAAAGAATATCAAGCTGGAAAGTCACTGATTTTTCATTAACCAACACATCAAAATCTTACATGGCTGCCTTGCATATGAAACCTAATAGCCACTGCAAAAAAATATATATCTACTGGTCTGTTTCTTATTAAAATGTTATCTTATTTTGTACGGAGTCACTTTTTTTCATTGGAAATGTGACAATTTTTGACCATTCAATATAAAGTAATATACCTTGCAAATTTGCCACAATTGCTACTAGGTGTTGGAAGCTAACATCAAACCAAACAAGTTATGTTTGGTGTTTAAATTAATATGTTTGTTTTATTTTATTATGTCTTGGAAGTTCCTGATTTTTGTGGTTTTGTCTCACAACAGATATCGATGAGTGTGCAATTGAAACCTCTTGCCCCCAGGGAAAATGCACAAACACAGAGGGTTCATTCACATGTATTACCTGTCAGCCTGGTTTCACAGTTTCTGACGATGGACAAAAATGTGAAGGTAGACCTTACGTTTTTATGCTTGCTTCCAGTGACTTTAATCAAACATGCCTATAATCTATTTGAGTTTCAGCAAAGTACAGGTTTGTCAAGTTTCATTTCTATTTTGGGTTCTTTTGTGTTTATGAAGCATTAGATGTGACAGCTAGGAGCCAAAATACCTTCATTGTAATCCAATAACTCCCAGACATAACATCATAGCTAAATCCTGGACTATTCCATCATTTGGCATTCTTTTGCTTATCTTTGCTCATTCGAGTGAGACATTAAACCTCAAATAGAACAAGATGATGTCAGAAAACTTTCTTCCAGATAGTGCGGCTTGATTTTCTAATTGATTGCAACTGGCAGTCTTTATTTATTTAAAGCCAAAGATAGTGATCTTGTACTATGATGTGTATTTGTGTCCAGATGTGGATGAGTGCTCGGGGGGTAAGTTGTGTCCTGGCCAACTCTGCGTCAACACCCCTGGATTTTACACCTGCAGGAGCTGTGGAGCCGGTTTCCAACTGTCTGAGCACAGTCACACCTGTGAAGGTAAAACGCAATCGACACAATCAGGTCTCAGTCATGAAACATGATTAGTGAGATATTTACAGTGCTCTGTGATTTTTCTTGACCTAATTTGTGAGATCAAGGCAGTGCAATGGCAGCTCTGACAAATCCTGTGAGGTTAGATGTGTCATGACTTCATTGGGAGGAAAAGAGGAATGATTATATGAAAGAGGTTCAAACACGCTCTGAGTTAGTCATATATACCACCGTGTGGATCTCGCCTGAGAGGAAGATCCCCTACTGTTATGTGTCTTTGAGAAGGAAATGATTTCTCTAAAAGAAGTCCAAGTGAATATTTTATAGGATTTTAATGGATGTATTTGGTGCCATTATAAATATTAAGGGTTTAATTTGAAATGAATTCCACCACCTCCCCTTTTATTACAATGCTCTGAGGCAAGTTAAGCCTGTTAAAAGGAAACAAAGCTATATCAATATCATAAATAGCATACAGTACCATTATTATGATTTTTTTCGGGTTTGTTTTTAGTTCTGTTTAGGATTTATGCATGTTCCCATGTACAAATGTCAGTCCATCAGTGCATAAAGCAATGTTCACCCATACCAAAAGCAGGGACAGGAAAGTCTCCAACTCAAACCACAGTTTATGAAATACTGATTTGTTAAGATATACATCTGTTAACCAGTACGGAGTTAAGAAAAAAAATCCTGAATGCAGAAATGTAAAGACCTAACAAACCAACACCCTTAATTGAGATTGCTCTTTGGATGACTCTGTCTGACTGTAAAAAATGGTGAATAACCACTTAAGATAAAAACATTTATTTAAAACTTTGGCCAAGGTCCCCCCAGCATTATTTAATGTCTACAGAAAACAACTATGTCTTGCTACCAACTCACCAGTACATGCTTTACAAGTGAACTGCAATACAGTAATTTGGCTCTAGATAGTCACTTCAAGCGCATGGCACAACTGCAATGCGCACAACTGCAACAAATGTAGTTGTTGATGAAGGTAAGGTTTCATTCATTCCGTTTTTTTCACTTATCTGTAAAGGGAGTCTCCATTGATCACACATCAGCAAGTTGGTGACTGTTTGTGCTCTCAGCAATTATGCATCACCTGTAAAAACTTGCTACTAGATTTGATGACCATCACGCATACTCATCTGTCCACTGTTTTTCATAAACCCACTATCAATGCAATCTAATAAAGAAGGCTGTAATTACTGTATGGCAGACCTCAAACTGTGTCACACTTATCCATTAATATTGTCTAATGGATGGGAGATGAGACAGAAACCAGGCCTTTTGGGGATTTTATTCTGATGATAACCTAAATCTAACCCTTTCTTTCTCTTACTTTGTCCAAGATATCGACGAGTGCCAGGCTCCAGGTGTTTGCCTCGCAGGTTTTTGCGCTAACACAGAGGGCTCCTTCTCCTGCATGCCCTGCGATCTGGGATTCAGCGTAGCACCCAACGGCCTCTCATGTGAAGGTACAAAACACCAGAGTGTCTCAATGTGCTCGCTACAATTTATGATTTCCATGAAGTCAGTTTCATTGTCATTTGTTCCAACACTGCACTACTGCTTCTCTGGTAAGGCCCTGTTGAAGGCGATGATGGATGATTTGTTTGCCGTGGTCTGGATGGTTTATTGTCTTACATGAAAAGGCAGATTTGTTGTTTGACCAAACGATTCATAGATTGTGTAGCTGTTGCTTTGATGAGGTCTCTGTGAATGTAAATACAGATGAGGATGAATGTGAGGATCCAAGTCTGTGTCTGGGAGGCCAGTGCACCAACACGGTTGGGTCCTATAGCTGCTCGTGCCCATCTGGATTCGAGTTGGTGCATGGGACATCGTGCACGGGTATGTATACTTTCACATATACCATTAGTGGTTTGCTGCATTCCTACAGGTTACCACATGCTGACATGTTGACACAGCTGGGTGAGTCTATTTGTGCTTGTTTGTGACAGACGTCAATGAGTGTTTAACCATTCCGGGTATCTGTGGAGAAGGAAACTGTCTGAATACAGAAGGTTCCTACAGATGCATGTGTCCTGACGGATTTACCCCCACCGATGGACCCCCTGGCTGCCAGGGTAATGGGAAATCATCATTCAAATGATTTTATTAGCTTTAGTAACTAGGTCAGCAATTTTAACAACTCAAGCTAGATCATAATATATTTTTACTTAAAGGATTGTTGGGTTATTAAATCATAGCTTTGAACATCTCTATCTCATGTAGAACAGTTCAATTTGTCATCTGCTGCCTTAATGTCTACTGTACTTCTGTGGGTGTTGCAGATTCACAGCTGAGGAAGAATAATCTGTTGAAAAAATTACTATTAGTCATGGACCCCACAGATCTGGCCTTTTGTGATAGAAAGAAAAATCATCCAATCTCAAGAGCAGGCATTCGCTGTTGTGGTCGTTACATGACAAATTGTTTGAAAAGTATGAATAATAAAGACATTAGAGTAACTTGCATGTGTTTCCTGATTCAGAGCAGATTGGCTGTTCTCCCTAAACAGTCTTGGGTGCCGAGACTGGTTTGATGTTTTTCCTGCCGCGCCCAGTAACCTACTGGTCATAAGATAGAAAACAAATGGAGCCTGATTGCCAAATGAGGAAGAATTTTTAACAAACCTAAGCTTTTGTCTTAAAAAAAACAAAAAAAACAATGAAATTAATGGATAGAATCCTAGAACTGGATCAATATTGTTTCTGGTAGGTCTTGGAAGAAAGTAGTGGAAGTGACTAAATGGAAGATTGTCTAGCTTTGCAATGTCCAGACATGATCTGAAACAGGTAACTCCCTTAAAAACATAGGCGAGGTCCATTAAGATATTTGCCAAGGTTTACTTAAAGTGACGATCTATAGTTCGTTCTTAAATTGTGACATCTTTCTACCAAAGTGTTGGCCATGCAGCAGCTTTAGTATCCTCTACACACTTTTAGCAAATTGCACAGGCTGTGTCAGGTACTTTGGCTAGCTTCCACAGCAAATACTGGGCCCTAATTATCCTATAAATCAGCGGGTGTCGTATATTTTCTTGCAGTCTGCCACAGTGTGTACAGTGCTGACAAAATGAAAGCCAGACCCCACTGACATGGGCCTACAGGGGGAGAAGGGAAGAACAAGGGTTTGTGAGGTCATTTGAATGAAAGATGGACTTTGGCATGTAATACCAATATGATCCTTGGTCCCAAACTGGAAAATGTATAATAAAAAGCTGACAACAGACTGAAACCCATTTTAACTTGATCCAGATTAGCAACTTGCACCATAAATTTGTCCCTTTTTAAGACTTTGATAACTCTAAATCAATAGAATTACAATATGTTTGTTAGTTTTTCTTGTTTTTGCTTCAAATTTTTACCTTTTTATTTTCTAGAAGCCTAAAATGTTTAGCAAACATTTCAAAAAGGTATACAATGCCCAAATACCTTACATACTACATCATTATGCAGAAGTTATTCACCCATCCGCAGTTAATCAAGAAATATACAACTTACGTTTAATTTTTTAGTTACAGAGAAATGTTCTGTTAAACTAATTACCTCAGGTGGTAGAGTAGGTTAGCTGTAAACCCTGGGGGTTCTCTGTGAAAGCACCACCTCCATCTCTGAGGATAATCGCATATTAATTTATGAGAAGTCAGTGAGCATGCAGGTTTGGAGTGGGGTAAGCTGCTGTGCTGTGGCAACACTATGTGGGGAAGTCTAATTGAAATGTTCTCAGCTTTCATGGCTGCAAGTTTAAATAAAAAGTTTAATAGACAAATTTTTAGCATTTGTTTTTGTTTGTTTGTTTTGTTTCGCATTGTAATGGAGTCGATGCATGGTGCTACCACAAAGATGCTTGATGAGTGGCACAATGTGCTATTCACTTAAATGGTTTTGATTTCTGTTGACCTTGAAGGTAACAAGCACCTGCTGGCTTCAGTCTTTAACACAGTTGTGCGTGGTTAAATTCCTGGCCCTAGGCTGTTTGTCTTACCCTTCTCCGTCTGCCTATCCTCCTATCCAGCTTCTGCTGAATAAAGGGGACAAAAACCTTAAAAAACAAATCTGTATTTTTTACATGTTTATCAGAATGTCCCGGATCTCGACCATACATAAAATGTATAACCTACAATGAAAGTTCAAAAAGCTCTTCATTAGACATCTTAGAAGCTTATGAAAAGTTTCTCTTGTCTTTATTGAAGACAAATGGTTTCTGACAGTATTTCTCAGTCCACCCTCATATACCTCATTGTTGTTTACCTTTATTTTTCTATTCCTGTCATAGATGTGGATGAGTGCAGCAGAGACTTGTGCGTCCGTGGAGAATGTCTAAACACTGATGGCTCTTTTCTATGCTTGTGCGAAGCTGGCTTTAAGTTCAACAGTGATTCAGCTGACTGTGAAGTTAAGATGGGTTTATGCTCTGCTTTGGTGTCCAGTCCTGGCGGCGCTGTCATGGTGGTTGTTGACCCACAACTCTGCCCCTAGCTTTGCTCTCCATCTGTAAACCCGTGTGTCAGTGTTAGCCTTTGATCGTCATGCTACATTAGGGGTTAATCGTAATGCCCTTGGCTGTGATTGATTGTCTATAGCACATGAGGACGCCGTTCCAGTAAAAATGTCCAAGCCTGGCTTAGAGGCTTTCCGCCATGATCCCCAGGCTGAGAGGTTTGTGTGACTGGAGCCCTGAACTCCCACTCACTTGAGAAAAGCATGAATGACCCAATTGTGAGCAGGAGTTGATTTTCCCTCTGGAACGTATCCCTTTAGCTACTTCACAAGTTATTTGGTTGCTGTAAAAATATTGCTTTTGGCTATTTTTATTGCCTGCTTCATTTACTGAGGACAGCTACACCACAGGCCTCGTGCCCAACTCCTGTT
The DNA here is from genome assembly GCA_032876305.1 of Orestias chungarensis. Taxonomy (NCBI): domain Eukaryota; kingdom Metazoa; phylum Chordata; class Actinopteri; order Cyprinodontiformes; family Cyprinodontidae; genus Orestias; species Orestias chungarensis. Next base: position 1,096,867 of record JAVLVB010000602.1, read on the forward strand.
GCACAGACATTATACATTGAGGACAGGAGCGGCGAACGGAACACACGTTTGTGCATGGGGCTGCATGAATCTGCATCTGACCACAATGGACCTATTTTTAGATGGTTTTTGTGAGATTCCAACAAATATTTATCTGTCTGTGTTCTGTCATTGCAGACCAGGATGAGTGTAAAGACTTTGAGAACTCAGTGTGTGGTACCTGGAGCTGCGAGAACACCATCGGCTCCTACCGGTGCTTCATGCAGTGCCAGCCTGGCATGCTTGGAGGAGACTGCGGTGAGTGATTAAATGATGCTAAGTGCCTTTTAAGTATTTTAAAACCCCTTGAACTTTTTCAGATTCTGTAACAGTACAATCACCAACTTCAGGGCATTGGATTGGAGTGTTATGTTAGTCTTTTTTCATCCATTCATTTTGCTTGTAGGCCACAAAATGTCTTAAATCCTGTGAACAATGAACCCTTTGTCAAACAACACCCCTCTCCCCACTCATAGATTACATACATAGTCACGGTTGAAACAAATGTAAGAAAATGTAATCTGTCAAGTCTTCTCAGACATAGACACCTTCCAGGATGCAAAGAGAAATTCCTTTTAAAATGGCAAGCTCTTAAATGTTGAGAGGAGTTTCAGCATTGAAACCTCAGATGGAAGCTACAAACTGTCCATCAGTCCATCCTTTCATCAATGGAGTTTACTGAGCAACTCTGGCAAATAGAGACAGGAGCTGAAACCTGATCATTTTGTGTCCATTTTTAAGGGAAGGTCGGCCCCTATGAGAAAGATTTGGCTCTTTATAATGTTGGCAAAAAAGAATGCTTGAAGAATTGTCTGTTTAGATGCAACTCGAAACATGTGTTGTACAAATTGTTGTTGCAAATAGTGAATGAAGAATAAACTTACACATTTTGATGCCCAACTGATCTAAATCAGAAGGGAGATTATGCTGCTGCAACGAGTGACAACAACAGCTTATGCCTTCTTGTCATTACCTTCCTGACTATGTTCGGTGGCCATTTAGCTCATTATGTTGTCTGACTGTTAGAAGCTGGCAACTGCAAAGATCTATAATGGGATAAGAACTGACTGAAACCATGTGTTTTCCTATAGACCCTAGGGTTGTTGTTTTGTAGTTAGGCTATGTGATGCAAACATAGGTAATAAGTGTCTTACTGAAAGACATTATTTATTCATGTTTGCGTTCATGCTCTCACGTAAAATTATTTTTAAAAGTGTGTGCATGTTTGTTTTTAACCTTGTGGTTTGTCACTTTGTAGACTCATCTTTAGCTGCAGTTACAGCTTTAAATAATTTAACTATGTCTACCAGCTTTTCACATGTAACAAAAATATTGGATACTCCTTTACAAAATGCTTTAAGCTTTAGTCAGACTGGATGGAGTACATGTGTGAATTGCAATTCCCAGGTCTCCTTATAAATTCTCAAATGGACTTTGATATGAACTTTGAGTGGATCTTAGTAACACATTCAGCTTCTGACATTATTTTTTCAGAAATTCCTACTAATTTAAGTTTGACCAGCATCCATTACGTTTAAGTGTGTGCATTTTTTTGCAACTTTCTGTTGAACAAAGAAGCCAAAGTTGCACATTTAAGTGTTTACCATGACACATTTTTACGGTGCTGGCTTTCTTCTTTCCAGTCATACATTTAGCCTACCTTTGTTAACTGTCCTTTTGAGAGACTCTTTTAGCTGAGCTGTGGATGTCTACAGCTCCTCCAGTGGTATCTCTCGGCTGCATCTCTTCTCAACAGTCTTGTAAATGAGATCCTTGATCCAATGTGTTGTTTTGATACCATGGATTAGACAGTATGCACAGCTAATTCACTTTATGTCATTTTGCTGCTTTAAATCTCTAACGACTCATAATGCGATCCAGGACATATTTCTTTGAGGAAAAAAAAAATCTCTGCTGCCTGGCAATGTAACTGTTACCATTTCATGATTGTCATGACACTGTTGTACAACAACAGACTTAAGCCAGAGGCATCTTTACATTCACTGCAAGGCGGACGGCTAACAGAGTTACTTGGTGCCCACAGCATCATCATCCACAATCACTCTTTAAAGATATATGAATGTCGTTACAGCTTTCGGATAGATTAAGTCTCTTTAAGTATCTGAATGTTATGTAAATGACATTGCCTTCACAGTTAACTAATATGTTCTCAATCTTCATTTGATGTTACATCTGAGAATGTTAAAATTGGATAATTACTGACTTTCAATTGCAATTTGTTGCGCTGGATTCTATTTAAGGATATCAGCTGGAAGGAGAATAAATTAAATTCTTGGCAGAATCCAGTCTGGAAAACCAAAACACTGAAGTTTGTTACGCAAAACCAAAGAAGCGGTAAAAAAAATTACTATCTTCTTGTGTTATGTTGGTACTTCTAGCAACAAATATTCCTAGTTTAGCAGTGACTCACAGTTGAGAACTTGACCTCTTACATCAACACCAAACACAACAGCAGCTTGTTTCACCTCACGCTAGGAATAAGTAGTTGATGCTGCTGTCATTTCAATAAAAGTCCAAGGAAGGGGAAGCTCACTTACTTCATGGCCATTTTTGCCCTCTTGTAAAAATCTGACGATATTTAAAACGCTGTAATTTGCTGTGAGAGCCGCGAATGCCTTCGAAGGGGACAGCGGTTGTCGTTGGCTCTGCTCCCTGCTCTCATTTAGATTTAGGCGCCATGACATAAAAAGGAAAGACAGAGGTTGTTGGTTTTTTTCCAGAGGAAAGGTCGCCCACAATTGTGCTGTAATGAATGCACACATACCCTCCTCAATGCTGTTGGTATTGTTTTTAGTTTTTAGTCACACTTATAGTCATAATTTCCCTTAAGCTATGTCATGTCTTTAAATAGGCTTGTGTTAAAGAGGAAATTGTGTGCAGTGACTCGCTTATCGACCTCTCACTCTTATAAATGTATCGTAGTAAGATGACTTTAATGTCTTTGTTGTACTTTGCAAGTTACTTTCATCTAATAAGTATAACCATTACATACTAACTAAACAATATTTGTTTTTGCATTTAAAAGAAGTATAATCATCTTGTTACATGCGTGCGCACACTTAAAATGTTACTTGGCTAAAGAACCTTTTGAGTTAATTTCACAATTTAGTTTTTTACAATTTTCAAAGTTTCTACAATTCTATCAGATTATGACAACATATTTTGCTTAGATGATGCTAGATTAATACTTTTTAATATTCTGCACCGTGGCAATGATACTTCAAAGGTTATGGTTATGCCCTTCGCTTCTTGGTTCTAAGACACATGTAACTTTTCATAACTATAGATTTCCAGCAGACACATGAAGGCTTTATATGAAAACATGTATTTAGAGCTAGTCACAATGTTATTTACCTTAAATGTGAGAGCAATTGTGGCGCGATATATATATAATAATAATAATAATCTAATAATAATCAACTTTATTTTCCAGGTACATACAAGACATACTAGGAATTTGTTTTGGTGTAATTACACCGAGGCAGCCATTTGCGGCGCCAGGTAGGCAGTAGCGCAAATGGTCTTGCCTAAGGACCCACACTGGATGCTTATATATATATATATATGTATATACCAACTATTACCCAGAGAATAGGGTAATCTGTGGGGGTATATTTGCTATCATTATAAAAGGAGATGTAATATAATCCTTACTGTAATGTTTATCCAAACTGAAATCAAAGCACGTTTCGATCCGGGAAGCCGGTTTTTCTGGGTCATACTCCAAGGATGCATGCTTATTAATATCAGTTTCTCCCATCTTCTTTAAACTCCTCACCCTTTTCTTTGCTTCAGTTATTTTCACCTACTGGCAATTTATAGTAACAGTAATGTTCTTACATAAGTCATTATTACAACAAACCCCCATCATCTGCTGGTGTAGGATTAGCTCTTGTTGAAGTTATCTCATTTTCTTTTCATTTTTCATTTTCCTTGCCCAAAAACCATTAGTGGAATGATTAACATGATGAATTCCCCTCAGATCACACTTCCAGATGGCTTATCGAGTAATCCTGTCACTCAAAAATTCAAATGCACAAAACAATAAAGGCCATTATAGTTGCTTTGTTCTCGCTGCTCGCATTCCTCCAGGGATGATAACTTGATTGCATCTCATCGCAGCATATGGTTTGCAGCAGATTTTTTTTTGTTCTGTTTTACACATGAACGAAATGCTCCCTTCAGACGCTGATAATTTTGTTTATTAGCCTTCCCTCTCAGACCTCCCAGATGGCTGGCAGTGTTATTCCAACATTCACAAATCTACTTCAGTTCTGCACAATTTATAAAAATGCTCCATGAACTCGTTACTAATTATTCCATCCTTGTCCTTAGAAATATTTCTTTACATTTTATTTTAGCTTCAACTCCAGTCCGAGTATCCAGCAAGCATGAAAATTGAGTGGGCTGGCGGTTTACAGTACAGTATGCGCTGTTCATCCTTCATCTTCTCATGTTGCAGCCAGTCAAGCACACAAGTCTATTCTAGCAATTTTGGTTCTTTAGCATTTCCTGACAAAGGTTCTGTGAACAACAAAGAGAATTGTGTCTCTGTGGTTTTATTAGCTTGTGGGAGCCCCTGTCTCTGACCACTGAGGTATGTTGGAGGCATTTCCAAGTCAGAACACAAACTCTGACTAAGGATTATCACTCCTGAGAGCTGTGGGAAGGCAGTTGTCTGTTCTGTAGGAGAAGACAGGACTCTGGCTGTGTACACCAGTCAAATCAAACATTTTCTATCTTGCCTCAACTCACATAGCATTTGTGATTAATTGGTGGTAAAATAAAAAGAGTGATTAAGATCATGCAGTGCTGCAGAAGGTATCCGTTCCTCCAAAGTTTTCACAAATTGAGAAATATGACCTGCATTTGTTATTTCCCTGACCTGCAATTTGTAGTTAAGACAGTTTCTTGAATAAAACAAGATTTAAAAAATTGGATTGTTGTTGTTCAATGCATCATTGCAAATGGAAAGAGTATGACACATCTACCCAAATCGCATGAAGAGCATGAATCAAAAAAAGTAATTCAGAAGTCCTTCCGAGGACCTAAATGAATGTTACCCCCCCTCCCCCTGCAATGTAAAATAGTGGTGGTAGCACAGTTTATCATTTTTGAGCATTTTTGACAGAAATGATGGCCTGAGTTGATGGGAGGACAGAAGGAGGTAAATACATGGACATACCAGAAGACAGCCTGTTGGAGGCTGACAATCCCCAGAAACTGTATCAAACGTTCATCTTCTAACAGCAAAACGACCTAAACTTCCATCCAGGGCTACAATACTAAGGCTTAGATCCAAGTATATGCATGTCCAAGGATTATCCGGTCAAAAAAAAAACAATAATTGTTGATATAAAAAAAACAGTGCAGTTCATGCTGTAAACTGTTTATTTTAAATGTCTGAAATTGACTGTATGTTTTGCTTTTATTTCATTTCAGGGTTTACATGTGTGCTAGTAACCTTGCTCAAAAGTGTATTTATATTCTTATTTTTTTTAAGGTAGTCTTTTTATCAACTTAAAATAAGTTAAAAAACATGAAAATGGACAGAGTTTCAATCACCACACTTGGCAACCTGTTAGCCATCAGATTGAAACCAGTGGCCTGCATAACTGACAAATAGCATGTTCCTCTTTAAATTTATTAACTTTGTTTTATGATTTACTTCCATACAATGTGCTTGATGTCTGCCAGATTTTCTAAAAAGCACCTTGAGCTCTCTGAAGGAATTTTGTTATTCTAAAAAGTTCATGTTAGCATTAACATTAGCTTACTACTCCTTTGCCACTTCAAAGACCATCAACTTACAGATTCCCAGATCTATGCTGCATTCGCTGAACTCAAAGTGAACATTTATAGTTAAATTGTGAACAATAAAGTTTGAAAGTTTGGGTAAACAATTACCCTATTAGTGTCCTTTTTCTCATGTTATGATGGCATTGATCTATTGTTATAATATGGTGCGAGTGGCAGTTTGCACGTGGCATGTTTATTTTTTGAAGCTTGTGTTTATGAAGGCACTAAAGAGTGTAAATATTAGTGTTGCTCTAATCCCTCTTGCAGATATCGATGAATGTAACAATGACACCATCTGTGGGAGCTTCGGCTTCTGTGAGAACACAGACGGTTCCTTCCGATGCCAGTGCGACCGAGGCTACACCAACCCACCTGGAGATGCTACCAGATGTGTTGGTATGTAATCGATCGAGTGGCTAAAACTCATGGACTTATTTGCCAGGTGCTAAATGAGTCCAGATGTGATTTTTTTTTTGTTTTTTTTTACATCTTTCTTATTCTGAAGTTTCAAAGGCAGATCTGCTTCTAAAATTGTATGATAAAAGAAAATAGAAGCTGATAGAGAATTAAGGTTAGCCCATGCTTCTCCAGACATTTTACTAGTGGTGTTTAAACCTTTACTAATGTTTTTCCTTATGAAATAAGTTGTTCAATATTTTTTTCCAATACAGAAGCTTTAGGATTGAGGCAAAATGACCAACAGGTTGCTCAGGAGTAGAGGTTAATAAACAAAACTCAAATAACTTATCTCCAGCACAACATCTCAAATAAAGACCTGTTTTAGTTTTTAGATAAAACTGTTACTTAACGTTTTAATAGATCATTTAAAGTGAATCATTCCACATAATTTTACCATTTACAGCATCACTCACTCAATTAAAAATATAAATTTGATTTGATTTCTTAAGCCCAATGTTTTTCTACATTTTCAAAGGCATCCCTCCCAAGGTCAAGACCTAGTGATTATAATAACATCATTGAAATATTTATATTATCTTACTGTATCTGGTGTATGAGACTGATGAACTGTGAGCTAATGAGTGCAAACTGGAGTAAATGACTCACTTCTGCTGGATGCAGTACGCGTACATTGTCACCCAGAAGGCTGCTTTGTGACTCTAGTACATGTGCAATATGAAAACTAATCTAGAAGTGATTTGTAGAATTGTACAGTTTTGTGAATAACCCCTTGGTTCTCTCTGAAACAGTGGTTTACAATCTTGATCCTCATGATTCACTGTGCTTTATGTTTTAGATATTTCTCTGCTCCAGCACACCTGGATCATAGGCATGTGTGAAGGCAAGATAACTAAAACCAAAACTAAAACATGCAGGAGAGTTTGTCCAGAGGACCAGGATTTAAAACCACCACTCTTAAGGCCATCAGTTTGTGTTTATTTCAAGCTGGTCCTACCTTAATATCACTGCTCTCCTAGATCCTTTATTTTTGTGTAAATGTGAGCTAAAATGCTTGACCTTGTTTCACAACTTGTGAAAGTTCACATAAACAGAAAAAACAATCATCTACCCAGTCATTTGTCTTCTAAGGAAAATGATTTAATATATCTATATCTGTGAGTGCCAGAGGTATGCTGGCAGCATGTTCTGTGACACTTTGCAGCAATTACTGGAATAAAGATTTCCAGTAACTGTTGATAAGTCTCGCCAGTCCTTTTGACAGAGCTTTAAACAAACGCTCAAACAAAACATCTTCAGCATCAGAACGCTGACGCATGTTTCATCAGATGTTACAAACGGAACATAATTTGTCCTCTGGACTTTTATAATACATTTTAACTAAGCATAGTTCAGTCAGGATAGTTATAGGGTTGCAGGAGGCAACTGCAAGCTGTTAAATAACAGGTATATATGTCTATAAGAATAATATCTTGATCTGAGATTGGACAATAACAAAACATGTTCTGTGGTTGTTGATGAAGTAAGATTTAGACCTGGAGAGCATAGCTCACATAACAAAACAGTACCCAAATGAAGGAATCTTTCATATTAAATTCAGCCTTTACTTTAATACTTCTAATTAAATCAGAGTGCAACTAATTACAAGCTTTGGACATCTCATAGAGCTCTGTTCAATTAATTAGAGAAGAATGGATATAGTAGAAACATTAAAAACACGCCTATCCACCTAAACTGACAGGACTTTTCTGACTCACCGCTCGGGTAGGAAAGTTTGTAATCTTATTCCTATTAAAAGAATGGAAAGAAGTGAGCCAATCTTGAAAAAGACATACAAAATGTTTGCAGCTTACCAAAATTCATGTGAAACACCAAAAACATGTGGAAGAAGTGGTTTTGTTCAAAACAATGCAATATACCTATGAGTAGAAATATTGGTGCGAGCATCATGGGATGTTCCTCTTCAAAATGTACAGGAAATCTGATCAGTAGGAAGCTAAATATGGCTAAACAAAAACAATTCTAAGAGAAAGTCTGACATTAGGGTTCAACCACCATCAACACTATCTTAAACATATAGCCACAGCTGCAGTGACATACTTTAAATCTTTGCATATTTATGTGTTACGATTTCCTAGTGGGAGTCTAAAATAAAACCTTAATAACCCTGGAAGAATTATGTTCACAGACATTTAGTATTTGAGAAAAACTTTGTTGGTTGTGGTTGTAGTAGCAGATATTTAACTCATTACTGTGGAACATTTTCCAACCTCCCAGTATGTTTTTAACACTTCCTATTAGCCAAACATTATTTTAATCTTTCTTCAGTACTTTTTAAATGCTTGTATAGGTTGCTCTTTTGACTTCTTTCTTTAAGTAACATCTTCTGACCATGATAAGATCTTGCTCAGTCAGGGCATACACTATGTCAAATTTGTTGCCAAGTTGTCTGTAGATGGAACATGCAGTTATTTATGCTGTGACAGTGTGCCAATCATGCTTACTACATGATTAACTTTCCCTCTGCTGCCTTTTTCAGACCTAAACGAGTGTGAGATGAGCTCGGCGCGGTGTGGGGAGGCCCTGTGTGAGAACGTTGACGGAAGCTTCCTGTGCATCTGCCCCAACGACAATGAGGAATTTGATCCCGAAACCAGCCAGTGCCATTCCATCGGTAAGTGCAGTCAGAGGACTTAATTCTCCATCCTACCGTTGGGAGACTGAGTTTTCCCTGATTTAATGAGCCATCTCTTATTATCCAAACAAGGGTGACAAGTAGGACATAGCCTTCTCTGTAATTGTTTTTTTTAAACCTTTCTGTATCCATTGGATTTAAAGGCTACGACTGACTCTGGGTGTTTCACCTCCAAAAATTAGCTTAAGCCTAATCCCCGAGATAAATAATGAAGAAAGTCCTCTAGTGGAGCCATGCAAAAACTCTGCAGACTTAGATACTTTATTTAGAAGACAAGCAAAGATAAGGTGTGCTTAAAGCTTTAAGACACTTTGTTCTTTTTTAATAAATTGACCTTAATAAAGGCTTTTGAGCTGTTAAAATTACTGAATGTACAAACAAATTTGGATGTATTTACATTATTGGGTGGCGCGCCCTCAGTCTGGATGTTTTTTTCTTTTTAGCTACACAACCCCAGTTATGTCCTTTTGCCACATTCCTTTGTTTGCTTTTGACGTGTGTGAATCAATCATGTGAGTCTGAATTGGTGTTTTGACTCACATGCCAGTGTTTCCATTTGGTTAAGCCAGCAGCTTAGGAGTGAAATGCCTGAGCCTATCACTGTGGACAAATGATCAGGCGAGCGTAATGCACGGCCTGCTGATAGATACAGGGTAAAAGCAGAAGCAGTTTAAAGCTGAAGTACAAGATGCAATTGGATTGTGCAAAAGAATTTGTCCCTTTAAAGATTTTATATCATGATTGAACTTGATCATAAATAGATTGAATTTAAGATCAGCAAACTAGGTTTTATTTTATTGGCAAAACATGCTGAGGTGCACCTGGTTTTTGTTCACACTTAGAAATTATATTGTACCCCTTTTCAGACTGTTAAATATTTCTCATTTATTCTTGAATTTCTTTGGATTGCAGCACGATGTTTTGATGTTTTAGACCTTTCAGTCTACTTCATGCTGTAGAACAGGCTCCATTTAGGTGATTTCTTAAGTCCATAGGGAAGCTTTTGAAACAAGAAACCCCGCTTTCCAGTACATTTGATTAATCAGACTGTAAATTCATGTAAATTGGGTTTAATTATTATTAAAGCGTTATTTAAAAACTGGACTTGGTATCTGCTCAGTATACTAAAAAAGGTTTGATTGTAAACTGTGACAAAACTGAAAAATCAGAAATCTGCAAGAGGATGAATAATGGTTTACAGGACTGTACCCCGTCGAAAAAAATCTATAATTGGTTGTTCTTCTTACAGCAGTTTTTTTTAATACACTCCTCATCCTAAAAAAATGCTTTCTTTGTTCATTTACAGTCATTCCTAAAACTGAACCAGAGTTTCCATTCACTCACTCAACTGAAAAGAGGGAGGATTGTTATTATAACCTAAATGATGCCAACTTCTGCAACAATGTCTTGTCTCGCAACACCACCAAGCAGGAGTGCTGCTGTACAGCCGGTGCCGGCTGGGGTGACAACTGTGAGATTTACCCCTGTCCTCCTTTGGGAAGAGGTACCGCATAAGACCAACTCACTTGAAAAACAGTGTTTGTTTTTGTGATAATGAACTGTATGCATTTTTCAGATGATTACAACCAGTTGTGTCCCCATGGGAATGGTCTGTTAACTTTACCTGGGTCTTCTTCAATCAGTCAAGGAGAACAGCTGCGCTACATAGGTGATGCTGATGCTCATATCAGAAGATTATCATTTATTTTTACATGTTCATAGTTTAAAACCAGATAATTGAACATGATAGGAAACGTGTTACCCTGAGTAATGACTGCTTGTGTTAGCCCAGTTTTGAGTTAAAGCTGCTTAACAATGGATTTAGACACTTTTTTTGAAATATTAAGTAATAATCTGTACATTTTGTTTCTTCTTTAGATGCAAATGAATGTGAAATGTTTGGCACAGAGATTTGCAAAAATGGAAGATGTTCCAACTTCTTTTCTGGGTATACCTGCTACTGTCAGTCTGGCTATTTCTATGACAAAGTCAGGCTGGAGTGTACTGGTAAGAATTTATATTTTCCTTTTTAAACATCTTAGATAGACACAATTTCTTGTTAACACATTTATTTTATTAACTTATATTATTATCTAGGGGTTTTATCAAAAACTGTGATTTTTAGGTGTGTCCAAGTTGCATCCAAAACGAGAATTTTCTCTCCGATACGCTCGACAGAAAATAAGATAACAACAAATAATCTTTTTATTTAGGTTAGACATATCTCTACATGAGCATCTGATGATCTGGTAACCTTGAATAAAACATGTTTAGAGTATAACATCAAAACATAAAGATTTACCTCTAATTAATAACAACTTTCAGTGCGACTTTTTGCTAAATAAACAAAAAATAATAAAAATAATAAATATATTTGCGTCAGGAGGAATATTAGCCACTGTTTTAAACAGCTGCACTTTCACGTCTGTTTACAGACTATATTTCTCCAACAGCAGGTACATTAACAGGTTAGAAAAGTGCTGGAGTGACTACAAGTTTTCTTCAGCTATATACAGTAAAACAGTGCTAACCCTATCCTACCTATTGCTGTCTTTTTTTTTAAATGCCTGTTTTGCCTGTTTTATAGGTAAGGAGCTTGACAAACTTTAATATATATATGCGTAAAATCAGGTACTTTACCTAGTTAGCAAAAATATAAAAAGATAACCAGGCTTCTTAATATCTACTGCTAAAGTTGTGTTACTCTGTAAAGACAAGAGAAGTAGAAAGGAGTGTTTATGTTTTTGTACCTCAGTGTATAAAACTGTATAAATGTTGTACATGGTGTTATTCTAAGTGTAATAATAAATGTGTTATTTTAGCAACGAGCTTATTTCTAGTTACAGTCCTGTCGTGTTTCAAATCCGTCACAAATATATTCACTTGTTTTAATTCTTGTTTAATTTGTACCTATGTTTTCAATTTGCGAGCAGATTATGATGAGTGTGGTTTCGGGAACCCCTGTGAAAACGGAGCGTGTGTCAACACAGCAGGATCGTTCAACTGCTTCTGTAGTCCTCCGTTAGTCCTGGACGGCACACAGCGGCGCTGCGTCAGTCTCAACACAACAGAAGGTCTGACGTCCAACAATATGGCATATCAGGCTCGTATCTGAGTTTTTGTTTTAAAAGTTTCCATGCTCCGTTTGGTAAAACCTTCTCCCTTCCTCTTTAAATAGATTCGGATCAGGATGTTCACGTTGATATTTGCTGGCGCCGACTGGTGGGGGACAGCATGTGTGCAGAACCGATACAGGAGCGCAGAACGACATACACTGAATGCTGCTGCCTGTACGGCGTTGCCTGGAGTGGTCAATGTGCATTATGCCCCAGGAAAGACTCTGGTGAGGAGCACAATGCACATCTGACTATGGTTTCTATAGAAAACCATTTCTATAGGAATTTTGGCTACTGTAACAAATCGTTACTTCTACTCTGACCTATCGTGCAGTTGATTACGCTTCGATGTGCAACCTGCCTCGGACAGAAGGCACAGAAAGTCTTCGAGAGCGGATAGGATATGAGTACGAAGTCGAAGGCCCAGAGCTTCCTCCATACTGGGAGAACTATGGTGGGGGCAATCCTGAAAGCATCCCCATATTTACCGACGATGACTACAACATCCCACAACCACCCTATCGTGTTCCAGTTTTACGACCGGGTGGAAGCCAACCCCAGCCATTGGATCCCTATGCAGGTAGGTATTGAAATCCCTAAACAGTTATACAAAAAAATGAATGATAAAGCTTGTTTTATCTTGTCCTCTAAAAAATTTTATGAGTACAAAGCAAATCCCTTACAGTATATTTAACCGTTCCTGAAATCTGACATGCTGTATTACTAAATTCTTGTACATATTTACATACTGTACATATACGTATATTTGTCTAATCAGAGCGCTACGACAGCTTCGAGGGTCTCCGAGCGGAGGAGTGTGGCATCCTGAATGGATGTGAAAACGGACGCTGCGTTCGTGTTCGAGAGGGCTACACCTGCGACTGCTTCGACGGTTACGAACTTAACCTTGATAAAATGGCCTGCATAGGTGGGTTCTTTGCTCAAGTATCTTTATTCAATCAGAGGATGAAGGTTTACATCATAGTAACCTCCAAATCAATCAATCATTGCAATCAGTTTGCTTTATTTTTTTTATTTTTTTTTGTTGGAGCTGAAAACTAAACCTGAGATCTCAGCTTTCGTGTTTAAGCTCCTCAAATTCATGTCTTTGGATAATATTTGTATCCTGTACATCACTGAGTTCAAGGAGAAGCTTTGAATTTAGCAACCTTGCTTTAGATTAGGTTTAATGTGAAAGTAATGAAAGCAGTCCGCTCCCTAAAACCAATGTGCATTCCCTTTAGGTCTTAAATTCCCAATCTGCTCTCTGCCAGAAGCGAAGAGGCCTTGAATCGTAGCCACACATATTTCAAAAGATATATCCCTTTAAGTGTATTTTGTTTGTTTTAAAAGAAAGTAAGACTGAAATGATTACAGCCTTCTGTCTCTGTATGTGCTTATCAAACCTTCAAGGTCGGTTGTGTTCCCACGCAATGACTAAACTCTGTGGAAGCACTTTAGAAATGTGAAAAGTGTGTCATGCCTCCTTTTATGAATATCACCACTTGAATTTCCCCTTCAGGACATGACATAAAAAGACTGGGTGTCATTTGGGACTGAATGCTTGGAAAAGATAGTAAGACCACCCAAAATAAAAAAGGGAAACAGCCGAAGGCCAAAAGGGAAACATATTAGGGATGCATTTTTAATGTAACCGTATGTTTTTTAACCGTCCAGCTCTCAATCATTACAGCTCGGATGAAACACACTTCACTGTATGTGAGGTGAAGTATTGTGCAACAGTACACAATTTCTTTTTTCTTACATGAACTCGAAATTTTTTTGATTTGATACTTTTTCTTATTTTCACCCCAAAAGGATTTTTTTTTACATATATGCCATAACTTTGTTCCCCTTGTTCTCTCTGCAAAGGTGACACTCTAGTAATTAAGTTTGTGTCTCGATAAACATAGACTTTTTTTTTGCATTTTGTCATGTTACTACACTGTTCCGTTTCCGATATTTCATGTGACTTACCAACACAAAGTTAGGAAAAAAAGTGGGATAAATAAAAAAGAAATAATCGTTAAACGTTAATTATGCATAGAACCACATATTTAGAGCTCAGGTTTGCGTGTCCAGAAACTGACATTTCTGCCCATTTTTACCTGTAAAAAAAAATTCAAGCTCACAGCAGATGAATGCTATATGTAAAGGCTTTCAACAGGTCACTTTAAACAATAAAACACAAACAGCAGCTACTTTTATTCAGGTTTGCTGGACTGTGGATCTGGGGTTAAACACCCTTGATGTAAATACTCTACATGATGCTGCCATCCCCAAGTTACCCAGTGAGATGATTTGTTCAGAGTAAATATCAGATGATGTATCATATTTGTCATATCTAGCATTTTGTGTTGTCCAAAAAACCAGAACATTTACTTCCACACATTTGGTGTCCCTTACACATAATAGTAAACAGGACGTCCTATGGCTTTCTTACAGCAATGACTTTCTTTCTCACCTCCCTTTAAAAAAATGCCAGATTTTACTAAGTGCAGGGTTAAAGCTTTCCTGACAACAGGTTCTCCTACCTGAGTTTTTTATTTTTATTTTTATTTTTAGAAACATACTCTTGGAAGTCCAAAAAACCATAAACTTATCTAGCAAAGTAGTTCTTGGCTTACTTGACAGACAGCAGAATATGTAGGGGTTGATTCTATAGAACCAGGAGGTAATAAGAACGACTAAAACACGTCCCCTGGGGTATAGTCACTAGTCAATAAGTCACTTTCTTTGTTCTTGTTGGCTTGTTTATAGGTTTTTATTTAGGTCAACAAAGATCAGTGGTCACCATCTGCTCGAGTCCTTTGCTTTTTACAAATTTTATGTAATAGAAACCGCTGAAATCACAGGAAAAGTAAAGGAAGGAAGGGAGGAATTAAAGAAAGCAGGCCAAGGAGTAGGAAATATAAATTATGTTAGCTCTAACACCCACGAGGCCACTCAGCAACAGATGTGCTGCTGGCGGATGTTGAATCACCCAACTCACTGGTTTGTTTCGTCTCCTTTTCCCCTGCAGACATAAACGAATGTGAGGACATCAGCGACAAGGTCCCCTTGTGTCAGAACGGCCAGTGCATTAACACGGAGGGTTCCTACAAGTGCATCTGCCTTCCTGGCTTTGTGGCCTCCGCCAAGCCACACAAATGCATCCCGGCGATCCCTGAGTCCACGTTCAAGGGGGCAGAAAACTGAAAGAAAAACAGACTTATACTGTTTCCTAAATCCATCATCCCTGTGCTCTTTCCCCCTGAGCGCCTGGCACTAAACCTCCAACAGTAACACTGTTCGTCCAAGCTTTTCCCCTCACATGCTCCTGACAGACACAAACATTTGCGAGCTATGCTAACGATTCGCATGTAACACATTCGACAAGACTGGAATTATGCAGCGAATGTATTACTGGATCTATGTGATTTAATGATCACCAGATATCGATATTTTACCTTAAAGGGATTGTTTTTGGAACCGAGTTAAATATATATATATATATATATATATATATATATATATATATATATATATATATATATATATATATATATATATATATATATATATATATATATATATATATATATATATATATATATATATATATATATATATATATATATATATATATATATATATATATGTATATGTATATTCAGTGACCCCAGGCAAATGAATCTGCTCATATATTGTCCACATTATTTTCTATGTCAATTTACGTTCTTTCAAAGTTTGTTATTTATTTTCATTGACATGACAGCCTCTTACAATTAAGAAAGCATCCAGTTTCAGTGGTTAGACTTGATTCTTCTAATTTTTCATATAGAGACTCTGTGAGGAGCAAACATAATGTATTTTTTAAAGACAAGGAATTTCTGAAGAAATCTGTCCTATATCATCTTAGATCTTTCTGGGTTGACAAAAATCTGAATTTTTCCCACAGCTGTCTTTCTTCAGGATTTCTGGACTGGGAAGCCAAACTTTCTCTTTAAAAGGTTTGGCATGGCCCAAGCTTAGGACAGACTGTACATGTATATGAGGTTCTGCGAGATGTTCAGAAAACTGTGGACTAAGTCAAGTGTTTTGCAACCTTTAAAAAAAAATACTGATACTAACCCTCTATTTCTTTTTATTTTATAATGGTATTGGTCTGTTTGATGTCTTTGTAAAAAAAAAAAGAAAAGAAAAACAAGGTTTACGTTTATTTTCTGCTAAAATTCTAAAACAAAAGAAAGAAATATCTCCAGATTCAAATAATAAATTACTTTTTTTTTTTGTTTGCCATTGTCACCTAGAAATAAAAAATTATTCTTCAAAGTCCCAATAGGTTCCTTCCCAACTTAGTGGCATCCTTTTAAAGATGTGTCAAAATAGTTGGTGTTTTATTCTGTTAGAATTAATCAGTCAATTAGTAAAATAAAAATTATGTATTAAATTACTCACAGTCCAAACAAATGGGAAACTATAACATTATTACAAAATTAAGTGTTTCCATTTATGCTTTACTTCTTAGAGTTGCCAAGAGTGTCTGACATTTATTTTTTCAACTATCCAATTCTCTTGGCAACTATTACAAATTGGAAATGTAAGATAACATGATGTACAAGATATGCAGATCCTTAGTTAATCTTAAATCAATAAATACTAAGTTAATCAAGCCCTACAGTGAGAGAAATAATTAAAAACGTTTAAAACAACCAAACTTTCCACAGGCAAGACTAGACAAGGACTCCTTTTAATTTTTGCACAAAGGATACACACTCAGGATGTTAAGAGAGGTAAACTAAGAAAATAACCATAGCTCAACATTACAGAGCAAAGACTCTTTCAGAGAGCTGAGCATTTGCCTTCCTTCTGTTCTCTCTTTCCGAAAGTAATAAGTCAAACAGGGGGTTTGAACTCGATCCACTGCTGTAACCTCCAAGTGAGATTGTTACACTGATACATATAAGTAAGCCAACTTCTTCTCTTGATGGAGCAAAGATTACAGACAATCTATGCAGCCAGCTGGCTGCCAGAACCACTGAAAGAACTCACCAAAGTGTATTAGTGCCTTATACATGTCATTTATTGCAGTTAACCCAGATTAAATAGGCTAATGTGTTAGGAGTGTCAGGACAGAACAAATAATTAGTACTTTCTACAGTAGCTGAACATAGAACAAGAGTGTTAAGGCATGACCCACCATCAATGCATCCTACTCTTTACGACAGGGGTTGTCTATGCCCAAATTCGTATAGCAATACAGCAGCGCTCTGTTCTACACATGCATTGCTTCCACGATGCAAAATAGGTTTGATTTTTTTAAAAGCTCACATGTGTGCTGGTTTCCACCGCTCAAAGAGAAACTCATCTTTACAGCTTTATGTCAGAAATGCTTTGTAAAAGAGGTTTATAAGTAAACTTATTGACAACCCAACCTCTAGTTGAGTGCAATGCGAAACAAAGAATTAGCAAATTATGTCCACTGTTAAATACAGCAGAGGATGTCTGGTGACATGGATCTCTTTCTTTTCCAAAGCCCTTGGAAATGTTGTTAAAGTTAATAGCATCAGGTATTTAAAATAACATGTTTCAAATTGAAATTTGTTGTAAGTTTGGTCATTTTGCTGAAATCAACAATAGAAATGGTCCACATGACAAAACAAATCTGCCAACCTCCTACAAGTATATTATTCCCCAGACTTAAATCCTAAAGATAACTTGTGAGATGAGTTAAAGTAAATAAAACTGAAGACATCTATAGCAGGCGTTCCTAAACATTTTTGCTTCCAGCCCACACAAAAGCAAAGCAAATATTGTTCTCGTCTAGATGTCAATGATTATTAGTAGAACCCCACAGCTACCTTTCAGAACCTCTGTGATCGGTTTTGTTAGACATGGTTTATGTGACTCTTCACGCAAGCTGCCATGCTGTCAATAAGACGTGTGAACACTTTTTTTTATTTCTAAGAAAATTGGGTTTGAGTTGGGAGTCACTCTTCAGAGACCACTGCAGGGCAACTCCACTGGAAGTGGACTAATCTGGGATACAGTAAATGTCTGTGTTCCTGTATATTTAATTTGACCTTCATTTGATCATGTCCAGCTAAAATCTTAACAATTCGATTGGTAAAACCTGAACTGGATAATTATATGCCTAACAGAGATTTGTTGAAAAACTTTTCTAACTCATTTAATCTTTATGCTGTTTGTAAAAACAAATTATCCTTTTTTTTTCCCCCACAGCATGCCCACTCTGCATTTTCACCACCAAATACATATTTTCAAATCAAAGGTTTTATTTTTAGAATTAAATAGTGTGATGTTATGCTGCTTCAATAAAATATGATCCTATGTTCATGTTTCTTTCACACATCTTTACCAGGAGTTAGTTAGAAGGGCGCTGTATATAAATTAAAAGGCCTCAGTAGAGAAATTTGATATTTTTGTACAGATCAAGTATTATGTATAATTCTTGTTACATATTCTCTTAATGCTATTTAGCTAAATTGATAGTATATTTGACATTACACATCAAATGTAAGAAAGAAATCCAGCATTTTAGCTTTTGTAGATTCATATCTGACTGTAAAAATGTTTTGAAAGCATTTCTTTTTCTGTATGAGAAGAGTGACACTGTAACATAGGAACTCTGTTTATACCCTGCCCTGTGGAGCAGACTATGAGTTATATAAATTAATATTTTTGCAAGTGGCACCACTGTTAAAAAAATAATGATTTTGTAATTCAAGCACCTGCTTATGTCGAATAGAACTTTGCAGCATTTTTTTTTCATAACAGTATACGAGATTTAGTCCATATTCTTTTCAATCACTGTGTAATTTATGGATTATAGACACTCTGTCATTGTTTTAAATAGCTAATGTGTAATGAGTAGCATATATTCTCTGTAGCACCGAAACATGTTAGATTGAATCAAAGCTTGACATGTTGATTAAAATAGATAACTTATGCCACAACCATCTTTGTACATTTCTAATCTGCAAATGTTTTGACATAAAGTCAACTACTCTTGGTTTGTTGTCAAATATTTTGCTTCGTTTTTGGACTGAGAGTCCATGCGGATAACCCTGAGCTATTTAAAAGCCTTTCAAACAATAATAACTTCAAACAATATATTGCTGTAAAGCTGTGGTCAGCATCATGATTGTTAATTTGGTTTACGTACAGTCACTGAAATAAATAAAAAAGGTGATGCAAAAAGGCCCCTTAACACAGTCTTCAAAAACCATATGAATATTTTCAATTTTTTATTCATCAAAACGACTTGTTTACCATCCTCTTCTGTAAGCTAAATGTGATTCGATATGATTTGTGATCTATAGTTTATCCTATTTTTTAAATCTTGCCATAGATTTTAAACTAGCCATTTTAATACTAATACCAATTTAATACTTATCTGAAAGCTGTGGCACAATGTTTAGTACATCTGCTGTTGTGCTGATAGTCCTTTGGGGGCTCTAAAAGGTTTTTCTTTTAACAAGTTTGCTCTGTATCGTCCAACCAACTCTAACTACCTTCCATGATGACTTCACCGTCATGTTTTATAATGCAGTTGGTTTTCCACATTAAATGTCATATACTGCATGGCCAACATGTTTAATCTTCTAAATGGCACTTGTAAAGGTGTATTTTACACGTTTATAGTAAATAGGGTTTTATGATTTTATTTTGTTAACTTCCTGTCCCTGACCGGAAATAGCACAGAACAATGGTTAGCAACAGTTAGCTTGACAACGGAAAGACAACATGAAGAAAAAGAGGAAAATAAGTCAGCTAGCTTTGTACATCAACAGAAAAAAACGGTCAAACAGAAAGGAAAAGAGATAATATTATTTAACTTCAGTCGGAAAGAGGAACAATGGCAATTCCCGGAACGTCCATTAGAGGGCAGTAAGAGCTTGACCACCGTCCGTCTGCTGCACTACGAGGGCTCAAGGTTTAACGGCAATTCCCGGAACGTCCATTAGAGGGCAGTAAGAGCTTGACCACCGTCCGTCTGCTGCACTACGAGGGCTAGAGGTTTAACGGCAATTCCCAGAACGACCAGCAGAGGGCACTAAGAGCTTGACCACCGTCCGTCTGCTGCACTACGAGGGCTCAAGGTTTAAGGGCAATTCCCGGAACGTCCAGCAGAGGGCAGTAAGAGCTTGACCACCGTCCGTCTGCTACACTACGAGGGCTAGAGGTTTAACGGCAATTCCCGGAACGTCCAGCAGAGGGCAGTAAGAGCTTGACCACCGTCCGTCTGCTGCACCACGAGGGCTCAAGGTTTAAGGGCAATTCCCGGAACGTCCAGCAGAGGGCAAACGTCGGTCAGAGAGTACAAAGATCAAAAGTGTAAGAAAAATATAAACAAATTAATGATTTACAAGCTGAAAATTCAATAGAAATTTGTGAACAAATCTCTTGTTTAAGAGAAGAAATAGAACATATAAAAGACTCGCTTCAAAATGAAAGGGAGGAGAGACAAGTCATAAAAGATTTAATCTCAAGCAAAGAAAAAATGTTAAGTGAATTACAAGAGCAAAGCACATCAGCTACTCCACGACGTTCTGAGAGCCAACAGAAAGTGCCAACAGAAATTTTTTTAACTTATCAAAAGGAGGAAATTGGCCAAAGAGAGAAAAAACTATTAACTCTATATGAAGGGTGGAAAATGCAAGTGCGCGAGACAAGGCAAAGGCTAAAGCAGGACATCTCAGAAAAGGAAATGGCAGATCTTGCAGACATAATTGAGCAAAAAAGAGATGATCTGATAAAACAGTACAAGGACATTAGAAGTTACATAGCACCTTCATCTGACATGGGGAGAAAAACTGACGCATGTGAAGCAGTGACTTTTGACATGGTGAAAATCATACTAGGAAGAATAAGTGGCGTTGATGGAGATTTTGATGCAGAGCGTGAAAGAAAACGGTTAAAGGGACTATTAGAGCATGATTACGCCCAGTCCATCTATGGTTCCACAGCAGGATCAAATCACAGCCAACAATCCTCAGCCTCGTTCCTCACTTCAAAACGAGCTGATGCTGCAGCAGCCCTAGCAGCCAAAGAAGCAGAGTACAAAATAGTACAAGAGGAGCAAAGACAAAGAGAAAAGATAAACGCTCTAGAAGAGGAGCATAAGAAACAAATTGCAGTTCAAACATCAGAGTTAGAACGTTTAAGAACTGAGAAGGAAGTAGAAGCAGCACGTGCCACGTTGAAAGCCTATGATAGAGAGTTGTTACAGCTTGGGGATGCACAGATAATAAAAAGCAAACAGGTGAGTCCAGAGCACTCACCCAGACATGCTTCTCCCTACATTATACCTGAGCCAACTGCCTCCCCTAGTGTTACTCAGCTTGCACAGGCTCTACAAAACAGCATAAGAATAAACAGACTCCCCACACCAGAGCCAACAATGTTTGATGCGAGCCAATAAAGTTCATTGAATGGAAATCCACATTCATGTCTCTCATTGAATAAAATGGAGTATCAGCAGCAGACAGACTTTACTATTTAAAAAGATATGTCACTGGCCCAGCTCGCAAATGTCTCGAAGGAACTTTCTTCAGAAATGATGAAGAGGCTTACGTAGATGCCTGGGAAAAACTGAATCAAAGGTACGGACAGCCATTTGTGATACAAAGAGCGTTTCGAGAAAAGCTGTCTAACTGGCCAAAAATACAGTCAAAAGATGCTGATGGCTTAAGGAACTTTGCAGACTTTGTGAATTCATGCATGCTTGCTATGCCACATTTAAAAGAACTAGAGATACTCAATGACTGTGAAGAAAACCAGAAATTGTTACGCAAACTACCGGACGAGATAAATGGGAGATGGAACAGGCGTGTTAATACAACACTCATGAAAGGGGGTGAGTTTCCAAGCTTCAGTTATTTTGCCTCATTCCTTTCAATCGAAGCAGAAGTTGGCTGCAACCCAGTCACCTCCATATATGCACTTCGCTTCACAGAGACAAATGGTGATAAGAGAAATACTAAGGACATGAAAAGAAGTAGAGCAAGTGTATTCCATACAAACACATTTGAACAAGGTGACGGCAAGACAAAGGCTAAAACACACAGCAACTCTTCATGCATGTGCCAAGAGTTACATCCTCTACATAAGTGCCCAGACTTTCTGAAAATGAGCCTAGAAAACCGAAAGAAACATGTGAAAGACAATAAACTTTGTTATGGCTGTTTAAAACAAGGACACAGTGCTAAGGAATGCAGACGCCGTCTCACAACATCCAGTAGCTCTAATGTGCGACATAGAAAAGATGTTTCACCAGTTCAAAGTTGACTCAAGTGATCACAACTACTTACGGTTCTTATGGTGGAAAGACGGTGACTTTACTAAACCACCTCAAGCATACAGGATGACAGTACACCTGTTCGGCGCTGTTTCATCACCTGGTTGTGCGAATTATGGACTCAAACATTTGGTTAAAGAGAACAAACTTGAGTATTCTGTAGTTTCACAGTTTATTGCTAGAGACTTTTATGTAGATGACGGAGTCACAAGTGCAGAAACAGTAAAAGATGCTGTACTACTGGCAAAGGAAGCACGAGAATTATGTGCAAAAGGTGGACTAAGGCTACATAAATTTATGTCTAACAACAGCAATGTTCTCGACAGCATCAGAGTGTGCAATAGACATGAAAACAAAATACTTGACATTCAGTGAAACACAAACAGAAAGAGCACTTGGCATTCTGTGGAACATTGAAAAGGACTGTTTCACTTTCGACATAGCAAATAAAGACCAACCCCCAACCAGACGTGGCATCTTGTCTATAGTCGCTGCAATTTACAACCCTTTGGGATTTGCCGCTCCGTACATTCTCAATGGTAAAAGAATCCTCCAAGAAATGTGTCACCAAGGAACAGACTGGGACGATCTGTTACCTGAGCATCTTAAGCCACGGTGGGAGAGTTGGAAAGGAGATCTGAAAAATCTGGAAGTAAACAGATGTTTTGTTCCAACATAATTTGGGCAAGTGGTGAAAAGAGAATTGCATCACTTTTCTGATGCGAGCATCACAGGATATGGACAATGCTCGTACTTAAGACTGATCAACAAAAAGAAAGGCATTCACTGTAGCTTCATAATGGGCAAAGCACGCGTCTCTCCAACAAAGGTCACCACTATTCTAATGTTAGAGCTGACCGCAGCTACAGTGTCAGTCACAGTCAGTAACATGCTCAAAGAAGAGCTTCTTCTTGACAATGTGGAAGAGTATTATTGGACAGACTCAAAAGTAATTCTGGGGTACATCAGTCGCTTACACACGTTCGTTGCCAATAGAGTTCAAAAGATCCGCAACTACACTACACCACAGCAATGGTTCTATGTACCTACCAGTAAAACCCCCGCAGACATGGCATCTAGAAGCACAACAGTAAATGAACTGCTGTCTTCCAACTGGCTCACAGGCCCCCAGGTTTTGTGGGAAAAAGAAATCAATCTACCAACAAAGGAAACTATTGAACTCCCAATAGGAGACCCAGAGGGGAAAAAAGTACAGACTCTAAACACGCAAACCTCAGAACACAAAAGTCTCAGTGACCGCCTCACCAAGTTCTCATCTTGGTCCCGAGCAGTCAGCGCAGTAGCATGTCTCAAACGATATCTACTTAAGGACAAGTCAAGGTCACTCAGTACAGTGAATGAAAGACAAAATGCTGAAATTGTAATCATCAAAAACCCACAAAGACAAACGTTTGAAAATGAAATATCAGTAAGTAACGGAAAGGCCTTGCCAAACAACAACAAAATGCACAACTTGGACCTCTTCTAGGATAAGGACAAAGTGCTCAAGGTGGGAGGAAGACTTCTTCATTCTACACTTCCAAACTCTTTCAAACATCCAACAGTCATCCCAAGAGATCATCACATCACCAAACTTATAATCGCTCATTGTCATGAAAAAGTCAATCATCAAGGAAAAGGCTTCACAATGAATGAAATACGCTCAAGTGGATATTGGATCCCAAATCTAAGTCAAACAGTATCATCCTTCATTCGTCAGTGTGTGTTTTGTTGGAGATTGAGGAGACCAGTTGAAGGACAAAAAATGAGAGATCTCCCCATAGAAAGGGTTTGACATTCTCCACCTTTCACATACTGTGGAATGGACGTTTTTGGCCCATTCCTCACCAAACAAGCGAGGAAAGAAAACAAAAGGTACGGTCTTCTCTTTACCTGTTTCTTTTCACGAGCTGTACATGTAGAGATGTTAGAGGACCTGTCTACGGACACGTTCATTAATGGACTAAGATGTTTCATCGCTTTGAGAGGCTCTGTCAGACAAGTAAAATGTGATCAGGGTACTAACTTTGTTGGTGCCAAAAATGAAATGAATGCTGCACTAGAGGAAATAGACACTGACAAGCTAACATCCTTTCTTGCGGAAAAACAGTGTGATTTTGTTCTCAACACACCTCATGCAAGTCACGCAGGTGGAGTATGGGAGCGCCAAATACGGACTGTAAGAAACGTTCTCAACGCAACTCTTGCTCTCAGTAAAGGATGGCTCACAGACTCTTCACTCCGAACTTTTCTGTATGAAGCAGCTGCAATAGTCAACAGTCGCCCACTGACCATGGACAATCAAAAAGTTTTGAACCAATAACTCCAAATCATCTTGTCATAATGAAAATTACAACTGCGTTGCCACCACCAGGACACTTAGTCAAAGAGGACTTGTATGCACAAAAACGATGGCCTCAAGTGCAATATTTAGCTGAACAATTTTGGAGCAGATGGAAGAAAGAATATCTGCACAACATTATGGTCCGGCAAAGATGGCACAAACCCAAAAGAAATATGCAAACAGGTGACACTGTCATGGAAAAAGAGGACACTCAACCACGATCCCAATGGAAACTCGGACGAGTCTTGGATACTGTAACAGATTCAGATGGACTTGTGAGAAAGGTCAAAATAGCCTTTGCAGACAGAAGTCTTAGTGATAAGGGTGTACGTTTCCATAAAATGTTTGTATTGGAACGTCCAGTTCATAAGTTAGTTCTGCTGTTTGAAAGCAGTTAAAGTGATTGCTAAAGACAATGTTGAATTCATTGTATGTTTTTAATGTTGTTATGGTTATGTAAAATTATTTGTGTTTTATTTTGAGATTTAGACAGCAAATAATTTGGTGGGAGTGTAAAGGTGTATTTGACACGTTTATAGTAAATAGGGTTTTATGATTTTATTTTGTTAACTTCCTGTGCCTGACCGGAAATAGCACAGAAGAATGGTTAGCAACGGTTAGCTTGACAACGGATAAACAACGGAAAGACAACGGAAAGAAAAAGACGAAAACAAGTCAGTTAGCTTTGTTTATCAACAGAAAAATACGGTCAAATAGAAAGAAAAAGAGACAATATTATCTAGCTTCAGTCGGAAAGGGGAATAAGGTTTGTTTTATTGATGAAAGTTTGATTTGATATTGTAATACGGTTATGCTAATGTAATAATATGGTAACTTCTGTTTGTTGTTTAGCTCTTATGTTGGTTGAATGACTATTTCATGGTTTATGGCAACAAGTGGCGATTAAAGACATTCAACTATCAGTTCTGGCCTTCTCTAACTTCGACTGGATGCTACAGTACTTATTGAAGTTTCTTTTTGTAACAGGAGCTAGATACAAATGTACACTATTATGATTTTATTTGAAAAGCTAAAATGGCTGAAACCCATTTTGACATTTTCTTTCAATTTACAAGTATGCCATAGTCATTTTTTTAATTTTTGGTCCACCATAATAAATACAAATGAAAATACATTTGAAAAGGTTGAATATATTGATAAGTAACTGCAAAATAGATAGATAGATAGATAGATAGATAGATAGATAGATAGATAGATTCGTGTACAAGACAATTCAAAGTGCTTTACATAGGAAAAAAGATCAGAAAATGAAACAATAAAATCCGCTTTAAATTTAAAAGAAATAAAATAAGAATAAAATAATAATAATAGTAAAAATATTCTCAGTTGCTATATGCACAGTTAAATAAGGCTGTTTTCAGCCTGCATTTAAACAACGACAGAGTTGAAACCTGTCTCACCTCTTCAGGAAGACTGTTCCAGATTTTAGGAGCAGGAAACTAGAATGAAGCGTCCCCTTGTTTGGTCCTGACTCTGGGCATCAGCAGGAGGCCACTACCTGAGGTTCTCAGAGTCCTGGCTGGTTCATATGGCTCTAACATGTCAGATATGTACTTTGGGGCTAAACCATGAAGAGACTTGTACACAAGCAAGGCTGTTTTAAAATCTATTCTTTGAGTGACAGGAAGCCAGTGCTGAGACTTGAGCACTGGACTAATGTGGTCATATTTCCTGGTATTGGTCAGAACTCGAGCAGCAGCATTCTGGATGTTCTGAAGCTGTCTTAAGGCCCGTTTAGAAAGCCCAGTGAGCAGGCCGTTACAGTAGTCTAACCTGCTAGAGATAAAAGCATGGATAAGTCTTTCTAGGTCTGGTTTAGAGACTATTCCTCTGATTCTGGCAATGTTTTTAAGATGGTAAAAGGCTGCTGATGTTA
>JAVLVB010000602.1:1123576-1134415 GCA_032876305.1 Orestias chungarensis
AGATAGATAGATAGATAGATAGATAGATAGATAGATAGATAGATAGATAGATAGATAGATAGATAGATAGATAGATAGATAGATAGTTAGATAGATAGATAGATAGATAGATAGATAGATAGATAGATAGATAGATAGATAGATAGATAGATAGATAGATAGATAGATAGATAGATAGATAGATAGATAGATAGATGCTGTGCAATACTGCCCTCTTATGACAAAACTATGCAAATGCAATCAAACAGCTTTCCCTCTGTTTCCTTTTTTTTCTTATTATTTTCGCCGATGTATAGATTTTTCGCTTTCTTGACAAATTTAGTAAGATAAAATTGAGCTCTTACAGAGAGCTGAAAAGCACTTTTTTGTTTAACAAGATTTCAGAGGATTGTTTTTTTACATTTTTTTATTTAATCCTGAAATTATCCTTCCGGCTTTCCGTACAACGACAGAAAAAGCCTTGGAAAGCAATTGTGGGAATTTGAGTTTTTCTATCTTGCAAAACAAGTGAACTGTTCGCTTCGTTAGTATTTGAATACATTTCCCAGAAGGCAAAGCTTTCAACGTGTGTTTCCATGGCTGCAGTTTTAGTGTTTAGCTTCTTGTCTTAGCCAACGCTTAACGGTTATTTTAGGACATTAGCTCCAGCTAGCTTGGACTCACTTTTTGCTGTTGAACTAGAAAGATATTTAGCGGGCAGGAGAGTTTATGTTTTAATTCCATATTTCTAACTTCAATACTAACTCATATAATGTTTGCCAATCTCCAGAGTGAACACTGAAAGATTTAATAGTGTTTTATATTAGTGGGATCCGCAGTTAAATCCCTTTTTTGATGTGCTGCATCTTGTTAGCCTCTGTTAGCAGAGCATAATTACAACCGCATGAATCCGCGGCTTCACGTTTCGGTGGTGCGGGCGTTTAAACACTGATCGGTCGCTTATGGCAAAAGAAGCATGTGTTTCTCAGTGGCACGACGTAAGGGATACCACCACAGTCCGACACCGGAAAGTCTTCCCCGCTACAGAAGAGACCCATCAAGCCTCAATCACTCCTCCTGAGAGGAACCAACAAGATGATTCCTCCTCCTCGGATGGATCATCCTCTGACCTTTCAGCCACAAGTAGGGTTGATTTTCCAAACAATCTGCTGCTCGTTGTTGTGACAGGATTGTCTTTCGCTACACGCCTCTATAAACTAAAAGAACCCCCTCATGTGTGGTGAGTATTTTCTCACTTCCTCCATGTTCATACTTCTTCTTTAGCATCACTTTTTGTGTGTGTTTCAGCTGGGATGAGACTCACTTTGGAAAGATGGGAAGCTACTACATTAACAGAACCTTCTTTTTCGATGTGCATCCTCCTCTTGGAAAGGTAAGCTGAGTCTGGGTTTTAGTTTTTTATAAAGACTTAAGAGATCATTTCATCAAGTGAGAATAGGTTGGTAAAAAAAAAGGTGTAGCGGTATGTTTAACATTAACATATGTGTTGGTCTCTTTGTTACAGATGCTGATTGCTCTTGCTGGTTATATGAGCGGTTACGATGGCACTTTTCCTTTTTTAAAGCCTGGAGACAAATATGAACACCACAATTACTGGGGGATGAGAGGGGTATGCTGTCTTTCCCCTATATAGATTCATTTTTTTCACATTTGATAAGGCAAACTGGATGAAAGGTTCCTCTGGTAACATCAGGTCTGTTTCTGTACAGTTTTGCGCCGTGTTGGGGTCCTTCTTGCCAATCTTTGCTTACCTTATAGTGCAGGAGCTTTCTCGGTCTCACAGTGCTGCCATCATTGCAGCAACCCTGCTAATATTTGGTTAGTGATCACGTTGTACTCCGCACACTGTCCCAAATTAATAGCACTTTCAGGTTTTTTCCATCTATTTCTTGCTAAACCAGATTAAGACTGAAAACACCTCAGATGTGATTTTGGTTTTTCTCTAAATCTTTATGTGAATGAATACATTTTTTTATTTATAATGAACTGAGGAGATTATTTTGACTCTCCTTGCTGTCACAGACACAGGCTGCATCACCATCTCTCAGTACATCCTGTTAGACCCCATACTGTTGTTCTTCATCATGGCGGCAGTGCTAAGTATGGTGAAGTTCAACCAGCAGAGCTACAGGTAACACCACAGTAAAACATTTATTTCTTCTTCGTCCAGTGGATTATTATTATCATTTTTTTTTTAGTATGAGTAAATTAAACCTGTGGTTTTACCACCAAAGCCTTTCAAATGTGCTCATGTGTACTTGCATGCAACTTTTCAGGCCCTTTACTGCCCCCTGGTGGCTGTGGCTCATAATGTGCGGCGCTGCTCTTGCTGGTGCCCTCGGGGTGAAGTTTGTAGGTCTGTTTGTTATCCTCCTGGTGGGTCTGAACACCATTGCAGACCTCTGGAGAATCTTAGGCGACCTGAGTCTCTCACTGGTAAACTGCAGCATTTCGTTCAGTTTCCACTCTTATCAACTGATGAAATTAACTTGAGAACTCCACTTCATTTTAATCTTGTTTGCATGCAGGTGGATGTTGTAAAGCACTTCCTAGCCCGTGTCGTAGGACTAATTTTGCTTCCACTTTTCCTGTATGTGACAGTATTTGCATTTCATTTTGTTCTGTTGAATAAAAGGTAAGTATGAGGGTTAAACTTTGTATAATTAGCGTTAAATGATATCCCCCCTCTTGTTTCAGTCACAATTTTTTTTTTCTTTCTCTTGACAGCGGGCCAGGCGATGGTTTCTTTAGTTCGACCTTCCAGTCTCGTCTCATTGGGAACAATCTGTACAATGCTTCCATGCCCGAGTGTGAGTCCTAAACATAACTTGGAATTCAAATAAATGTGATTGTACAAAAAGTCAAACTTGTTGGTATTCAGACTAATTTGTATGATCGATGAAGTTTGATTACTTCGGACAAAAGTGGTCTTTTGTTATTTTTGTTTTTTAAAGGGAAAGAAATCACACAATAGTCCTGTTCTGATTTTTGAATGAGACTGCATTTAGTTAGTAAGACTGCACTAAGACAAAGTAAAGCACAACCAAAATCCAGAGCGGTAAAATGTCAAGAGATAAGGAACCAAATAAAAAACCTTGAATAACCTCGAACTAAAGGATGGTTTTAACTTGTTACATTTTCCACATCTGAAAAAATGTTTGAATGAGGAGAAATGAGTCTGGAAATAATCGCATTAAATCATTAAAATTATTAAAAATGACAGAGGTTTTTACTCCTATGTATTTTTGTTGTGACTTATTCTGTCTCAGTGCAGTGCTTTTTGTTTTTTTTTGTGATCCAGATTTGGCCTATGGCTCCACCATTACTGTGAAAAATCTCCGCATTGCTGGAGGTTATCTGCACTCCCACTGGCACTTATACCCAGAGGGAGTTGGAACGAAGCAGCAGCAGGTCAAGCTACAAGTGGAAGGTTTTAGCGTTCAGTGACATCTGATAAATTAACTTTTACATTTAACGTCAACAGGTGACGGCTTACCTCCACAAGGACCAAAACAACATGTGGTTGGTTCGCAAACCAGATAATGATAGTAAGAAAACTGTGTTTAATGACAGTCTTAGTTCATACGCATTATTTGGTGTTGACCTTTCATGCTCTGTTAGATCCTTTGAATTTAATTAGCATTTTTTATATGGTGTCAGTGATATGAGGCAGTAACAGCTTATTCATTATATCTCAAGAGCTATTTTGATGCGCTCGTCTATTGTTATCATTAATCAGCTCAATCTGGAACTCCTCATTTGGTTCGTCATGGCGACCTCATCCGGCTAGAGCACAAAGAGTAAGCATCATCAAAGCTCAGCATTGATAGCTGAAGTCTAACTTCTGTAAGTGGTTTTGAATGTACCGTTTCTTTCAGAACAACCCGTAACCTCCACAGTCACCTCCATCAAGCCCCTCTGACCAAGAAGCACTTTCAAGTTACGGGCTATGGAATTGTGAGTCTTTTTTTATGCCTCGCAAAAGTGTTCATGCAAATATAAAAAGCACAATCCTTGTGTTTAATGGCAAATCAAGCGTACTCGGTTGCGTCTAAAAGCCATCCAATTAGTAAGAAGAATCAAAACCTATATGCAATTTACTGTTATTTTAAACCAAACTACTATGTGAAAGTTGCAGTGAGGCCCTGTAGTTATTCTTTAGGAGCTGCAGATATACACAGCTCAGGTAGGACAATCTGTTGACAGGAAAACTGTTAGTTGCCCATTACAGAAATCTGGTCAATGTTCAAAAGCAGCACACTTTTTCATTTCAGTTTCAAACTAAGCACTGCTAAGCATTACTATTATTATTTGACGCTGTGCAGCCGCATGAATCTTTGCGTATATTTTCTTACTTTTGAACTTTGTTAAGATGCATACATAACCATGGCAAAAAGTTGGTATACAATCATAGCAGCTAGTTAAGAAAAGCTGAAAAACAAAATGCCCCAGTTGCAACCACAAATCCTAAAAGAGTTTCAACTGAGAAGAGAAGAATTAAGAGCATAAATAAAGAGGACAGAGAACCAAGGAGGAAGTTTAAACTATGAACCTCTGGACACTGAATGTCTTCAGAGGCAAATAAATATGTGCAGTAACACAGACCGCTACAGAAGATCATCCTTGTCCACCAACCTCAGGATCTATAACAAATCGTTAACAAGCTTTTATAATATGATTTACAACAACATTTAATTTCCCTTTAGGATTAATAATGTACTTTTGAATTCAATTGAAATGTAGGGAGGCAGGATATATATCTGAATTAACATCCATGTTTGCCGATGTGGGTCATTTTTAACAGGACGATAGCCATCCCCCATGTTTATTTTTGTCTAAATCCCATTCCTGTATGTGGATATTGTTATGAATCAGTTCATTCATACTAATATGCAGTTATTCTATAAATAAACAAAATGAGAAAAAAAAATTCAGGAGTTTACCCTAACCAGCCACATTATTAGGTAAACCTAGCTGTTACCTTTAATCCTTCGTGGCATAGACTCAACAAGGTACTGGAAACATTCTTCAGAGAGTTTGGTCCATATTGACATGATGGCATCATGCAGTTCTTGCAGACTTGTCGGCTGCACATCCATGATGCGAATCTCCCGTTCCACTACATCCCAAAGGTGCTCTATTGTATTGAGATCTGGTGACTGTGGACATGTTCGAGGAACCAGTCTGAGATGATTTAAGCTTGATGACATGGCGCGTTATCCTGCTGGAAGTAGCCATCAGACGATGGGAACACTGTGGTTGTAAAAGGATGGACATGTTCAGCAACAATACTCAGGTTGGCTTTGGCGTTGCAACGATGCTCAACTGGTACTAAGGGGCCCAAAGAATGCCAAGAAAATATCCTCCACATAATTACACCACCACCATCAGGCTGAACCGTTGATACAACGCAGGATGGATCCAAGCTTTCATGTTGTTGAGGCCAAATTCTGACCCTACCATTCGATTGACGCAGCAGAAATCGAAACACATCAGACCAAGCAACATTTTTCCATTCTTCCATTGCCCAATTTCCATGAGCGTGTGCGAATTGTAGCCTCAGTTTCCTCTTCTTAGCTGACAGGCGGTGGTTACTGTTGCCGTTCTATCAGCTCTAACCAGTCGGACCATTCTCCCCTGACATCTGGCATCAACAAGGCCTTTTAGCCCACATAACAGCTGCTCACTGGATATTTTCTGTTTTACGGACCATTCTCTGTAAACCCTAGAGATTGTTGCGAGTGCAATTCCCAGTAGATTAGTAATTTCTAAAATACTTAGACCAGCCCATCTGGCATCAACAACCATGCCCCGTTCAAAGTCACTTAAATCACATTTTCCTCCCCATTCCGATGCTCTGTTTGAACTACAGCAGATCGTCTTGACCATGTCTACATGCCTAAATGCATTGAGTTGCTGCCATGCGGTTGGCTGATTAGGAATTTGCGTTAACGAACAGTTGGACAGGTGCACCTAATAAAGTGGCCAAAGAGTGTATGTATTTTTAGAAAGCATTCTTATTGTCACTGATAAAGACCACATACCTGATTTAGGCAGCTGCAGGTCTCTTAAACCATGTTTGACCTTTTTTTTTTTTTTTTTTTTTTTTTTTTTTTTTTTTTTTTTTTTTTTTTTTTTTTTTTTTTTTTTTTTTTTTTTTTAGAATGGAACGGGGGACGCCAACGACCTGTGGCAGGTGGAGGTTTGTGGAGGTCAAAAGGGCGATCTGGTGAAAGTATTGCGTAGCAAGGTTCGCTTTCTGCACAAAGCCACGGGCTGCATCCTGTATTCGTCGGGCAAGACTCTTCCGAAGTGGTAAATCTTTTCAGTTCCTCCTGTTTCTGTACATGAACGATCAACGCAAACTTGCAGCCGTGCTTTTCTTAAGGGGTTGGGAGCAGGTGGAGGTGACCTGCAGCCCATACCTAAAGGAGACTCCAAGCTCTCAGTGGAACATAGAGGATCACATCAATCCCAGATGTAATACGCTCATTTTTCCAACCATGCCCATGTTTTCGTACACTTTCTTGATAATATGTTCTTTTGAATAATGTTTTAATTTTATTTGGTTTGTTTTTGGCAGTACCCAACATCAGTCTTTCTCTACTAAAGCCTAATTTCCTTGAAATCTTGCTGGAGTCTCATATAGTGATGATAAGGGTAAGTTGCAGTGACGAGATAATTAACATGATTAAACTTATTTACAAAAAAAGAAAAATACTTAAAAAATGTTTCACTTCAGGGTAATAGTGGCTTGAAACCCAAAGACCATGAAATGAACTCCAAACCTTGGCATTGGCCCATAAACTACCAGGTGCGTAAAGTTATTGTACTTGATTTTGATAAAACAGCAGTTTACATTATCCTTCTTTTTTGTGAAGGGATTGAGGTTTTCCGGTGTTAATGAGACGGAGTATCGTGTTTACCTGCTGGGAAACCCTGTAAGTCCTTTAAAACCGTATATTTTCCTGCCTTTTTTTGCTCTACCAGCTTACGCAGTCGATGCACTCGTCTTTTTCAGGTGGTCTGGTGGATAAATCTGGCCACCTTTGGTCTTTATGTCATCATGGTGGCGGTGGCCTCTGTTGTCCTGCAGAGAGGTATCTCAGTTCAGCAGAAAAGAATAGGTGAGCAGCAACTGTGGGTCCTGCAGAGATATGAGGATGGCCTTTTAAAATAAGTGTGTTTGCCCGTTTCAGAGCATTCAGATGTGCTCAGGGGAGGAGGGGGCCTTCTGCTGCTCGGCTGGCTGCTGCACTACGCCCCCTTCTACATTATGGGCCGCGTCCTCTACTATCATCACTACTTTCCTGCAATGATCTTCAGTAGCATGCTAACAGGTGATAAATTGTGCTCTTTTTACAATATCTGAAACAGGAGTTAGTATAAAAGTTTCTTAGGATGAGCAATCAGCACTGACTTCTGGAATAACATATTTCTGAATCCTACAGGATCTTTCCTGCTGCAGGGTTGTTAACGAATGCTTAAGATGTCAGGATGATTATTGTTTGATGTGTTGTTAAGTATTTTAATATTTCAATCTCTTTATAGGAGTTACATTAGATATTCTGTTGAGAAATGCAGATCTGTTGCTATGCCAACCCTATTCTGATTGGCTGCACAGAGGAGGGCTGATGGTGCTCCTATTTTCTGTTCTCTACAGGTGAGCTGTATAAAAGTATGTAAGCATAAATATCCATGTTAGAATAGAACAAATAAAAGTCTCCAATAATGGTGCGTTTAATGTAGAAATGAGGAAGGAAAAAAATTCTTGTAAAAACAGACAAGAGTGTGTTTTCAGTGATCAAATAACTTATTAGAGTGACTAGTTTGAGTCACGAGCCTCATCTGCAGTCATCAGTCCAAGGGAAAAAGGTCCTTCCCAAAGCAACAGCCACCGTAGAACAGGACAGCGTCTATCAGGCAGGGCTTTTGTTCTCAGGCACTCTCGATTTATTCTTAATTGTTCAAAGAACAAGAGACGGAAATGTAATTTTCCAGATTCTCAACAGTGTTAACACAAACAGATCTACAGTAGTAAATGAAGATAAAGGTGGTCCCAAAGAGTATTGCCTCAAAGGGGCTGAAAAGAAATCTGGCAAGAGTTTCAGATTTTTATTGAGATTCACAATTAAACATTGATTTATTAACTAAAAATAGGTTGAAGTAGTGATAGTAGTGATAGAAGTGTAACATAAGGTTTAAGTTAATTGATGCTTCTCATATGTCCAACCTTTTTACATTTAATAAAAATATATTTACTTTAAATCATTTATGGGTTATAATCTATAATTTAAGCTTCCTCCATACTTTGTTCTGTAATCAAACTAAAACCATGTATTGAAAAAACAGCAGTTCTAAATTTATATACTATCTATAGTATTTCGTGGCCTGTTTTTGTAATCAAATCAAAATAGACGTTATTTGTTTTGTATCCTAATACATATTTAAACATCTGTAAGAATTCTCCCTCTTAATGTTTCTCTTCTCAGTTTCTACATGTTTCATCCGCTATCTTACGGCATGACGGGCCCACTTGCACATGAGCCGGGCAGCGCCATGGCTGGCCTTAAGTGGCTGGACTCCTGGGAGTTTTAGTAACTTCTGCAAGATCTTGATGATAATGTTGTGCGGTGTAAGTCAAAGGTTTACATACATTCATCATGGGTAAGAATATCAAATTAATTAAGGGCTACAGCATTGGATGTACAATTTCATATTTAATTGGGATTTTCTCCCAAATTAACGCAGTCAAAACTGTAGATTAAGATGAACACATGAAATCCCTACTAACGTTTGATTAAAGCTCATTATAGTTTATAGGAAAGTCGTATGATGTGTGTAGCCATAAAGAAGTTTCAACCAAAAATTAGACTGCAAATATGAGTATTTCAAAAGTATAAGGTTCAATGTTGTATGGTTTTTTTGTTTTTATTATTATTATTATTATTAATAATCATGTATTAATTCAGGAAATTCTCTTGAGACTTATGGTCTCATTTGAAACAGAGCTATTAAAGACATCACCAATAAAAATGTTCATTTAACTTAGAAAAGATCTGATTTTATATTAGAATGTATTTAACATTTGTTAAATGTATGAAAATTATTAAAGCTGTTGTATTTTCAACCCAAAGCAAGAAGAAAAAAATGGATCAATAATGAGTGATGCCCTTCATGCGTGCATGCAAACTTTTCATTTACAGTGTGAATTTGCTGCTTTTTAAAACTAAACCTAGAAGTATTTTCTTACAATCCCGACTGAATAGCTACATGTCCGAGTGTTTTTGTCCCAGAATTTCTTCTAATTGTTAATAAAGCATCGAGCGTTTGTGTGTGAGAATAAAAACCAGATCCCTTTCATCACCAGTATGTGTCCAACACTACAGTTTCCATCTTTAATAACCATGACGGATGATTGAAAAACTGATTAGCCTGGTTTAAAATTCCAGGTAAAAATACACTAAAGGGAATTTTTTGTTGTCATTTTCTTATTTTTTTTTATTTATGACTTAATTTTTTTTACATTTTTAAACTGTGACATTATGTTATTGTCTCATTTCTTCATTGCCCAATAATTTTTGAAACAAAACATAAGCATTGGATTAAAAATATACCATGAATTCCTGAACAAACGTAAAAGTGGATCAAAAAATGTTAATGTATTTATCGGCTCATTAGACATGTAAAATAAACTAAACTGGCAACACATCACATCCAAAATAAAGAAAATTAAAATGTAAGATTTCTTATTCTAGAGAATCAAAGAAATGCAGTGCCTTTCTAAAGTGATTTTTTTATTTTTTACATTACGGCCACAATGAGATATATGCAACAAAGTTGTGGAAGAAAAATTACAAAATCTCTTTGACAAATTTTTACTGAGCCATTCTTAAGACTTTGAGCTAAACCTATTGAAGTTCTTAATGTTAAAGATTGTTTGGCATGGGGGGTTAAAAGACTTCTGCATCACTTAAAATAATCAGAAGGTGATGCTACAATTAGGTATTGTGGAGCAGAAACGCTGCCGCTATCTTGCAGCTTTTAGTTGGACTTATTCTCCAACACATCTGCATCTAATAAATTGCTTATCATTAGACAGGAAATACTTTTTTTGTAGATTTGTGAAAGCTTGCACGATAGTAGAGTTTGTTCATCACATAAAATCCTTTTTAAAATGCATTTGAGGATGTGTCATGATAAATGCTGAAAATTTTAAAAGGGGTGTGATTTTTGCAGGTTTTATTGTTTGAGAAAGAAATAACAATAACGCCTTAATATTAAAGAAAATGTGTTAAACGTTCACTTTATACAAATGCATAAAAGCGTGTTTACTTCAGGAGCAAAACGCGACCTCTTGTGGTTTGTTTGGAAATTGCTTTGCTACTGACGGTGAATCCCGTCAACATCATTGGTTGTCGTTCATCACGTGGTCATTCTGAAGATGGCGTCTCCAAATGGAGGTAAATTCTAATTCCTTACACAGATACGTTGCGAATAATTAGTAAATGCAGCTGTTTAAGGGTCACGAAAAGACCCATTAATATAATCGCGTTTTAGTTCGAGGCTCGGAGACAAGAAAGTACGAGCATTAATGTTGACATTCTTAGTTTTTGGAGGGTTTAATCCGTTTACCATCGGCTCCACACACCACAGAGGTGTTTTTGTCCAGTTTTAAGGAAGCTCGTAAACCGCTGGTTAAGACCTGCTGAAGAGAAACAACCGATTAGCTCACATTTGACCCATTAACTGCTTTTATTTGTCCAACCTCAACCGCTTTGAAAGCGTTAAACTTTTGTTGTTCGTGTTTGTTTTTCCAAACATGTCCCACCCAGTCTG